>OZ014446.1:12115156-12475942 GCA_963966035.1 Acleris laterana | reverse complement strand
ATACTACCTAATAAATTTAACCTTTAAGCATTTATAATGTTTTCTTATCAAAAAGATAAATGGGTAAAAATCAAAATAAACGTCCAGTTAAAGAGAGTTTTGTCACCGTCACGAAACTGTTGGTTAACGTCACACATACGTCAATTGTAATGAAATTGTAAGTTAGACATCATTTAAGTGACATTTAAATGGCGTCCTTATGTACATTTATTTTGATTTTCACCCATATCTGTTATGTCTGTGTTGTATCGTTATTTTGGATGATCATCCGTATCGTTAAACATATCACGATTTATATTGATTCTTATTTAAATGCACCCAAGGTAGGGATGAATACAAACTATTCAAGTTATTGGAGAAAAAATACTGTATTTAGGAAATACTACTAGTTGAAAAAAATTGCCCCATAAGTATTTGTCCATCAAACCAGCTACTGTAGATTCAGAAAGATTGTTTTCCACAGCTGATTTAATCCAAATGGAAACGAAATAGACTAAAACATCATAATTTTAATGTTTTCTTAATAAGAATTTGAAACAAACTGATTTTAATTATGAGATTTAAGTGGTAAATGTGTCTAAAATTTAAATAAATGTTGATTTACTTGATTGTCTTCTTTTATTCTTTTATTAGATGTAAATTAAAGATTGTAATGGATTTGGTATTCGCTATTATGATGCATGTGTCATTCATGTCGGTATCGTAATAGACATATTGTTGCATCCCTAATAAAGATCTTTATAAGACATAATATAGAGGTTACAATCAGGTAAAACCAAACTTGCAAATTTTAGTTAAATTACATACATACATTAAATCACGCCTGTTTCCCAGAGGGGTAGGCAGAGACCACTTCTTTCCACTTTAGTTAAATTAGCTTCTAAATATCTAATCTACTTAGAAACTTACAGTACATTTTTCATAAAACAATGTCATGAACTAAGTTTGAAATTAAATTCTCTTTATAACATGTTTCCTTACATAAACATGTTCGGGCTCCGTTAAGAGATGCCAGAAGATCCACCACCAGGCAAAACTGCCGATCGCGGTTGCTGCCATTTCCACTTTTTTTGAAGGCAAAGGTGGAGGAACTCGATATGACCAAGATCTGAAAATATTTTTTTTTATGTCATTGATACACATACATACCATATTGGTAATTTTGACCCAAACGTAATGTAAAGCAGCACTCATCACACCCATTTTTTTCATATATGTTGCAAGCTTTTAGGTTCTATGATTATAAGCAATAAACAGAAGGTTAACCCTAGCAGAGTTTATGCTGTAGCTACCTACAGTATTTCTGTAAGATTTTATGTACAACATAAATTTACAAATAATATGACTGTGACAATTAAATACCTATCTAGATCAGGGTTTGGGATAGATTTGGTACCCAAGACAAATTCTTTGACAACAAGTAGTGACATAACAATACTCACCCATGTCCAGAATTCCTTTTTTGTTGCTTGGCGTTTTTAGCAGCGTTCCTAACGCTATGGATTAATAGTGCCCGCGAAATAAGTGTTTTGGTTAACATGTTTGTTGATAATTTATCTCGCGAATCTCCTTATTTCTGGCCAAAAATCAATCACAACGAGCTACCTCGGCTAGAGCCGACTTAGCCCACAGATTAAAAATAAAATAGAATGTAATTCTCTGTACACAGAATGTTGCGATTGTATGTCATTAATGTCAAAAGAAGTTAAATATTACCAACATGACAAAAACACATTTGCTTTTTAAAACTATGTTTGGACTAGGATAATTCTCTCCAAACACTGCAATCAAAATTATTTTCGTATATTTAAAATATTTTCAAGCAGTGTTTACAGCGTACACACAACATCACACCTAACTAACCATTAAAGACGGAGCAGAGAGAAAAAGAAAGAGATGTATATATGTGTATTATGCTATTATGTCAACAACATTCGATTCTAGCTAGTGCGACTCTTTCATGCAATATTTCAGATTTCTGAAGTGTATAGCTAGATGTGTTGCTGTGTGTACCTATTTATAAGTAGGTATGTCAAATAGGTTGACCTTTTTATAGAAATTGCTTTCATAAACTAAATAAATTGGCGAAATAACATAAACGCGTAGTAAATTTTATAATTTAAACTATTTTTTATGCAAATTGATTTTATTACGTTTAAATTTGTGATTTTAATTTAAGCTTTATATCAGTTTTATGCGAAATCGTACCTTGACCACTACAATGTTCTTTTTTTTCAAGTAAATTTTGGGATTGTGTTTAATAATATTATTAACAAATTTTGTTACATTTTCTCGCATTGTTGGAGAACAGCACTGTACAAGTCTGAAGTCTCAGCCCGGAAGGGCGGTTGCTAGACTCGTATATAGGTCTCCGCCACGCTAACTCTACTCGTCCCGCAACAGCCATTTTCCCGGTCTCTGCAGTAATGTACTATTATACTCCTCTTTAGGTAATTCCCGGCCTCGCCCGTAAGCCGTAAAGAAATCGTGAAGGTACTTAGATTTGGTGCTGGTGAAAAGTAAATATTTAACTTGGTGCCTTCATTTTGAATAATAATCACTACATAGTATAAAACAAAGTCGCTTTCCGCTGTCTGTCCCTATGTATGCTTATATCTTTAAAACTACGCAACGGATTTTGATGCGGTTTTTATTAATAGATAGTGTTTCAAGAGGAAGGTTTATATGTATAATAAATCCTGTTTCATGTACGGGTGTTACAGAAAACTCACATAAACCGAAGCGAAGCGAGGGCGGGTCGCTAGTAAGAATATATCCAAACAAATTAAAAAAGCGAGGATATGTAGTAGTTGTTCATCATTTAAACGATTTGATTAAATTAAAATTACCAAATGAATCAGTTGTTTCAGTGTGGGGATAAGGGAATGGGGTGCAATGAGGTGAAATCATTAGCATGGAGGCATTCTAGTTAATCTGGAATTTTAAAATTGTAGTCTTGCGAATACGATTGCCTATTGGGTCTCAGATTCCACTTTCCATTAGGTGGCCTATGATCAATTGCCATAAAAATAGAAATAGCAAAAATAGCAGGCTTTTTGCGGGTGTTTTTATACCCTAAGAATCATGAAGATCCTGATACCCTCTGTTGGGATTTGGATGTATGAATCGTAATATAACTCTCCATCTGGAACGTTTTTACGCTATCTCACAAGGTTAACAGTAAACTAAAGGGATGCCGTATTAATTTGGGACATCCTCTTATTTTTTGTGCTAGAAAAAGGCAGAATAAGGGACATAAGCAATGTCTTTTTGCTTTGGACACATTTACGAAAATAAATTATGTTTTTATGAAGTCATGAGCATTTTCAATTCGATTTACGATAAGGAATTTAAAAAAACGAGATTCAGGTACATTATTATTATTATTATTTAACTAGTGACTACAGTAACTGTATTTACTTGATACCATGATAATAAATAGGTCATATTTTATTAACCCCTTGAATGCTAAGGCATCCATGCTCAAATTTTGTATATTACATAAGTTTATTTTATTGGACTCCCGCATACAAGGGGTTAACAATAATCTACTTCTTCTATACACAATTGTTTATCTAATACTAAGTTTATTTCTTTTGACTTTGACAACAAGGTTTTCCTGTACTCTTTTCTATAACTGCATTGTCATCATACGGTATGTTATCTAATTTGATAGTGTCATCAGTTATTCTTGCCTCTGAAAGGAAGAGATAATATAATGAGTTTGACCAATACACATGTGTATATCTGTTTTAGGAACCATAAATGCCTTTTCAAACCATAAATATTTTATAAGCTCCAGAATAAGCAGAACCTAGTTTTATAATTAGATCTTTATGGGAATCAAAGAAAATGATACTGATCATTAGGGAAGTAAAAATAAAATTAAAGTGGCATTGCATTGAATTACTTTGCATAAAACCAACATTACCTAATCTAATACCCTGTAGTTAAATTGATATTAAATCAAGGTATTTTAAGTCATGTGAGTAACGAAAATTAAATATACTGTTTTAACCTCGTGAGGCCCACATCAAATTTTGTTAGTTTGAAAAAGAATCTTGTGTCAGTCAACTAATGTCAAAAGTCACTTTGACAAATGTCCTAAATTTAGGATGTTGGGCCAGTGACGGGGCAGTGGTCCAACTGCTTTGTCCAACTGACCAAAATTAGTATCATAAATATGAGGTAGGTTTAGGTTATGTTAGTTCTTCAGCTGGCCCGGAGGGCCAAACCACCCAGAAGTAGGAGCTCCGCGATAGCAGAGCTCCGTCGAGCCTGTTAATTTGATATTCAAATGAAAATTATTTATCAGTTGGACAAAGCAGTTGGACCACTGCCCCGAAAGGGTTGGGCCTCACGAGGATAAGACAAATGGTGGCATCTTAGACAAAACTCCTGTAGCAGGTGCGATCATATTACTAATAGGTGAGGATTGTATCTGCTTTGTTTATTGAATTTGAGATATTGCCTTTTGGTTTAACCTCGTAAGTCCCCGCGTACTTGTACAAGTACAAACTAATGATAGTAGTTCAGACCTGACGACTCACTATCGTACAAAATATTTTGAACTCCAAAGCACTAATTAATAGACTCTGAGGCACTATTTTTAATATGTACTTTAAATAGTACATTAGGTAGTTAGGACTACTGCTATTAAGAAAACACAGGACTTACGAGGTTAAGACAGCACTATAAATGTATGACAAATTATCGTAACTCACATGGCTAAAGTTCCTTTTTCTTAATTTTGGTCCTTAATTATACATTGTTTTTGACAAGCACCAAGAATAAATAAACCTTAAATGATTGAAAACACTGTTGCTAACTTGCTATACAGTAAAAACAGTAGGATTAATAGTACTTGGTTGTCTATCACTGACACACACTTGCATCTGTCAGTATTTTTGCTATTCCAGAGTGTGAAAATGTACTTTGATTAATTTACTTTTTAGGAAAAGTGCTTACCAAAAACACCAGGTTTAACCTCTTTTGCTTGTATTACTTGAGACCTTAATTCCTTCTCAACATCATGCCCAAATGCAAGCATCTGAAAACAAGACAGTAATAGGGGTCTTTAGAAACTGCTTCACGGGCATGGTGTCCAGGGGCATACTCCCGTGGAAAAAATATTTGAAGAAAATCTTAATCGAGGCTGGTTTACTATGCTTTATAAATGGAAAATTTGTAACATACCACTTTATTCTCTTGCTTTTTTTTGCATACCTATTTTTATTTAACTGTACTTACTGCTTTCACTGCCTCATCATTTTGAACATCTTTATTTTTCCTAAATTCTTGATTTATTTTTAACCTAGCAGCAGTTAGCGCCTTCTCATCTCCTTGAAATATGTTAAGCCTGGTTCTGTGAAGTTTTTTGAAACATTCCAAAACCTGAAACCAAATAATCATATACATTTTACAAACATTATGTGGCCTATTTTGGGCACTGTCAACTCAAGTTGGAGTCCTTGCAGAGATAAAATAACAAATAAATGTAAAACAATAACTGTGTACATAATACACCCTGTAATGTGCTGTTTTTTGCTCTGAAGGAATTATAAATAAACACGGGAACTTAGTATTTAAACCGAAGCCAATTTATTTAACTTAAACATAAGTTATTTATCATATCATACTCACGTTACTTCTCAGTTTATTCATTTTGATATGAGTGCAATTTAATAATGACGCCTTTTGTTTGAGTAGAGAATTATTTTTATAACAAGTACTTTTGTGTTTTTGCAGGTAGATTTTTTTTTTTTTTTTACATTTGTCCTTACGAACAGGCTAGGGCCAAAAGCCATGCTGCCTCGTCTTCAGTAATTCTCATTTTCATGAACATAAAATAGCGAGAAGTAAAATCCCTTATAAAAGTCTTCAGTATAAATCTTCAGTTGTTTCTATGTATACTTGAGTAGTAAAATCCATTATAAGTCTTCAGTTATATAAATTATATTATAGTCAAATCCAGTGGTGAGTTTTCTTCAGTTGTTTCAATACTTATAGTCAAATCCGGTGTTAAAGTCTTCAGTGTTATATTTTTATTTTATCAAGTCCAGTTCAGGTAGTCCAAATCAAGTAGGAACACAGTCCTCATTTTAAAGAATAATCCAGTCAATAAATATAAATATCATCACAGATAAGTCTGCGGTATTCACAATATATATATATACAAACATATCAGAATTATTTACAATATTATACTATATTTCTCCAACAGTGCTAACAATGAATTTATACAAAGGTGAGTATGTACAATTATTTACAAGAAGTTTTATTATGTCACGCGGGACCAAATGAGACTCATAAATTTTAGTAAGTTCATCTAACAACACAAGGCGCTGAATGCCGAAGGATGAACAGTCGAAGATGATGTGCGAAATGGTTTCTTCATGAGAATTGCAATGAGAGCAAATAGGGCTATCAACCATTTTTAAACGATGAAGATGGAAATTCAACCGGCAATGACCGAAACGAAGGCGTAAAATAGTTGAGTAGAAATTTCTATTTATGTAGTAGTTACTTTTACAAAACCATGGTTGGCTATTAATCATAACATTAAAAGGAGCATACCAAAGTCCCTTATTTTCTACTTGTATAGTATGATTCCAGTGCATTTTCCATTTTGTAATCATTCTTTGTTTTAGGATATTAATCAGATCTGTATAAGGAATCGAGACATTAAAGCAAGAAGTTACAGAATGTGAATTATTAATTGATTTTGCTAAATAATCAGCTTTTTCATTCCCTACGACACCTATGTGAGACGGAACCCACATCACATGAAACTAACTATTATTTTATTGGTAACAAAAAGATCGTACCATAACTGTTTAATGTCAAAAATTAAGTAATTTGTTTTAGCATGCAATTTATGATTATCTAAATTTATTAGTACGCTCATGGAATCACTAACAATAAGCCATTTTTGAAATCCTTGATTCTGATGCTTGATATGTTTTAAAGCTGCAAGAATAGCTACTGCTTCAGCTGTAAATATACTACAATTTTTATCTAATTTATAACCCAAACCACTATTTAGAGAAGTATCAAAAATGGCAAAAGAGACATTAGAGTCCATTTTAGACCCATCAGTATAAATCAAACGATGGTCATGCCATTTAGATAGATTGCAATTAACTTCCTCTTTAGACGATAATTTACTGTCAATAACAATTTTCATTGCAGGAAATTTACTTTCAAAACTGCCATTGTAACATGGCAACACCCAAGAAGATGGTTTGTAAATATTGGAACTGTCAAGGAGACTCCGTAATTCAGTTAAATTCTGAAGAACGTATAAAGGATTTCGAGGCGGAACACATGGTAATGCAACATTGATTTAGTATATACAAGATACACAATCCCGCACAAAATTTTATTATAAACTGTCCCAAATGACATTGATAGCTGCATTCAGATACATGCTAACATCGCTATTTTTTACCTTAAACATTCATGCAAAAAAAAACTCAATGTACTAGATGTCAAGTGTCAAATTTGCAAACTAATGTTTTAAACTATTTAAAACTCTTTAGCGAAATCGCCATTATCATACTATTTATGACAAAAGTGGACATCGAATGAATGGAGACGAATTTCTCTATTTATATTGTATTAGTTTTAACGAAATTACAAATTATACAAAAAACTTATGACTTGTTTTATAAATGCTGTCATTGTATTACACAACTTAAGCTATATTATACAATAATAATAATGAATAAATTAATGTAAAGCAAGGTTTAAAAACCCGTCCCGTCGATTGTTTTTATTCAAATTTTAACGTAGGTATAGGTATCCTTTGTCACCTGGAATGGTGAAATGATTCTAACGATACCACACACATAAATTGGCTCAGGTGTTCAAAGTTATGTTGGAATAAAGAATTATACATACATACATAAATGAACCATTAAAATATTACACTTTACTCCAGACAGAAGATCTTATCCTATCATAACCAACCTAGCCTAACCGGTTACGTATCATAATATGTACATAAAGTTCAAAATACATAATGGGTCATAATTCATAATGGTCATAATATATAATGGTTTTTTAATTTTTTAATTTAGTATATACTAGATACACAATCAGCACGAAAAAATGGCAAGTCAAATCTACTGCCGAATCGACTTGGGCAGTGCTTTTGCTATTAGTCTTCTTCCGACCACAGACAGTGGCAGTTGTCAATCATGACAAAATGTTTGGTGAAAAACTGCAAAAATAATAACAAAAAAACAAATAAATAGGATGGAATGTCTTATTTTACGTAAGTTCTATTTATTTATAAACGTTTCTAGCTAAAATTATAATGTTTTCATGATTTTTAGGAATTTATTTTGTGCACACAAATTATGACTTAACACGGAACAAAATTATTATAGAGTAGCTATTACTTTTTTAAATTTAAATATTTTTTATTTTTAAATTTAAGCTTTCCACGAAATCCTCTACGACGTGCAAAATGGGTCGCAGTATTAGCACGAGATAGGGGTGAACTATTCAAGACAAATAAGTCGTCTGTTGTGTGCTTGACCCATTTTCGTCCAATTATATAAGTAATAAATTAAACTTATTTCAAGGAAATTAGGTTAGGTTGGGATCGCATCATAATACCTATATAAAAAGTTCAAAATACATAATGGGTCATATTACATAATGGTCATAATAAGTAAACTTTTCAATATTTTTAAAAGCCCATTGTATAGAACCCATTAGGTTAGGTTAGGTTTGTTGTAAAACAATCTTGAAAAGTTCAAGGTTTCAAAAAAAACCATTATATATTATGACCATTATGAATTATGACCCATTATGTATTTTGAACTTTATGTACATATTATGATACGTAACCGGTTAGGCTAGGTTGGTTATGATAGGATAAGATCTTCTGTCTGGAGTAAAGTGTAATATTTTAATGGTTCATTTATGTATGTATGTATAATTCTTTATTCCAACATAACTTTGAACACCTGAGCCAATTTATGTGTGTGGTATCGTTAGAATCATTTCACCATTCCAGGTGACAAAGGATACCTATACCTACGTTAAAATTTGAATAAAAACAATCGACGGGACGGGTTTTTAAACCTTGCTTTACATTAATTTATTCATTATTATTATTGTATAATATAGCTTAAGTTGTGTAATACAATGACAGCATTTATAAAACAAGTCATAAGTTTTTTGTATAATTTGTAATTTCGTTAAAACTAATACAATATAAATAGAGAAATTCGTCTCCATTCATTCGATGTCCACTTTTGTCATAAATAGTATGATAATGGCGATTTCGCTAAAGAGTTTTAAATAGTTTAAAACATTAGTTTGCAAATTTGACACTTGACATCTAGTACATTGAGTTTTTTTTTGCATGAATGTTTAAGGTAAAAAATAGCGATGTTAGCATGTATCTGAATGCAGCTATCAATGTCATTTGGGACAGTTTATAATAAAATTTTGTGCGGGATTGTGTATCTTGTATATACTAAATCAATGTAATGCAATTAAATTGGACAATAACTGATTATTAGACGAAAACAGTTTTAAGACAAATTTTTCCTTTAAATAGCTGAATCTAATAGACAACGGAGGAAGGTTACATTCGACTTGCATGACATTTATAGGTGTGCTTTTAAAAGCACCAGTTATCAGACGCATACTTTTATTTTGTATTTTATCTAAAATATATACAAGCTTACTATCACCAGCAAAACATAAGAAACCATACTCAAAGTGACTACGAATCATTGATTTATATAAAAGTAGTAGAATTTTGGGGTCAGCACCCCAATAAGTTGAGGCTAAAGATCGTAAGATATTGAATGCTTTGTTAGCTGTTGCAGTAATTTTATCAATATATTTTTTCCAGGATAGATTATGAGTTAGTATGACACCTAAAAATTTAGTTTCTAGAGAAAAAGGAATGACAATATTATTATAGTAAACATTAGGCATTATTGCGCTTTTTTTCCCAAAAACGAGCAGTTTTGATTTGAGAGGATTGACATCAAGATTTAGGTACGAAAAATATTGGAACAAGTTATTTAAAGCATTATTAATGATATAAGCCAAGTTTGTTAAGTTTGTACCACTTGCATAAACAACTAGATCATCAGCAAACTGCAGATTTTTAACATTTGATCCCAAGATTAAATTTAAACGACGAATGTAGAGTAAGAAGATTAGAGGCGACAAAATTCCCCCTTGACACACCCCAACAGATGCAAGTCTAGGTCCATAAAGATAACCATTATGTTTAACAAAAACTGTTCTTTCAGACAGAAAGTTGCTAATCCATTGAACCACTTTCCCAGGGAGCCCAATAGAAAGCAGTTCAATAGAAAGCACATCAATATTGACACTATTAAATGCTCCTGCAATATCAAAGAAAACAGACACAGAACAATTACGATTAGTTAAGCTATTTTGGATGTCAAGTTGCAACTGACAAAAACTCTGCAGACGATCGACCTCTACGAAACCCGAACTGGTTAGATGGTAATATATTATTACTTTCAACAAAAAACTCCAACCTTTGTTTCAGAAGTTGTTCAAATATTTTACCAACACAAGATGTCAGGGCAATTGGCCTATATGAATCTACATTTAGTTGAGGTTTACCTGGTTTTATAATAGGAATCAAGCAGTCTGTCTTCCAGGATGAAGGTATTTCATTACTAACCCAAAGATGATTTAAAATATACAATAATATTAAAAGACTCTTTTCTTTTAAGTTTTTAAGCATTTTGTAGGGTATTCCGTCGAGACCAAAAGCACTATCTTTTCTAGATAATACAGCAGATTTCAATTCTGGTAAAGTAAAGGGTTGTGTTAAAAAAATATTATTAGAGTTACTTACACAAGTGTTCATCGAAAAATTTTGTTTATTGTTAACATGATCTGGAGTATATTTTTGAAGAAATTTAGGTACCCAACTACAATTATTACTATTGTTAGGAACGTATGACTTATTGAATTTACGCATGTATTTCCAGATAACAGAGAGAGGAGTACAACGATGAAATGAACTACACAAAGATGCCCAGCTTCTTGCTCTTTCCTGTTTCAAGGTAAGTTTTTTAAAAGCTTGTAACCTTTTAAATTCTAAATATAACTGTTCAGAAGGGTTATTTTTAAAATTAACATAAGCACTTTTGGATTTTTGTACAGCTTCAGAACATTTAGCATTCCACCAAGGTAAAGAGGGCTTCGTTCCTGACTTTCTAGAAAGAGATGTATAATTATTTGAGGAACTAAGTTGAGCCGGTAAAGATGATTCAATGGCACATTTAAGACACTTACAGAATAAGGAATAAGCTTCCAGAGGAGAATAAGATGAAACATTAAAATTAGACAACAAAGTATCAGTTTTATCTTGATATTTTTTCCAATCCACCAGTTTAAAGTTAGTAAATTTAGGAAAACATAACATGCTATTTTGACCAAGATCGACGTTACAATGATTATTAAGAGAGACATTTATTATTACAGGAAGGTGATAGCTACCAAGTGGATCATTATGAACAGACCAGTCACAGGACAAAGCCAAAGATGGACTAACCAAAGTTAAATCAAGAGCGTTTGGTCGCCAACTTAAAGAACCAACTGTAGTTGGAAGACAATCATTAAGAAGCACTAGATTATTGTCTTCAATGATTTCAAGGACATCTCTACCACGTGGAGTAGTGGAACCACATCCCCAAGTAATATGATGAGCATTGAAATCACCAGCAAAAATCATAGGACCGGGAACAGACTTTATTAAAGCATCAAATTTATTTTTACTAAATACTGGATTGCAGTTTTTTGGACTATAAAAACTAATGATACTGATTTCTTTATTACCAACCACTATACGGGCTCCAATATTTTGTATGGAATCATCAAATTTCGTAACTATTTTTGAATATGAAATACTATTATGAATCAGAATAGCCACTCCGTTATGTTTGTTACCAGTGTCATTTCTTTCAATATTGTAACCTCTAATGTTAAACCGTTGGTTTGGTCTTAACCAAGTTTCTGATATAATACCTATATGTATATTGTTTTCGTACAAAAAATTACTTAGTACCAATTTATTACTAACAATACTTTGTGCATTCCATTGAATTATATTTAATATATCCATTAGTTTACTAATTAAGTTTTTTTGCTAAAGGTGGATCTTAAACTTTCTTTTATGGATGATGAGTTAATTGGTGTAGTTTTATTTGAAACTAGTTTCATTAATAGACTCTACAAGTAAATTCATAAATATGTCTGATTTTGTAAGATTGTTTATGTGTGTTTCTATAGATTTAGCGTTTAGGTGCGGGAAAGATTTCTCATTAAATAGATCTGCATATTTAACCGACCGAGATTTTATTTTGTTTTCTTCTATTTTTTGTTTTTTCAATGGACATGCTGCTGCTATGGCAACATGGTTGCCACCACAGTTTGCACATTTGGCATTAGCTGACTGTACAGAGCAAGACCGGAAGCTGTGATTTTCTGTGCATATAGAACAGACCTCTGCATTCTTACAAAATTTAGCAATGTGGCCAAAACGCATGCAGCGCAGGCACTGTTTAACTGGAGGAATATATAGGCTGACCTCGTGTCTCCAGTGATCAAGGAATACATGTTCGGGCAGTTGAGTCGAAGCGAAGGTGACCGCGACAGTCTGTGTAGGTAGATATGACACAGCGCCATCTTCACCACGCATTCTCCTCATGAAACGCCGGACCTGGATTACGTTCCTCGAACTTCCTATCAACGAAAAAATTTTTTTATTTGACAATTCTGTGGGAACGGAAGTCAGAACCCCCGTGACTTCGGTGTCCGCTGCAGGTATTGTAGCCACCATGTCCAAGTCGTCTAACAGGTTGGTATTCTGTAAGAATACATTGGCGTTATTTGATAAATCAAAAGTTACACCAACTTTGTATCTATTTATCGGCCTCAGATGTAAAATGCCGGAGACGCAGTACTTGCGAATCGCCTCAGAGAGTTTCAGGCGGTCTCTATCGGTTATTGGGCTGTCAACTTTGCCGTGAGCCAAGAAAACTACGAACTCGGTTTTGTTGGAGTTTTCCGGGTATTTTCTCGCATAACTCCTGACTTGATAAACCCTATATTTTTCTTCGGCGACCTCGGGATCATCGGCAGAGCCGGAGTGTTTGGGTCGCTTTGGGGCCCCCCCCATCTCTATATTACAAAAACCTTATTAACTAAATGTATACAGACCAATTTCACAACAATATAATATACAGTTAATACAGGAAAAAGGAATTTTCCAAAAATATTTTACAAAAAGTGCGCCTTTCTCAATCAACAGTTCCCGCGCTTTTTTCTTTTGCAGGTAGAGTAGGTTGACAATTGATTGTTGTCATCGTCAATTTGACATAACCTGGCTGTATTTTTCTAAAAGAAGCACAATATTTATTCTAGTACTTCTAAATATCCGTACGTGATGACTTATTGATTTACTGTTTTTTGTTGCTTTATTTAACGTGACTAGAGCCTTAAGCGCCCCCTTATTTTTATTTATGGTAACGTCTCACCAAAGTCACGCAACGTTTAAATTGGTACGACAGTAAACAGGTAAGACTACTGACGTATATTATAAAAGAGACTTCAACACGAATATTCGCCGAATCCCGCAGATGTGGCTGCAGCTTTATAATAATACATTATTTACTTTATGTTGTGGGGCTTACAATTTACAAAAATAGTATCAAGATAGGTGTGATGTCGAATAGTCATAAAAATGTCTTTAACGATTTGCCTTATTCAAACTGTGGCTTTTGTGGTGAGTAAAAACTAAATTAAAAATATTTGGTTACAGGGTGGACAGAAACACACACACCACACACGATGACGAGAAGTTAGCCTTGTTTGTAATGTAATGACACTAATAACCCTGCTCCCGAAGCTAGCGATCCCGGGTTCGAACCCCGGTAAGGGAACGTACGTTATGTGATGTGCGCGTGTATTTTATTTTAGTCTTGGATGTTTTCTATGTACTTATTTAAGTATATATTTTTCTATATAAGTATGTTTATCATTGCCTATTACCCATAGTACAAGTCTACAGCTTAGTTTGGGACTAGGTTAATTTGTGTGGGATTGTCCCCCGATATTTATTTATTTAAAAAACGTGGACATGCCTTGCGTAGGTACATGGAATTGGTCCTTGCGACAATAAAACTTACTCTGGGTATGGGAGAGCACTGTTTTTTGTACAGTCAAGGTTACCAATACATATTGTATACATCGCAACGTCTCAAAATATGTACACAAACCTTATTACCATAGCAATAAGCTCCATGTGTATATGTTTTTGCAAATTTGTGAGGATATTAATTTTTAACCTTGACTGTACGCATTGCGGCTAAGCTATTCTGCCTTGTAAAAGCACATTTATGCCATCACATTTTGACTCAACAAAATACGCGGTTTATACTTTTAACTCACTGCTGTCTCTGGCTGGCGTACCTGTGTGTAACATTAAAAAGAGTTGAGAAATGCAGGATTATATTTAAGATCATGCTCATAAATTGTTTGTACCTATTCTTTCAGGATCTTCTAGCGGTGGGGCTTATTTTGCCGCTACTTTCGTATCATGTACGGGCTCTGGGAGCAAACCCCGTGACCATAGGATTTATGTTCTCGATTTTTAACGTGTTCAATCTGTTATCTGGACCATTTATTGTAAGTTTCATTCATTTGTTTTATACCAGTCTTCACTTGGCACATATCACATATGGATATCTAACAATAAAAACGCTTAATATAGAAGAAACAAACCCTTTTGCATTAATAGTATTTGTAAGGATCAGTTTTTTTTTGACGAGTGAGTCAGTGAGGCGATTCTCTCTTCTCTATCTTATCTTATCTCGAACGACCTGAGAATTGATATCATAGGCAAACGGGATGTCATATGAAATGAAAGGGCTCAATTTACTATTAACTCAATAGACTATTTTTTTCAATAATTTCGCGTGACGCGCTTTTTCATTTATAGCCAAAAATGTGCAAAAAATGACCTGCGCTTTAAAAGTTTAGTCATAAATCAATTAATCAGAAAAATTCCGAACTTAAATAACTAGTCAAATTTTACCATTTTAAATTAGCAAAAAATCTTCAATAATCCATATAAAATTTGGGCTAGTCAAAATGGACCTTATTACGTTCAAAATAAACTTCATAACAAGATGAGTATATTTTTTGCGTTTTCTAAACCAATGATATTACAATCTGGTTTATCACCTATATGATTGTTTCCAATCATTTTATCATAAATATGGTGTGAGTCCAACTCGTACTTAACCGGTTTTTAATGGTTTCCTTACATTACTAATGTTATTTTTAATATTATTTCATTTATTGTGTTTTAAATGAACCGTAACATCTGTATCGCCTTCCGTGTTTTCACCGAGCGGTCTCAACGGAAGACCAGCGTTGGCTTTACAGCCAGCACATGCTGAATTTTTTGAATTTTTTTCTCGTCTTGTTCTCTGTGTCTTATTGTGTGAATAAATGTTTTACTTACGTATTGTTCTGTTGTTTGATTTCAGGGCAGTATAAGTGAAATTAAGGGCAGAAAAGCTGTATTTATGGTGACATTACTCATTTGCAGTGCCGCTAACATTATTATGGGCTTTACTGGTTCAATTGCTGTTATTTTGTTTATTAGAGCAATTATGGGTAAAATATATTTTTTTGACCTATTGTATAAGTATCTATGCTTTATCTTATCAAAAGACCAATGAGTTCATACTTTTCTAATCTTTTTAAAAGCTTTTATTTAACTTGCAATGTATGTTATGTAAGGGTCAAATCTTGCAAGTTCAATTTGACCTACTTCCCGGTTTCCGATGAAGCTGAAAATTTGCATACGCCTTTAGTTCTGATGACAATACAATAATATTGTACCATCGAGCTGGTCTGATGATGGAACTAAATTACACATGATAAACCCGTCGTGTTAGGGCTTGTTAGAATCGTCTTGACAAGTAGTAGGTAGAGGCGACTGTGCAAAAAAAGTACAGTCGGCTATAAAAGCTTGTCCTAAAAATGAAATGTTTGACAAAGTTTCTGTCAATTGTTGTCTGCATTCTGCGAGGTAACTGTTTTATGGGTATGAACGATTTGGTTTCGACCTTGTAACATTACTAATTGGTTATTAGTTTCTTTAGATGCGTAACACATGTTTCGCTCTCGATTTGTTCTATTTATTCAAGTGGTTGTTTTAATTCAGGTATCTTTAGCCAGACACCAGCTTTAACTGAGGCTTTAGTGGCTGAGTATGAGAAGGATAAACAGAAACGATCAGGAATTTACGGCAAGATAGCTACCATTTCTGGAGTGGGATTAATTATTGGCCCGTTGATTGGTGGGCATATTGGAGAAAACTATCCTCAAGAGGCATTTACTCTTGTTGCTTTACTAGTTGGAATACTTTTGCTCATAAATACAGGTATAAATAAATCATTTATTTTTTATTTGGTAAGATTGTAGCAAGTGGAAAGAAGTGATCTCTGCCTACCCTCTGGGAAACAGGCGTGATTTAATGTATGTACTTATGAATGTATTTTTCTTTTTACTTTCTTACGATGCCCTATTAAAAAAAACGTTAAGTATTGATTCAAGGCGCAATTAACATTGGTGTTAGCTTGAAATATATAGAGGCTCAAAACTTTATACAAAAATAACAAAGTTAAGTACTTAATCGTTAATTTGACGACGTGTTAGCCTAATTGGTAATGACCCTAGAAGCTAGCGGTCCCAGGTTCGATTCGCGGTATGGACAAATATTAATAAATTTGAGTGATGAGCTCGAGTATTTATTCAGAGACTTGGATATTTTTTATTAATTATGTATTTCTATTTTCTATACAAGGTGTTACAAAAATACCCGTAAAGCCGAAAGGCAGTTAAATGGTACCTTATAATAAGTCCATTTACAATATTTGAGAACCGTACTATCACCGCATGACTTACCGGCAAAAAAAATAAAACCATTATTGCTTTCATTGATGTGAAAACCCTATTTCAGTAAAATTAAAGAGTAAACTACGCAGATTGTTTATGTACATTTTTACCTAATTCGTGAAACGATTAAGAGACATACTAGCTAACAAAATGTACAGAATTCGATTAGATAGATATTACAAATCGAGTTTTGGAAGATTTTAAAAGACCTAAACTACTTACGAAGAAACCTAAACTAGCACTTACTTTTTCGTGAAGATCGTCAAAATTACAGGAACGGCTCAAAGTGAGCTCTGCCTTGTTCAATGCACAACCTCGCTCATCGGGATATGGTTTTAAACCCATTTAAGTTGAAAAATTATTAAATTGGTAGGTAGGCCTCTCTGTTAAAATAATCTATGCTAACTCCGGTTCCCTGACATGACAGCTTACTAGGGTTGACAATATTTTAGGCTTTGATAATTTATTAGATTTTTTACGTGGTATTTTGTAACACGTTGTATATATTTATGTTTATCCTTGTCTAGTTTCCATATTAGGAGCCTATAACTTTGATTAAGACTAGTATAATTTAATTTGTGTGAGCTTGTCCCCTTATATTTACCTATATTATATTATATTTTTGAATTGTATAAGTAATAAATATTTCACGTTTTTTTCCAGGTCTAGTGTATGTCCTCCCAGGAGTCCAATCAAAAAGCAGTAAATCAACTGAGAAAAATAACGCGCCAATAAGTTTCATGCATGTATTGGTTAGTTCTTCTAAGGAGTCAGTACAGGCACTGGGCAAAATTAAGTGGTCCAAGTTCTGGGATGTGTTTCTTTTTAAAGGATTACTTACTTTCGCCATAGCAATGCTTTATGCAAATTGTCCTATTTATTTAAAATTCACGTATAGGCTTACACCGATGCAAATTGGCTACGTTATATCATTTCAGGCTAATATAGTTTCTTTTAGCAGCTTTTTTATAAATTTAATTAATAACTTTTACTCTAATGACAAAGAATTCAGCAATAGGAACTTTCATATTTTTGCTCTGTCTACTATATCAGTGTTAGGCTTTATATATTCATTTAATGTTTATCTTTTCGCTTTTTGGTTGATTCCATTGTCATTTGCCAATGCTGCTGGTAGGTTGGTGACCAGGGAAATGTTACTAAAACGAGTTGATGAAGATCACAGAGGTACGTTGATTGGTGCTTTAAACAGTATGAAGTCGATTGCAGTTATATTTGCTGCCATGGCAGTAGGCGTGATCGTACAATATGTTGGTATTGAATATGTGGTATTTGCACCTTTCGGCGTAACATTAGTAGGAACTATGCTAAGTTATTACCATAATAAATTTAAAATATTAAAAAGAGACTAGTTTGGTAATATACATGATTGCACTATTGATTTCGTGTTTTATTGTCTGCTATCCTTACCATGTTTCTATTACAACGTTATTCCATAAGAAATGAAAAAAACTAAGACAAGAAGTTTCAAGAATTTAGGGCATTAACTTCTTCTTTATTTTTTCTTTTGTTTAAAATTCGTTCAGCCGTGCTAGCGATATCTACGATATAATCGTACACGATCATACAAACATAAATATTGTCGCAAACTTTTCGGTACCTACCTACATTTATAATAAAATATTTGTATTAAAATAATTAATTCGATTTGAATGCTTGAGAAAGTAATGATTTTGCCATGTTTCGGAGTTTTAGTAGTACCTACTAATTTCTTATACTGACACGTACCTACCCTGTAATGTCACACCTTAAAAGCTATTATTGTGCACGTCAAAAATAGTAAAAAAAAACAAGCCAGTGGTCCAGAATTTCCGTTTGGCACTTCTTAAGGTTATAGGTAATTTGGCTTATATTATTTACGTCAAGTTCTAGGACACCCTGTAAAAGTAGGTATAGCGCGGTCGTTTAGGATAAGTATTGTTTCTTTTTCAAGACCTTTGAAAGTAATTCTTAATTGAATCCCAGACCGAAATATTTATAATTGAAGTCATTCTGCAAGTGATAAATCACCTGACAAAAATTCGTCAAGTGTAGAATATTGTAACTTTAATATTTTGAGTATTTAATGGAATATAAATATGAATGAATTACTAGTAAGTACAGTAGAACACAACCGATATGGCGTGTCGTGAATCTTCGTTCGTGCAGACACGAACAACAATTCCGATGATTTCCGAAAGCACGATTAAAACCCACGACCAGACTTGTACGTAATAGTTATAATTATAAGGTGCAAATTAAATTGCATCTATTTTTTCCATCTCACTCACGCACGTTTGACCGCTGACCGAATGACACGCGGGCGCGCGTCAACATGGCGTCACTAATAACCAATAATAGCACAGAATACAACCACGCTACGCTGATTGGGTCCCGCGCTTCGAAAAAATGTCATCTGCGTAGGTATATCGGTAAGCCATATCGGTTGTGTGTTGTGTTTGACTGTATCAACTTGATAAATTTAAAAACTTATAAGTCGGTGACCAGCAGATATCTTATCTTATCTTATCTTATTGGCGGGGTCCTTACGGATACACTTGGACCCTATGGGATCTTTTGTGTAATTACCCCTCTGACCAGCAGGTAACTGGTAAATGTTTAAGATTATACCTACTCGTATTACAATGTTCGTTTCAAGTCTATTGTTGGTTTTATTATGTGCACAGGTGTATTTAACAGGTAATTATTCAAAATGTTCATATTTAGGATGCTACTATATAAAGTAAATAGGATCACATTTGTATCTTACTCCAATATTTAAATAAATTGAGTAACGAACACTTACACATGACGTCAAGATGTCACCGTAACGTAAGCAAAAATACGGGTCTGTACTCTACACGGTAAAATCATATGGCCATTGGCATTTTGTCAATGTTACAATGGTTCTTATTTACTTGACAGTAATGGCGGCCGAGTTAAAACAATACGATAACACGTCCAAGGCAATATGGTTTTGGCCAGTAGAATAGAGGCTCAGTGCAAGAGGGCTTAAAAAGTGTTTCGGGTGCAGGTAAATTCAGTAAGCCTCGTAAAAGAGCGTATGAGACTAAGAGAGAAAAAAATACTAGCCACTAAGTAGTCTGTCGTGTTAAGTACCTACAGTACCCCAACGAAAATGTTAAGCACTTAAGTGCACTGGCATAATGAATGAAAACAATGGCAGTCACAATGACAAAGTTCTAAGTATGCCCAACATTAGTGGGTGACTGTACAAGTCATGTACAGTCAACCAATTTGATTCCTAGGCCACTATGGACTTTGTCAACGTGACGTTGTAAACCAAATCATAGGGAGTCTCTTACGTTTTGGTTGACAACGTCACTTTAACATAGTCCAAAGTGGCCTAGAAATCAAATAGGTTGACTGTACATGTCTATGAGTACATGTCATATTGTAGGTAACTAGGTAAGTACCTATAGTAACTACATATGTTAAGTTTTTTCAATAGTTGTTCGTGGCGTTGTATGGGCAAGGCGGCTATTATAAATATTATAATAATAATAAATGGTAAAAACACCAGAAAGATTTTTTAGAATTCGGTTGTGGGCAAAATATTAAATTAAAATATGTCAGTAAGCCGGATATGCCTGCTTGTGCGAGTGTGCGAAAGGTTTAATTACGCTGCGGTCACATCTGCTCGTTTCAATCAACAACTCCTCCGTTTCTATAATAATAAGATAAAATCCGCCCTTGAATGACCAGCGTCGCTATTGCCTAACGCACTCGCAATCTCAATTGGCTTCAAAGCGGAACAATTGATTTCATTTTGTATGCAGACAAGCCTTCTATTTTCAAGCGATTGCGAGTGCGTTAAATAAGTTAAGCAATAGCTCCTCAGATCACTGTTAACTTAAAATCCATGGCACCCATTTATTTATTTCTTTATTTCAAAATTATTTAGTTTGTTTATAAATTACATTTTTTTATTTACAATTTCCAATTATCATTTACGTTTTTGTACTGGAAGTTGGCACTGATAGATATAAAAGTAGCCATGAAGTAGCTCAAACATTCCCGACATCGTATAAAAACGTCATAGTTAAATGTCAAAATTGTCAAAATCTTTCAAATCATAAGGTCACAACACTTGGTTAAAATTTGGGGTGACGTGTATTCAATTTTTAAACGTTTTTTAATTATGATATTAAGATAATTTTATACAATTATCATTTACTAGGTGCGCCTGGATATTTTCAAAACATGACTTTTTCCATTTACCTTATTCAAGCGGTCGCATTTTTAGTAAGTACATAGGTACTACTAGAAAAAATATTGAGTTTTTTGAACATTTGCTAAGTAATAGACTATAATAGTTCGTCAAATTATTATTAAGTAAAGGTAGATAAGGTTAGGTTATTTTTAAGACGACATTCTAAGTTCTGAAACCTTGGTGTTTATTCAGGATCTTTTGGGAGTGGGACTAATTGTTCCACTAGTTGGAACTCATGTACGCGCCCTGGGAGGAAGCCACGTGATGGTTGGACTTATGGGCTCAGTTTATAATGTATTCCAGTTATTTTCTGGGCCGATGATTGTAAGTTTTTCCTTTGATAGTCCCTTGACTTGACATTAGTTGTAGCTACCAAAATATATTAAGAAATATGATATTGGACACAGATTGATCACAATTTGACAAATAAAGATAAATTTAATTTATATGTAAGTAGGTTGTTTCATTAATAATGTTACAATTATATTGTAATATCGTCGTAAGGCTCACGGCAAATTTAATTGGTTTGAAAAATAATCCTATGTCAGTCAACTAAAGTCAAAAGTCACTTTGACAAATGTTCTATATGTAGGTGGGCCTTACGAGGTTATATTGTAGAATAATAAAATCAAATATATTGCTAGATTTAACGGGAAAACTTTTGTCATTTTATTGCACCTACCTACCTACTTTTTGATTTCGGTTTCACTTAAGAAATTAATTAAGTAAATAAAATGAATATTATGATACCAATATGAATAAATATGGACTTCTATGGTGCTATTAAGTAAGTTGTTTTTATTTAGGCAGTTGTCACATAGTTACGGTTTTTGATTTCAGGGCTGTTTGAGTGACATCAAAGGCCGGAGAACTATACTTATGGTGACATTAGTGATTAGCAGTGCTGCCTACGTCATTATGGGAGTTACTGGCTCAATTATTGTTATGTTATTGATGAGAGCGGTTTTAGGTAAATTTTGTCCCAAATAATAATTGTTTTATCATTACACATGTGATGCTAAGCCATTCCAGAGTTTAAGGATTTAACATGTAAAAGTTATATTTTTCAATTCTTTACAAAGTTTTTAGCAGCCAGCTCTTGATCTATTCTATTTAATTATCTGATTGTAGGTCTATTTAAACAGACGCAAGTATTGACAAAAGCCTTAGTTGGAGACTATGAGAAGAATGAAAAGCAACAATCAGAAATATATGGCAAGATGGCTGCCATATCAGGGGTGGGCATAACCATCGGACCAGTGATTGGCGGGCATTTAGCAGAAGACCATCCTGAAAATGCATTTGCATTGATCGGGACCCTGGTTGCGTTAATTTTCCTTATAAACGCAGGTAATTTTATATCCAAATGTTGGTAACTATTTTTGCAACAAAAGGACCTCTCAAAGAACCAGTTCTCTGAAATAGGTACTGAATTACTACAATCTCAATTCACTAGCCTTTTGTTAATAATAAATTCCACGTAATTATTCTCCTCTTGCCCTCATACACTCTTCTGCGAGTCTTACCAAATTTACCTGAGCCCAAAAGTCTTTTTAAGTGGCCTTGCACTGCACTGTACAATATTTTCTAGTAATGTTATTTGTTTATCACATTTCTACTTCTAACCTTTCCAGTAAAGTTCTCCTTAATCTTCATTCCTCCATGTCTGTTCCCAGTTGCCATTGTGGTAGTTGTAATAATGATGAGATTATATTCATAGGCCAAGTGATTAAGAAATACAGTAGTGCACCTAATAAAGATTAATGAAGAAGTTGGACACTTTTGTACACAGTCTGTTGAAAGAACCAACAGAGCTGTTTAAGGTCAATAAATAAGTTTTAGGGTCATACACAGATTTAGGTTCCCGTCTTTCCTGTGGACATACCTGAAGTTAATGTGTTTAAGGCCTAATTTTCTGGCTGAACCCACCTCCGCATAAACGGCGTCACGTCTACTTTAGTCCTATCAAATAAAAACATAACTTATATGCACACAAGCCCTTGACTATTGTGTGTGTGTGAACTGAGGGACCACACCTTTGGCTGTATAACTTTTTAGTGAAATCTTTACAAATTCCAGGATTTTTTTACAAAGTAATTCGCAACTACTACTAAATTTTACACTAGTAAGTGTAAAATAAAAACCATTAAAAATTTTGTGGTCCCTCAGTCCACACACACACTGACTATTGACCACAGGAGAGACAACTTTTGTTTTTGTGATTGTGTATGACCCTTTAGAATGTAAATTTTTTGTTACAGACAGACATTGAATTTATTTAATGTAGTGATCTAACAATTAGCTCTGCTGTTTCTTGGGTGGTCCTTTAGTTCCAAGCTATTAATATTTTTATTACTTGGTTGTGCATCTAACTGTATATTTGATTGTAATTTATATATATCTTATGGATGAGTGGTGAGATAATGCAATGCATGTTTTCTTTTCTCAGGTTTAGTGTACGGGCTTCCAAAGGTAAAATGTAAAAGAAGAAAACCCATTGACAAAAATCAAACTCCAAAAAGTTTTATACAGATATTAATGTGTAGTTTTCAGGAGTCAATTCAAGAATTGTACAAAATACAGTGGTCAAAGTTTTGGGATTTATTCCTTTTTAAAGGATTGGTTGGGTTTGCTATGGCAATGCATTATTCGAATTATACCGTGTATTTAAAATCATCTTACAATCTAACACCAAAGTATATTGGTTATGTTATATCATTTCAGGGTATTATAGGTTCTTTAAGTAGCTATTTTATAGGGTTCATTAATAGTTTTTATACTAATGACAAAAATTTCAGCCTTAGGAACTTCCATGTTTTTACAGTTTTGAGTATATCAGTATTAGGGCTGATGTATTCATTTAATGTTTATACTTATGCGTTTTGGTTGATACCATTAGCTTTTGGTAATGCTGTTGGCAGATTGGTAACTTTGGAAATGGTCTTAAAGAGAGGCCATGGAGAACACAGAGGGACATTGATAGGTGCATCCAACAGTGTGAGGTCTCTGGCAGGGATAGTTGCTCCTACAACAGCAGGTTTCATTGGAGAATATATTGGTGTGGGTTACGTGCTGCATGCCTCTTTTTTCATAACATTAGTAGGAACTATTCTAAGTTATTATAATCATATGCACAGGATAAATAAAAGAGACTAAGTTTTTACATTATACAAGATGTTATTATTGTTGATTTTGTGTTTTATTACCTTTCGGCACTTAGTAATAAGAACAGTCTAACATACTGATTTATTTAACCTATTCCTTAAATATCAATAATCATTCCTGAAATGCGTTCATTTGTTTCTTCCTCATGTCCTGAATGAGTTGCTGTATATCCTCCCTGTCACTTTTGTTATCAGGCGGGAATATTTCACGCTTAGTATTGGTCACCCATTCTTCAAAATATGTTGGCTGGTTGAAGAAGTGGAATAGCATCACGGGGAAAGACATGTACATCGCCATTCTTCCAACTTCGAGCTTCCAGTTACCCATAGCGGCTACAATACGCTGTCAATTACATTAACTGATGAAACAAAGCTATGTTCACAACGAGGATAATTATTATATATATATCGAATAAACTGTTGTTTCTCTTAAACTAAGGAATAATACAATGTAACGAAGTAAATATGAATGGTTATGCAAACGCCAATGTCAAAATGACGTAACGTAACAGTGACGTCCGATACGGTTAAAAGGGCGTCGTTTATATTTATGTCTCAAATAGCTTACCGTCATGAAGAGACGTTTTCTTCTCGTTTTAAACTTTTGTATGTTTGTGTGTGTTTCAAGCATGCCTCTTGAGTTCGTTGCTTTTTTGTTTGCGGGAATTCTTACTTACAAGTATTGGTGTTTGGCATAATGATTCAAGGCCTTAAGGCTATCTGTAAGAATAGCAAGGCTTTTGTTTTTTTTATAAAAACGTCACTGCTAAAATTGAATTAGGCAACATTTTGCATAGACCTGTAGTGGGAGAAAAATAGGCTTTGATAATATTAGAGTTTGTTATTTTTTGATATGTCGTTGGAGGCATGTTAAATAGCAATAATCTAAAAAGTTAGAAAATTATAGTCGGGGGTTTCGGACATATTGACATATTTTAATTTTTGCCAATAACTTTGTAAATATAGAATTAAAGTTTAAAAAAACGGTGGCATATCGTATATCACTTTAATTTCTTTACAATATTCCGATTTTAGAAACCTGGAACACCTGCATTCTGGTAAACAACAAAATGCTAATTACTTTGTAAATAATGAATTAGAGTAGCTGATATCGCACAATTATGATATAATCGATCAACTTAATACACTGGAAAAAAGTTAGAAATGTAGACTATCGGCCTGTCTAGATATTAACTTCTGGTGAAGCAGTAAAGCCAATATTGAATTAGAGTTTGTAGAGTTCATTTATAACCAGTCATGACAATGATCTCAGTTACCAAACAAAAGATTAGAAATATAAAATCATGGGGACACTAAATACTGATACGTAAAGCACTCCGTGATACGTAGGTATAATTCAAACTCGCGCGCGGGGCGTGCGCGCCTCGCTGTGGGAGCGATCGGCGGTGCGGGGTTGCGTTTGCGTGGTGCCTTTGACTGCGGGCGGCGCGGCCACGAGCCACGATCCCATCACTTTACTCAAAAAAAATTGCAAAGCGTACATACACATACATACATACATAAACTCACGCCTTTATTCCCAGAGTGGGGTAGGCAGAGCTACAGAATTACCAAAAACTCTAAAAACTTTTTGATAATTCTGTAACCACATGCAAAGCGTGTTTTTAATCATCACTACATATTATAAAACAAAGTCGCTTCCCGCTGTCTGTCCCTATGTACCTATGCTTAGATCTTTAAAACTATGCAACGGATTTTGATGCGGTTTTTTTTAATAGATAGAGTGATTCAAGAGGAAGGTTTTCATGTATAATAAACTTTGTTTTATGTACGGGTGTTACCGAAAACTCACATAAACCGAAGCGAAGCGAAGGCGGGTCGCTAGTTAATACATAAATATCAATGGAAAATAGTTATTTTGTTATACTTTCGCTAAAGGAAATGGAAAGACGAAACTTTCTCTTATTTATTTCTATATTGTTAAGTAGCATTTTATGAGTTGCCTTTTTTCACCCAGTACACTATGAAACTAGGTAGGGTGATTTAAAGCCGGTTTTTGTCCAGTTAGCTGAGTTGCCAGCTTTGGAGGACTAGAATAATATGGTCAAGAAATAAAATGTATAGAGAAAAAAAATTACTTTATGCTTTATTTTAGGTAAGATCAAACATTCAGTTATAATTGTCAGTTTTTTATAAAAAAAATGTTAATGATAAAAGTACCGATTTTACTAGTTTTCGTCCGCAAATTTTGGTTTTCGACCGAAAGTCTGTCAGGTAGTTTTCGACCATTTTGTAGATCGGCTAAGAAATAGTAAAAAAAACGGATTGACTAACAATATCTATTATTGGTACTTAATATAAGTTTTCTTTCATATTACCAAACAATATAAGTATTATTTTAAAGTAAATAAAATTTAGTTAATCCTTGTCCGAAAACTGAGGTGTAAATTTTAGTTTTCGTCCACTCCAGAGTAAAAGGCCGGAAATTAATGTAATAGTTTAGCCGTTTCTAGATTGCGTCCATATATTTAAATTGATTTTACTCGTGCAGTAATGACAATTGGGAGGACGAAAATGGAATGTCTAGTCGCGTAACCACCAAAGATCATTTTACATCAAACAAATATAAATCGGCATAGGTTATTGCAAATTGAGACTGACACAAAATCACACCTGACTTTTCAGTTTTCGTCCAGAGGACGAGAATTAAATATTTTGCAGATTACGTAATTCAGTATTAGTTCACTAAAATTTTATATGTTTACCGGAGATAATTATATGATTACACCGTTATTTTAAGTTCATTATATTCTAATTGAGCCTTATGCACAAAAAGAACCTAATACTACCACGCAAAAATACTTACAACCCTTGGCGTGAAATGTCTTGGTATCACTAAATTTCCACGACCGCGACAACACTTTCGTAACACGAAAATTAAACACCAACCGTAGTTTTTATTAGTCTCAACTTAAATAATATATTCATGTATGTGAAATTAATGTTTGACTACTAAGGGTCCCAACGAGACCAAACATGCGCGAGTAGCTGATTTTATTTTACTATTCCAGGCTTTTGTTCTAAACAGCACAGTCTACTGGACGAAAACTGGAACCGGACGGAAAACCGGCGAAATCACCCTACGTCACTGATAACATAAAGTTTTGCCAACAGTTATTTATCTAACATTTTAAATTGACGAAACCACCACATAGAAGGGTTCCGTGCGGTCTACTAAGGTAAATGTACGTTTCCCCGAATCTGCCGTATCACCGAATTCCTCATATTTTAAGCTTTTAGTCAGTACTTACAGTTGTTATTAAGTTGTGATTTTTTTTCGCTAGCTATATACCTATCCCTTCCACTACGCGGCCAATCTGGCCATTTGCTGTCTCAGTCGGGACGCAACAATCAATTAAGTTAGTTGATCGCTGATCGCCATTTAGTATGGGAGTTCTTGTGAAAATCGATAAGAAATCGCGTATACTTCATAAAACCGTATTACGTTACCTTTGTGTTTGAAAATGTAGTTTTTCAGTGTTGTTATTTAATTAGTTTTTGACTTCTGATAAATAAAGTGAATTTAGTGTGGTCATATTTATAGAAATTAACAAAAATGTGAATTCGGTGATGAGTTAACCCTGACTTTGACTGGAAGGTTTTACCGAACAGTGTCCGGAATCAGGGAGAGCGTAAACATTTAAACATTTAAGCCGTCAATGTTTTAATACTAGCTTGGAGTTAATTTTTAAATTATTATTTTTACTACACATAATGTTAATGTTTTTTGATATAGAGTTGAGTTGTAAAAATAATTATATACAAAGGTAATAAAAACATTCTGTTTTCAAAGACTGTTAAATAAGAAATATTTTAAATTTGAATAAAGGGTTACCATAGCTACCATAGCTAGCTACCATATAGATAATCATTTTCAAATTATAATCAGATTTAAAAATTCAAATTCTTGAACTTGAATAAATAAATAAAAAATGCCAAAATGACCAAAGTTTGAGCACCACTGAGCGGCAAAATTTCATAATTTTTTCCCTAGTGCGGTGAAGCGGCAGCCCGGTTCGGTATTATGTGCAAATCCAGTTTGGTTAAAAAACGGGGTAAACGATTGAAAAACCTTTAAAAAAAATTAAACACATTTGTAACCATGTAACGTATTTCCAGGTACATTAAAAGGGTGACAAATTTATTAAAGTAACCATTATTCTATTTATTAAAATCGCAAATTAATCCCACACCTTATTAAAAAAATAAACGTACGTCGAAACGTACGTTTTTAGGTTCGGTTTAAGTTTACTTGACTAGGTTCATAAAATCTAATTTAAAACCACTATCTTACAACGTGAATTAAAAAACCGGGCAAGAACAATATCGGACCATGCTCAATGTAGGGTTCCGAAGCCGTTAAGTACTAAGAACAACTAACTCAAAAAATAGCAAGTATGAACAAATTTTCTATTGAAACTTATTTGGGGCTGTCTTAGAAGATTTTTAGTAGATACACTTTAGGTAATCATCCTTTAATTCTCAAGAATCAATCAATTTCGGTTAATTAGACCTCGTGACAAACTTAACTTTGCCGTTCGAAAACTGTTATCCCCATACATGGCATAGGTTGCGGACAGTTTACTAACACCGCATATAACAATAAATAAATAATTACGTGAAGTACCTATGGGAGGTAAGATAACCTACCCTTTTTTAAGATTTTATTTTACCACTTTGTCTGCGTGACTAATATCAGTACATGTATATTCATTCATGCCAAATAAAAGCTATTACTACCTAGTACTGAGTCTAAGCTGAGGAGATGGCGAGACTATTAAGGGTTCATACTCATTTATTGGCTCGTAGTTGGACTACTGGCCATCAATAATTTTTTTGAAGCCGCTGCTAGGAAATTGTTTTTTTTAAGAGATAACTAGGGTAAATCGTCAGTAACTGGCCACCCACCGGTAACTGGCCACTTTGCAATAAAATGAGTTAAGAAAAATATTTGTTCACATTTTTGCGATTAAACTAGAATACCTAGATCTTGAGTTATTACCCGAAGTAGGTACTGTCCCAGTATCTTTACTAACAGCGTCAGTAAGAAATTTCTTGGTGGCTAGTAACTAAATTACACTTTCAAAGTGGCTAGTTACTGACGATTTACCCTACTTACTATTGTAATACTAATATACAGGTAGTTTTTTCAATGAGTGTCCAAATTTTAGGGACTATCTCTGTAGGTCATACTCATTAATATTTAATATGGGACCAACATCCAAATCAGCTGTTCCATACAAACTTCGAGAGCTAAACAGCCGAAAGTTGATCAGAATGAGTTAGTCCCTAAAATTTGCACACTCATTAAATAAACGCGCTGTACATCTTTCAGCTTTAAACTGCATCTAATAATATGCGCACGTAAACAAATAATGATTGCGAAATGTTTGACGATCGCAGGGAGTGCGCGGCGGCGGCGCGGCGGGGGGCGAGGTATCGCTCCCGCGCGCCGGCCGCCTTTAAGGCCCCGCGCGGGCCGGTTATGAATTTCGCGCCTTTTTAAATAGATTAAGTATACTGTTGTACTACTACAAGCTAAACACAGAAATTTCTAAATTTCTGTAGTATGGCTGCAAACCTTATTTTACTGTAGTAGACTTATCTTTACAGACTTTAATTCAATATTAGATGTTTTATGACAGCAAACGCATAATATATCTTTTGAAGCAGATATCTTATTGCTCTAAACTTTTGGTTTGTTTATTAACTTAAGAATTGAAAGATATTGCTGTGGATTTTTCAAACTCTAATTCAATATTGGCATAATAATACACTAATTCTCGTTTGACTATGTCCCAAGCTAAAAAAAATTCTAACAACTTAATAGCATAAAGCGACAAACATATCATAAACGATAAAGCAAAAACTTTGCACTCTAATTCAATATTCATTAATGAGCAATAATAAAATATAAATACCTCATTAATACCTAAAGCTCGTTCTAACTTTTCGCCATATTTTACAAATATGCTTAGAAATATGTCCCATGCCACTAAGCAAACTTTTTTCAACATTAGAATTTTAATAACTTGTAGGGCAAAAATCCGGTCCCACTATTGGGCTAGCAGTGTTTTAACTAAATGTGATGCTTCTACCCATCTAGATATATTCGCAAAATCAATCAGTTAAGGTGGACACTTAAAAGCGAAAGAAAACCATAGCAAAGTACTTACGCATAACCAGAAAGCGTCGGTGGCGTCGGCGGCTTAGGGACTCGTGATCGCAAGGTACCTAGTTCGGGCCCCCGTTTTTCTAACTTAAGTGCATTACCCGATGCACTTACGGTGAAGGAAAAACATCGTGAGGAAACCTGCACATTCAAACAACTGAGTGTGTAAGAGGGTAAAAAAACAACCGCTCACTGTTACAATAAATCTATCTCTGAGCTTTCAAAGTGAAAAGTAGAGTGTTTAACGTGAGACTAAAACAATCATAATGACACTCGAACTGGCGTGGCTAAACATTTACTTGTCATTATGGCTTGTTGAACAATCTACTATTTTGTCAAGCTAAAAGTGCATAACTCATGTCATGATCTTGTTGTTTCACCTGCCAGCCGAGCTAAATTTAAGTACCTAATAACAAAAACAAAACTTTTATTATTTTAAGAAATAGTTTTTGTAGAATTACGTCGGCGGGCGGCAGGCGACGTGGCAGCAAATTACATTGCTATTACAGGAATTTACGCCGTGTAATAGCCACTATTACGTCCCTACGGACGGCGGCAGACGCATTTTATTCGTAGATAGCTTTACATTGGATTACGAGATTCTATACTGTTTAGTTCAAAACGAATAATTCTATACTGATTCAGTTTCAAGTACGCGTTGGAAACTGTAAGCCTTTGAAATTTTGTGCGCTTGACTTGACTCAGAGCGTAAATACCTACGTCAATTTACTGTCACTTAAATGTGATTTATGGATAGGTGACTATTAGATAGGTAAAAACCGCCGATATAATGTTCAGAGCCTGATGATGTCTATTAAACGGCCTAAACAGTTTTCATGAAATCTAGCTAAGAACAACCGACCAACAACAAAACATGCCCTAATATTAAAATAAAACGCATCCAAAATTAAATCAGTCCACCCGCTCAAGAGTCACGTTGCCACAGACACAAATTAAAAAAAAACCCTCTATTTGCGTCGGGGTTTAAAAAAAAAAGCATACTATTAAGAACAAGATTCGTGCGTCGTATAAGCATCCGACGAACTAGGAATATAAGGTATATGTAGAATGCCTAAGTTTCTTTATTAGTTTCCACTGGCTCACCACAACTGCCACAACACCAAGTTTTATTAGTTAACTATATCTCACATCCAACGTCTAATTTGCGCCAATAGCTTCCACAGTTGACGTAGATATTCACTTGTGTGTGTGAGACAGGGTTGCTATATCTATTATCTTTTAAATAGATACAAACACTACAGTATATTTATTATATTATATAGTTCGTCGATGCTATAACTATAACAATACTCGTATAGGTACGTAGAGAATTGGTTTTCAATTGCAGGGATCGCATTTTAACGAAGTAAGGATAGAAACAAATGGGACGTATCCCATTTTGCGGTCACTAGATGGGTTGCGAACAGGAACATAATTCTCTAGGATTCCGCGAATTACGTTAGAGATTACGTTCATATAATATTGAGTAATTTCCCTTGTAGATAGACATTAGTCTGGTGGTTAAAGTAACGATGCGATTTAAAACACTAATACCTTGTTGATAGACGAGGTTCCTGATACGTAATACCCGTTAGAACCGGTAGACACATAAAGATGTCCCCCTAGGTGCGATTAATTGATCTAGCGAGCTTTACTGTGCATAAGTAAATACCGGGTGACACCGGTAAATGTTACGAGGGTACTTTGAAAATCGAAGTTCGAAGTTAACTACGTTAGCTCCATCCATTTCTCTCGATTTAATCTAAAAATGACGAGTTCGATTCGAACTTCGATTTTCAAAGTAGGGCCTCAGTGCCAGCCTCCCTAATTTCTTAAAGACATCGACCCCTTAACGAGTCGGTCGGATACGGCCTAAACTAGATGATGAATAAATAAATATCAGGAGACAATCGCTCATAAATTGACCTACAGTTCTGCCGTTTTAAGATGCCCGATTTGACGGCTGTCATCTTAGTACAAAATATGTGTTTGAGGTTATATTTTGTACTGCGCTGATAGCTGTCAAATCGGGTCTCTTAGAACGGCAGAACAATAGTCCTAAAATAAGGTCTAGGCTTGTACTATGGGTACTAGACAACGATAAAGATATTTAAATACTTAATAGAGAAATATATTCTTGAATATATAGAAATCATCCAAGACAAAACAACAAATACCCGCGCTCTTATTACACAAACATTTGGCCATACCCGGAAATGAACCCGGGACCGCTAGTTTCGTCGGCAGGGTCACCCACTACCCACTGAACGCGTCGGCTAATGCGATGTCATGCTTGCGACTTCGTTCCTCTAGAATAGTTTCTTAAATCGTGTAGGGGTTTAAACTGCTTTGGGAATATGTATGAATTGATATAATGGAGTTGATCGTATGGACGGGTGGGATCACGAAATTCTTAAGCAGCAGATTTTGGGTAAAAGTTTTATAATAGTGCCTTTATTTATTCCACCCTCTTTTTGAAACCGACGTACGTGCATGAAGAGATTGATGGATGTAGAGGAAGCGAAAGTTATGTTTAGACCGGTGCACTGGCGTTCCATAGTCTCTGCCTACCCCGTTGGGAGACAGGCGTGAGGGTATGCATGTACAGTCAGCTGCAAAATTGCATGGACACCTTAACGTCGATAATCCTATGAGCACTCGATTTCAAGTTCGCAACAAATAAACTAGATGGCGCAGTTTACTGATCTAGTTCAATTGCTTATTACTGCAATTTCTTAACTACACAGCACTAGAATCGATATTTCGTCTTGTCAACCATATGAGATGGTGGCACAGTTTATAAGCTTCATGCGCAGGTGTGCTCAATGGATGGGAGTTCGAATCTCGTTAGTGGCAAGCATATTTTTGTTTTTTTTTTTAAATATTATTTGCTTACGTTTACAATGATGGAACATAATAAATGCATTATTTAAAGCAGGAAAAATTCGTCATTCTTAAAAATGATACTACTTTTGTGGTTTAAAATCATTTACTTCTTATAAAATATTTGAGTATAATCAGTTTATCTCAATTTGACTAATTATTTACAACATTATAACAATTTTCCATCTAACTATTGAGGTCTTAGCTTAAGTATTCATTTCCGACATCGGAAAGATGATTGAAGCTTTCCCACAATAACTAGTAATAACAAATATAATTCAAAAAAATAGGGACCGGGTTAACGTAAAGTGCGCGGTTGTTTTATACTGTAAACATTTTTTTTTAATGAATTGAACTCTGCGATTGGAGCTGCGTGCGTATGACCCAAAAACAAAGCGTAGTAATTGCTTCGATGTATTGAATTAAAATAGGGAACGTCAACGCAAATGCGTTAAACACCTGCACCTGCGCTGCGCATAAAACAACCGCGTGCCTAAAGGTTAAACGCATTGTAATAGCTGTCTTTTACAGTTTTGATCATGATCAGTCATCAATAAATTAAAAGTTCTGCTAGCTCCATGAAATAAACCAAACACATTTATTAAACCAAACACACACCAAAAAAGTTAACATAGAAATAAAGTTGACAATTTAAAATAAAAACAAATTAACTCGGGCGTGTGACAAAGGGGGCAATAAAGTATTTCGTTAAAATATATGATTAAATATCATAACATAGCTCAGAAACTTAAAAACGGCAAAATAAACATTCATTTCGTTTATTATTATTAATGTTTTACGCAGTGATGGATGATGATGATGATGACGTGATACGTTAATCAAAACCCGGTCTCCACTAAATATATCACACAAAATATATATATAAGTGTAATTATTTGCTTAAACTTAATATCTAGTGTAGCCCCCACCTTGTTCGATCACAGCTTGCAAACGGGAGCGCATTGAGCCGACGAGATTTCTACACAGATCTGACCCGCGAATACTGTCCCATATTTTTAAACAATGAGCCTCTAAAGTTTCTGGTGTTCGCTCATTCTGTTTATCCCATCGTTGGACGATAACGCCCCACAAATTTTCAATGGGATTTAAATCCGGCGATCTAGCAGGCCAAGGAATAACTTTAATGTTATTTTCGTGCTGGCTAAACCACTCCCGCACAATACGCGAACGGTGTATCGGACAATTATCTTGCACGAAAGATATAATTGGCAACTGCTCTTCAGGATACACATTCCGAACAGTGGGCAACATGGTCTCCTCCAGCACTTCCACATAGTTCGCACTATTGGCTCGACTGGGTAGCCTCACTAGTTCTCCCGGGTCAGCTCCACTCATCCACCCCCACATGTTCACGCTGATGCGACCAGACTCCATGTTGGGCACTACGTGGCCGCTATTCCACCGCGTATTATTGCGACGCCACAGACTTAGACGTCCATGTTGACTCGATTTAAACGTTTTTTCATCAGTAAAGATGACATTAGACCAATCTAAATCCAAAAGCTCCAAAGCAAACTCTAACCTTGCTCTTTTGTGATTATCTGTCAGCGATGGTTTGACTGCGTGTCTACGATAATGCAGACCCTCACTGTGAAGAGCTCGACGGACGGTGTCCACGCTTGTGTCAAATAAACTGGCGTAGTGGTTAGTCGGTATAAAACCATTCTCCTCGTAATCCACCACCATGGCTAGACGCTGCGGCGCGTCTATAAGCCGTGGTCTGCCTGTTCTTTGACGGTGTAGCAAAGATCCTTCTTCTTCAAATCGGCGTACCCAAAGAACCACGGTTTTCCGCTATAACAAAAAAAAGAATAGTTAACCTATGAATATTAAGTTTTGTTTGAACAAAACACATCAAAAATACTTACGTTTACTCCTGTCTCTCTGGCTATATCTGATAAATTCTTGCCTTCGTTATGCAAGGCAATTATTTGCGATCTTGTAACTGAATCAATATTACAACGTGAACTCATTTTGATGAAATAATAACGCAATTAAAAACTCAGTAACCGTACGAGGAACAGTGAACAAAGGATTGTGCATAAGTTAAATGTAAAAACGAAACCGGTATTTATAAATTTTCATTCTACCCTCTTCTGATACTAACGTATTTCTTAGAAAGTAAGCAGAGCCGACTATAAACATAAACTGATAATATATTTTGACAGGTTATCAAAACGTTCGATGGTCGAACGGCATTTGGCATTGCCTATGATACAAGAGGTTCATAGTTCGATTCCGCTCGGGTAAAATGGATTTTGAATGTGTTTTTTAATAATCTAATCAATAATCCGAGTTTGGAAGTGTGGACTAAGAATAATAAAGTTGACAACTATGCAACTGCTTGGTCCTTGTGGAAAAAAATATTTTTCATATTATAAGGTAATGCAGCGCCATCTAGTGAGATCTGACTGAACCAGTAAGATTTACTAATAGCTGCTAACGCCCCACAAGCAGACAGATGGCGTCGACATTCACCTGCATAGCATTTTAATTCTCAATTGTCCATGCACTTTTGCAGCCTACTGTACGTATGTCTTTTTGAAAAACTAAACAAATCGTTACGTCTGTTACATAGTTTTGCTTGATTTTCCATTTGATATTATGGTTTATGGTCGACTTAATTGAGTTGTAAGATGTTAAACATAAAGCGGAGACTATGATTACACTTTCTAATTTGTTTGAATAATCGTAAACAAGAAAAAGACGTTCGTTATACCTAATTATATATTTTATATCCCATGCGAAGGTGGAAGTATATAAAAGTCGCAACAAAATGATAGTTCTGTATCTTCATATCTGTCATAAACAGACTTGCTTCCTTGCTTCCTTTATCCCTTAAACATAACATTAAACTGTATACAACTAAACTAAACAAGTCGACCAAATTGCCACCTAAGCCATTTAATAATTATGTACTTAAAGTATTGTGGGATAAGGATTGTGAGAGTGGGATATATTCAGCTTTGTGTAGGTAGATAATTATATTTTAGAATGGAATTGCTTTTTTTTAACTGGAAGAACCAATATACTCGTATTATATAGGTACTTCCGGATTATAAAAAAAAACGTATCTTGGGTGAGATGCTTCTAGACACGTCTGAAATAACAGTCTACTACAGTTTGGCCGTTCTAAGGCCGATTTGACAGCTGTCATCTTAGTACAAAAAATATCCTCAAACACATATTTTGTACTAAGATGACAGCTGTCAAATCGGCCCTCTTACAACGACCAAACTGTACTCTTGACAAGACTTTGACAGGCATCCAGGCATCTCACTCAAGACCGACACGCTTATTGCCTAACGCACTCGCTATCGCAGGCGGCTTCAAAGTGGAACAATTGTTTTCATTTTGTATGCAGACAAGCCTTCGATTTTCAAAAAGAAAACAATTGCGATTGCGAGTGCGTTAGGCAAATAGCCCCCGGGTGATTACCTTCAACCATTCCATTCCATTCAATTTCATTCCATTTGCTCTTGAACTTGACGCACAAAATATTAACCAGCGAGTTAAAGATGTCCAGTCAGAGCGTAAAAACAACATTAAGGAGCGTGCATTCTCAGCTTACCCGCTTAACCCGTCGAGTGAGCGCGCTTGTATGACTTCACTCACTCGATCGACCGTCTTTAAGAAAATAACACCTCTATTTATTAATACGGTCCTAGGAGAATAAGTACATAACATTTAGTTGCTCACTGCAGAACCATAGAGCTCCTTCCCCTGGAATCGCATAACATCGAGAGGGAGCGGCCGCGATCGTCGATACCCGCTGTCTACGAGCACTGCAACTGTAATAACATGCAATGTGGTGCATTACCTATCAGATGCCGTGACTGCAGCGCTGCACGCGGCGGCACGATTCCGATCCGCTATCGCTCCGGTGCAGTGTGGAGCTATCCTAGGGAGCTTTTATATGGTGTGTTTACACGTTTAAATAATTGCGATAACAGTACTACCGTTTTGTTAATAGCCACTTACCGGCTTTTTCGTGTTTGTATGAACAAAGTGAGAAATATACTGCCGATGCGAGTGCGGGGGTATGATAGCAATAGACGGTGGCTATTAAGGGCTATAATTCTTTTAAATGTTCCAAACAGTAATATAATAAGCAAGGCTGGCATTCTTCTTGGTCATTTGAGTTGGTAACGCATTAGCAGTGTTAAGATTGCAGTCCACGGGCTTTGGAGTACACTTGCCATCAGCGGTCTGCGTTTTTTGGGGTCTATATTGGCTCGTATAGTTATTTTTATTCCTATACTCTGATTATTCTAAGGTGATGTCTGTGACAGCTCATATTAACACTTATTACACTTATTTCTTTAACTTTACATAAATACTGCATCAGTACAAACTGCGACACCGTTCAGGAATTTAAGTAAATAATTATTCGCCTATTTATATTTATTTACATATCGCTTTGTTACTACAAAGCTGTGATTGGCACAAACAAAAGTGTAGCTACCTAATAAATACCTACCAGTTTATATACTAGGTGACACTTAAGACGTAATACAAAATGTCATTTCCCGAATCTACTCATGATTACAATCAACTATTAGTATGGGACCAACTTCGAAAACGTAAACACAAAATCTACGTCTCCATACAAATTGTGAAACCAGCTGATTGCTTTTAGTATGGGAGATTAAAATTTTTTCTACCGATTTCGATATTAGTCCCATAGTAAAAGTTGATCGTACTGATGAGTAGATCTAGAAAATAAAATGTTGTATTACGTCTTAGGTGTCACCCTGTATACCCTACCCTTTTGTTTACTTGTTTGATGAAACCTAAAGAAAGTTTTTAATAAATCCCGCCAGCTTTCTTAGCCGTAGAAAATGTACAGACTATTCACAAAAACCCACCAGTACGACGGTTACAGTGCGCTTGCGACGTACTTAAGGTTTGGTGCTTTCATTTGATCCCAAGTACGGAATAGTAAGAGACATTTGTAAAGACTCGTTCCCTATTTAATACATTTAATTGACGTATAAGTCCAGATCAAGTGACAATCAAACCATTAATTAATATTAATACTATCCGATTCTGTACAAATAACTGGTTCCATTATGGCCAGCGTAGGAGAATCACCATTAACCATGTTTTTGTTATAAAAGTATTTACACGGTTATGACTTCATTTGCTTTCGTAATGAAATAGTAAGTGTATGTTTTAGACTGCGCGTAGACATATTAAATTATACTGGTGCTCGTGAGGAAAGTTCGAAAATAAAGGCAGTCCTGTTTTTATAGCTTTTGTTTCATATAAGTCAAAAAAATTACCTACTACTTACTCCATAGCAGAGATTATGGAAGATAAAATAAAAAAAGTCGCAAATTTTATTTTCACAATTGCAAATTAATGTAATTAATAAGCTTTGGAACTTATCATGTTTATTATTAATATAATAATATACCTACTTATGTTAAGGTTATGTATTTACTGTGTACCAGTTGTTAACCGAGTTCGAAAAAGGAGGAGGTTAATACGTTCCAATGTAATTTTTTTTTAATGTATGTTTACCGATTTCTTTGTCATTTCGAGAGTACTTCCGAGGTAGTCCTACTGTCACCGAATATGAATCTGATGAGGAATTGGGGGAACTCTTCAAATAGGTACCTATCGTAGGGAATTGGATTGACACTTCTTACGACTTGAATCAACACGCAGTGGCGTAATTATAACACGCGAGGCCCGTGGCATATCGGCACTTCAGGCCCTCCCTTAGTGTAACAAATAATACTGTTAGGTTCCTCCTGTGCTCACGGCCTCTCTGACCGAGGGCCCACTCAGGCCGGGGGCCCGTGGCATTTTGTCCGCTCTGCCACCCTATAGTTACGCCACTGTCTCACGTTATTGTGACACAGTTCTATGTTATAAAAGAGGTTCCATTGGGCTGATACTGCATACATTTGAAGTTATTTACTTAGGTTGCACTGGAAGGGGCATGTGTCACAAATTTACACAATGTAAAGCGGTTTTGAGGTTATTTTACGTTAACCATACTTTTTAATTGAATCACGCAATACTCAGATTTTTAAATATTTTTTTATAAAGAATTGTAATTGAAATTCAAAATGTGTAAAACCCATTTAAAGCTAAAGTATTTTTTTATATGTAATAGGTACGTATCCCAATTGGCTTGACACTTAGTTGTTTGCTGGTTTTTTACATAAAGTATTAAGTTCTCTCGCTGTTAACGCAAACTAAAGTGTTCAATGCGACCAAAATGCATCGTATTTTTCCACTTTTATTGCCGATGCTGTGCAGCGGAACATAAACAGACGCGAGTTCCCAACGCGGTCTGAATGTTACAGTATGTTACAGTATACTAGCAAGCTGTACATATTAAAGCATGCCTTTAAGTTACGTTACCTTCCCGAGAGCACGACGGGGGAGCCGACCCAAAACGATTTCAATTTGTACCGTTGCATAATTTCGGAAACTTTAAATTATTCTTGTTGCATTATGAATGACACCGCAAGTAGAGATGGGAGATAACGTCCCTAATGTTACGCAAGTGACCTTGTAATGCAGTTTGCAATCGTTCCGAACGCAGTAACACGCTTTCTTATAAATATCAACAATTCAATTTTCTGTTATCTGATTGTACTTGCCAATAGGTGCTTCGTACGCAAGAACAAGCGGCCGTTACGATGACTCGGAGGTATCCGGTGGTAACTGTCTAACTTGGTTTACTTCATGAGATGTCTTTATTTTGTAACATTGCAGACATTGGGGTTATGTTTTGCTACGTAACGTTACGTTCCACAATAATATTTTGTTGTAACGTAAATTAATAATAGCTAGGTTTTTTTGTCTTGGTAATCTTGTATAAGGATGAAGTAAATCTTAAAATAATATGAAATATAAAAGATGGTTAATGGACTATTTCCGGTTTAAGTTTACGAGAAAAGAAATACAGGTGGCCATCTTGACGAAGTCAGTCGTCGTACGAATTTCAAACTGAAAAGGTAACTCTGTAATCGCAATATTTACAATTAAAAGCAAGTGTGTTTAAGTATTGAGTTTATTCATTTACTACTGATTACCCTAAAGCTTATAGTTCAGAAGTGGGATTAATATAGAATATTGCTTAATATTCAATACGCCCACAAGCATTTTGTTCAGCCAACCTGTAACCTTTGTTCATTTTTAGGTTGATAAGTGCTATCGATGTCGAAAGACCGTGGAGATGCAGAGGCGCGCGAAGCGTCGGTCGTGTTTGGCGAACGGGTCGGACGAGACCAGGAGACGTCGGCGCAGCAGCGCGGGCGCAGCGCGACACGACGTGTGCACATGCGGCGCAGGTCCAGCCGGTCCAGGACCCGGTGTGAGCGGCCTTCACGGGCGCGCTCGCGCTCGGCGGGAGACGAACGCGGGAGGCAGCGTCGGACATCGAGGAAGCGCCGGCGGAGTCATCGCGACCGGGGCCAGCACGAGCGGAGCCAGCAGAAGCGGACCCACTCGAGACAAACGAAACGTAAACGCCGTGCAACCGTAAGTGTTTCTAGTTCTAGTTCTGATAACTGTGCAAACCGCGGAACACATAACTTAAATAAAACCGTTAACAAAACTGATGTAAACACGGGAACATTTTCTTTACAAGACGTTATGGATTTGATTAAATCACTGCCCTCTTCTGCGTCTCAATCGCAGCATCACTTTTCGATGAACAGCAACGCGGTGCCGGAATTCGATCCAGCTAGTAAAGAGCAAACTATAGATTTATGGATTAAAAAAGTCGAAGAATGTTCTTCCATGTACCAATGGTCGGAGACACAGCTCATACATTATGCTTTGCCTAAACTAGGTGGGATAGCAAAGGTTTGGTATCAAGGTCTACCCACACTTAATTATACTTGGCCCCAGTGGAAAGAAAAATTAACTAAAACGTTTCCAACTGTACAAAATTATGCCCAGCTTTTACACGAAATGTTAGATAGAAAAGTGAAATATAATGAATCGTTAGAGGTTTACTTTTACCACAAAATAAATTTACTTAATAGGTGTAATATATCCGGAAAAGGGGCGGTAGATTGTATTATTTACGGGTTAGAGGATAAGGGCATGAGACTAGGGGCCCAAGCTGCTAATTATTCTGAACCGGAGGATTTGTTAGCCTACTTTAAGTCTATTAAAGTCGAAGATTTAAAGGACAAACGCACAACATTTTTAAGAAAACAAACTGATACAAACAATGATTATAATAGAAGTAGTTCCATTAAATGTTTTAACTGCAACGAGATAGGGCATCCAAGTTTTAAATGTCAGAAGCCGTTGCTAACTTGCACTGTTTGTAAGCGATTAGGGCATCAGAGTTCAAATTGTAGACGTTTTGTAAAAGTAAGTAATGACAGTAGTAGAATCAGTGAAGCTACAAAACCAGTGTCGGAAGTTAAGTTAGCCGGAAATCTAGATGACAAATATATACTTTCGTTAAAAGTTAATGGAAAACTTAAGACGTGCTACGTCGACCTGGGCAGCCAATGCACGATGATTCGGATAAGTGATTTTAAAGAATTGGGGGTAGATTATTGTACTGCTAACTTACCCTCATTAAAAGGTTTTGGTGAATCTGTTATTAATCCCATAGGAAAATGTACCGTTCATGTAGAAGTACAATCGGTTGCAACTTTAGTAGAAATATTGATAGTACCTGATTCATTGCTTAAGTATCCCGTACTACTCGGTCACACATTTACAGAGCAAGCTGGAATTTTAATTATTAAAACTGACGAGTGTTTAATTCTACAAAAACGACCTGAGGTGCAATTTAAACCGGGTAATAACAAACTAAGATTGGTGGTAAGTTCTGATGTACATGTTAGTGCTATGGAAACGGTACCGGTAGAAATAGATACTTGTTCTACGTGTAAAGTGTATGTGCATGAGTCTGTAAGAGAAATAGGTGTTCAAAAATATTATATCTTGCCGGGCCTGTACACAATTACCAACGGAAAGGGATGTGTCATGGTGGTTAATTTAAATTCGGTAACAGTGACTTTTCAAAGGGGTCAATTATTAACTAGAGCAAGCATTCGTGATGACAGCTATACATTTGAAGTTAATAAATTAGATGTGACCGAGCGCGAGTCATTATTAAGGGATCTTAGAGTAGATAAGGAATTAGGAATGGAAGACAAGCACAAACTACACATGTTGCTGCAAAAATATGGTAGTTGTTTTTCGTTTAGTTTAACAGACCTAGGATTGACTAATTTAAAGGAGATGAATATAACATTAAAAGATCATACTCCAGTCGTATATCGGCCATATAGGTTAGCCTATTCTGAACGGGATAAAGTAAAGCAAATGGTTCAAGAAATGTTGGACTGTGGTATAATTACTGAATCGTCTTCTGCCTACGCAAGCCCCATATTATTAGTACAGAAGAAAACAGGGGACCAACGGCTCTGTGTTGACTATAGGGCCCTTAATGCGAAAACGGTAAAGGAACATTATCCTCTACCACGAATTGAGGACCAAATAGATCAGTTAGGTGGTTACGAATATTTTATAACCCTAGACTTAGCATCAGGATACTACCAGATTCCGATCGCTCCATCATCCCAAGACAAAACGGCCTTTGTCACCCCTGACGGACAATACCAATTTACACGTATGCCGTTTGGGTTGGCAAATGCGCCTTCTGTCTTTCAAAAGACTGTTAATAAAATGTTAAAGGATGTTAAAAATACTGAAGCATATGCTTTTATGGATGATATTATAATCCCGGCACATAGCGTTGAACAAGGAATGGAGCGGTTGGAAACGGTTTTAAAATTAATTAAAGATGCGGGTTTGACACTAAAACTCTCCAAATGTAACTTTTTCTGTAAAAGCATAGACTACCTTGGGTTTGAGATAAGTAAAGAAGGAGTAAGACCAGGTTCAGGCAAAACCGAGGCAGTTGAGAACTTTAAGCGTCCAAACAATCAACACGAAGTGCGCCAGTTTATAGGCTTGGCTAGTTTTTTCCGTCGTTTTGTTAAAAACTTTGCCATAATTGCTAGTCCTTTAACAAAATTGTTAAAGAAGACTAGCAAATGGGAATGGGGCGCCGATCAGGAAAGCGCATTTGCTTCTCTTAAAATGGAATTGGTGCAAAGACCTATACTCGCCCTTTACAACCATCATGCTCCAACACAGATACATACTGACGCGTGTAAAACCGGCATAGCAGGAATTTTACTTCAGCAGGACGATGTAGGGCGATGGCGGGCAGTAGCGTATTACAGTAGGCAAACTACGCTAGAGGAACAAAAATATCATTCTTTCGAACTAGAAACCCTGGCAGTAGTCGCGTCATTAAATAGGTTTAGAGTGTATGTTCTAGGAATAAAATTTACTATACTGACCGACTGTAGTGCCCTACGTACTACATTTTCAAAGCGAGACATCATTCCCCGTATTGGTAGGTGGTGGTTACAGTTGCAGGAGTATGAATGTAACATCGAATACAGGCCCGGGTGGCGCATGGGTCATGTTGACGCACTTAGCAGGAACGCAATTCCAATGACCAAAGAGCCCGAAGCTATATTCGATGTATTAATAATAGAGACAGATGATTGGCTTTCTACTATACAGGGCATCGACGAGGAGGTCCAACAAATTAAACGTGTACTAGAAGACCCTGAGACTCCTAGAGTAGCTGAAATTCGCACGAATTATCAATTAAAAAATGGAAAGGTCTATAGGATGGTAGATGGTCAACTTAAGTGGCTCGTTCCTAAAGGAGTAAGGTGGCAATTGCTAAAAAAAAATCATGACGAGCTAGGACATTTTGGAGTTGAGAAGACCTTGGATAAACTTAGGTCACTTTATTGGTTTCCCAAGATGAACAAGTTCGTCAAGAAGTATGTGCAATCATGTTTAGAGTGCTCTTATTACAAAACCCCGGCGGGAAAGAGGCAAGGAATGCTTCACCCGATCCCAAAAATAGATAAACCATTCCATACGGTGCATATGGACCACTTAGGTCCTTTTATCAAAAGTAGGTCGAAAAACACTTATTTACTGGTATTGATAGACGCATACACTAAGTACATATCCCTTTATGCCGTTAAGAACACTAAAACTAAATCGACAATAAAAGTTATCAATAATTACATTAGTTTGTTTGGTATACCTAGCAGAATGATAAGTGATAGAGGTACGTCATTTACGAGCAAGGGATTTAAGGATTTTATTACTCAGTTAGGTATTAGGCATGTGTTGAATGCGGTTGCTACGCCGAGAGCGAATGGTCAGGTTGAAAGATATAATCGGACTATCTTGGGTTCGCTCTCGGCAAGGAACCACAATCATAACGAGAATGAATGGGATAAGCATTTAGAAGAAATTCAGTTAGGTCTTAACACGACTATAAATAAAGCTATAGGCAGGAGTCCGTCCGAGGTACTTTTTGGATTCAGATTAAAAACAAAGGGGGATGGGATCGTGACATCCCTATTAGATCAAGAAGGGACCACTCACCGTTCGCTTGATGATATTAGGGAGGAAGTAAATTTGAGAATGAGAGAAGAACAAAGAAAGAATAAGGTTAGATTTGATCAGGGTAGAAAAGTTGCTACTAAGTATAAAGTAGGTGATTTAGTTAGGATTGAGAGGGACATACACAGTAACAATGGTAAATCAAAAAAACTCCTCCCTAAATTACAAGGGCCGTACAGAGTTATTACAGTTTTAGAAAAGGATAGGTACGTAATTGGGGATACGCCCTTAACTCGCAAACAAAATCGAAAATATGAAGCTGTTGTTTCTGTGGACAAAATGTTTCCGTGGTTAACATTTACTCATGATTTGGTAAATTCAGAAGATGATAATTCATTCAGTGAGGACGATAGGGATAGTGAGACGGTTGCGGCGGAGGCTGTACTTAATGTTGTACCTGAGGAGTAGAGGAGAGCAGTGATATGAAAATTTTAAACTAATAAGAATAACTATATAAAGAAGAATGTTAAATTTAAAAAAAATATATGGATTATTAACAATTGTAGGCTAGTTTGGAACCGATAGATAATTGATTTATGAATTGAAAGATTTGTATTTAATTTTAACCGAGTTTTTTTTTCTTTGAGAGGGAATTAGGTTCCCATGTGTAATGTGCGCAATGAGGCCATCTGGTCAGGTATTGGAGCGCTGGAATTATAAAAAGGCTGTAATTGACTTGGAAGTTAATGTATAAAAATGTAAGGAATAATATTGTTAAACGTATAAGGATGAACTTTATGTTTAGGGTGGAAATGTTTAATCAGCATACATTGGAGTCTTATGACAGTTGGGAGTGTGCTAGATTTAACATGTTTTAGTTGCGCAAGGAGGCCGTGTGCGCCAGGAGATGTAGCGCTGTTATATGGAATTAATATGGAATTGGAAGGAATTTTGATATGCATAGGGTGGAAAAGAATAATCTGACACACAAAGGAGTCTTATGGCAATTGGGAGTGTGTTAGATTATTCATACATATATATATTTGCTGTCTTTCTGGTAAAGTAGGGCTTACTAGATCAGTCTGCTAATGATCAATTAATTGTATAAGTTAAAACAGTGTATTAATGTAATAGGAGTGATGATATAAATTATTATCGAATGAAATGTAAAGTAGAAAATTGATGGAACAATGAAATTCAAGATGGCCGAACATTTAAGGCAAAATAAAATTAATAATAGATATAGGTATTGCTAAACCATCACGAATAGTAATGCATATGACTATGATCTGTAATATATGTTATTATTAATTTGGAATAGCCTGGATGTAATAGATATAATTTTAATTTAAGTACATTTGAATACTATGATGTGATATTAAGATCTTTAATGGAATGTGTATAAAAAAAAAAATATCCGAGAGGACTCGGCTTGTTCAGGATGGCCGACTATAAGGATGAAGTAAATCTTAAAATAATATGAAATATAAAAGATGGTTAATGGACTATTTCCGGTTTAAGTTTACGAGAAAAGAAATACAGGTGGCCATCTTGACGAAGTCAGTCGTCGTACGAATTTCAAACTGAAAAGGTAACTCTGTAATCGCAATATTTACAATTAAAAGCAAGTGTGTTTAAGTATTGAGTTTATTCATTTACTACTGATTACCCTAAAGCTTATACTTGGTGTACATTTTGTTTCTGTGTTGGTAATAAATTAAAGGGATTTGGGTAAAAGTGTTGTCATTTGTATGAACATTTTGAAGGTGAGCGGCCATTCGTAAAAGTGGTATATAACGATAAAATTCTTCAAAATAAACATTATTTTGTTAAATATTGTATATACTCTTAGGTGCATCGGAGCCGAGATATTTAAATATTTATACCTGGGCGTACTTTTAGTACCAAAAACTGAACAATTAAATATTTAATATTTATCTCCGCTTCGAAATAATTTTACGCCATCTATGTGTATTTAGAGGTCCTCTAAATAACTATGTAAAATCATGCGTGGCCGTACAAAAAAGATAATTTTATTCATACACACTTACTCAATGCCTTTATTTCTGAATGTTTAAATCTACATCTATTAAATTTATTTTTATTAAGAATTAGAATTAAAAAAAGTAACGACAACATTCAGCAAAAATAAAAATCTAGATTTAGGCTAAACTTAGTTAAGTACCTACCTAATGTTATAAAGTTTAAAAATATTAACTGTTCAACTTTGTAAAACTTTGTAGACTTATTTTTACTTCACTTGTGCGTTGTGGTTGTCTTTTGTGCAAGTAGCCCTAAGACTCAACGTTAACGTCGTTGTAGGTGGGTACGTGTTTACGTGTTAGCGCGTTTTACGGGATTTTTTTTAATCTACAAAGTCAGCCTAATGAAGTACGAAAACAATAAGAACAAAATACGCTTAAATCTCAAGGAAATGATCACTTTTGCGGCAGTTCGCTTCCTTCCCTTTCACTGGACCGAGTGGTCAGTGCCTTGAGCCTATTTAGATTTTAACACCTGTTATATCGCGTTCGATAATGAATGGAACACTTCATTGGTTAGGAACAGACCTGTAGGGCTGAGTCTAGGTAATTTGCTTTTTAGTCTGTGGTAAGTCACTCACTCAGTCACTCACTGACAGTCACTCACTGAAGGTAGGGTAGAAATAAAAAAAAAATGTATTAGTAGGGCTGACGTAGGTTCCACGTTGGCGAAATCACTGCGGAGTGCCGTGGTGGACCACCTTTAAAAAAGAGAAGAATATGTATCGACGATTGCGTAACAGTCGCGAAAAGTAGCTGGTATCATTAGATAGCAACAACTCATGATGGAGATCTTTGGGGAAGGCCTTTGTCCTGACATGATGATGAGTTAAGTGAGTGAGTAAATGGCTTGATAATTATCGTAATGCTCGTTCCCAATTTTAAAAACGTGAATAGAATTGGTTATTAAGGGTAAAATTTTGATAAATATGAGTAGGTACCTAATTATAAATTAACTATCGTTTAAATAATCATTTTAACGAGAAGGAATCAAATTTATCCACGCTCTAAATATTGCGGCTTCTTCATCACTGGATTTTCTGTGGAATTATTTTATTATTTTAACTTTTATAATATACTTGTATAAATAACTAAATGAATGCTCTAACCGCCGCATTTACACACATTGTGAGACATTGTGTATGAAAAATCGACACTAAGGAATGACTTGACCGTCATTCACTAACTCAGTGCGGTATTTCTGTTACGCTTTTACGTGCTTAGTGTAGTACGAAGGCATTTTAATTCGCTTGAGTGTAGGAAGCGTTGGTTTCAAACAGCGGTGTTTTGAGCCTCGTAATAAGCACTAATATGTGCCTCGCGAGTTCAATTTGAGTCCCATTACCTCGCAAATTGTTTTTAAAACACTGCCAATTTCGGTAAGAGTGTAACACAACGTTAAATTAGTGAACGATCCAGTTATACGTGTTTATAGCACCGTATCGTAACATGGTGCAATTAAGCTCATGAAGTCTTATTTTAAAAAGTGTTAGGACGGTTTAATACCTTGAGCTTGAAAAAAGTGTTTGACGTGGTGACAAGTACATGACATTGCATTAAGCAGCAATTTTACTTCGAAGCGACTTATTAATTGTAAACTCTGTTTTGGAATAGGTATCGTAAACTTTTACAACTTTGCCTACAATTACTAGCAGAGACGGTTTTTTTCGATTTTGCCAGGGGTTGTGAAATCCAATATCCTTTTCTTAATAAGTTTAGACCCTTTTAGAATTACTTAAGAAGTGTTCCAAAATAATGAACTGCAGTGAATCCACAAAAAACCTGTTACTGATGAAAGCTTTTGGCTAACATTTCTTTCTTTTCGTAAATGTCTATGGGTCTCAAATTCCACTTACCAACAGGTGGCCTGTGTTCTCGTTGGACCTCTCATTGCCTTTTTTTTCGGTTTGATGTTTATTATGTCAATGTCATCGCCTGGTTATACTCGTACAGTCGACTACAAAGAGATGCATCCTTTGTTGGACCTTATTAGTTGCAAAAATGTAAAGAAGTCGATACTTTTCTTTATAGTCGATTGTAAAACATAATAGATATTTAATAATACGACGCGGTTAGTAGTAGCGGTCCCGGGTCGTTTCCGGGTAGGTATGGGTAAATAATGTGTGATAAGTGCGAATGCGTGTTTGTTGTTGAGTCTTGAATGTTTTTATCATAGTACAGCCCTAGAGTTAATAAAAGTTTGAGACTTATAAATTTTTACAAGATTTTTCTCTGATATTTTATTTTTATACTTGTTTAAAATGCTTACGAAGCTAGCGGTCAGCGGGTTCGATTCCTGGTCAGGGTAAATGTTCGTGTGATGTACGCAATTAGTTCATTTGAGCCTTGCGTGTTCTCTATGTATTTAAATATTTATTTCTCTATATAAGTATATTTATCGTTGCCTAGTATCTATAGTACCTACAAGTCTAAAGCTCAGTTTGGGACTGTCAACATGACATGTGTGAACTTGTCCCAAGATTAAAAAATAATCGACTGCGCTCAGTACCTACGTCGATTCTCGATAACCGATTAATTTATCTTTACACCGCCTTCGTCAATTGCTGCTAATATTATCAATTTACTCTCGTATAACATTTCCTTTAATCGATTTATTGGTCTCGACTCTCGCGTTTCCGAGCAGACAATAAACAGAAGGGAATAGTGCCTTGAATAAAAACCGCATTAAAATTTATAAGCTTAAACACTTTTTTATCGATCATATCGAGTCGATATTGTGAAGAATGGGTTCGAATTGATCGTTGATATCGGTTAGCTTTTATTCATAAGGTCAGGGTTCTATTGATATTTAAATTTGTTGGAACGCGCGTCTTTGGGCTATTCATAGAACAGTCAAAAAAATTATCAGACGTTCCATCTCTTTCTTGCGATGGAGTCACTACTTAAGTGTGAAAACGACAGCTCTAACGAAGCTTCAGTTCAATTCTTCTATTTGTATATTGTAGTAGTCCCTTCGACATAATGAGGTGTTTAGTGATAAACTACCCTCCTTTGTCACCGCCCACCTAAGGCCACTATAATAATGAAGCGAACATCCGTACCCAACAAATCTTCGATATAACAACCAACGTATAACTAATCAACGTTATCGTTTAGTTTATGTCAGTATATTACGAATGTACTTATCAAAAATTACGTAGGTATTTTTCGAAAATACCAAGCTCCCCATGCTATTTTCGTTTAGGTATATCCTATCTAGAATATGCATATACTTCAACATGTTTATTTGTTTTTATTATATTTATCTTCTGTTCATTTAACTGTTGAACGTTTAGCCATTCGTTGTTGTAGGTATATTTCGGAATCACTCAAAGGTTAGTTTGAAGAGATCCTAGGGATAAGTTCGCCTTTGTACATACCTTTTGGGTCGGTTTCTTTTTACCTTATTATTGTCTGTTTGTGCGAGAAGATCATATGCCTTTATAAATGATAACTATGCAGAATAATATTAGGGTCATAATTACGAATTAATCGATGTCTATGCTAAAACCATTTCCAATAAAGTTATTTGTTCTTTTTCAATTACAAAGGTTACATACTGTTATTAGAGTTGTTGTTAATGTTCAAATTGTGAATGTTAAGCCTCTGATTTGCGTACTACTTATAATTCATTAAATGCAGACTGATTCCCTGTGACAGCCCTATTTCGTAATTTCTATCACTTTCTATACTCTCATCAAGGGTATATAAAAATAAAAATATATGATTCTTAGGTTAAGTATATATCTTCACAAGGTTTGTTACCTGTTAAAAAGCAAGTGTAATGGCCCTACACGATGGCCTTAGAGCGAGCAACATAATCTTGCATCTCACTCTTACGCATCACTCCGTCCCTACGCTGGCTCGTGATGGGCCACCGTGTAGAGCGGCCATACTACCTATGTAACCACATGCATCAAACACAAACGTTTTCAAAGGAAGGGATAAATAGCTAATCATAAAAATCAACTTTAAAAACTTGATGCTTGATTCATGGTGAAAATGGTAACTAGGTACTTATTTTAATATTATATCTCACTTTACCGTAGAGTTTTCTATTTGACAAAAATATGATCTAAGCAACAGAACCGGGAAAACATTACGTAGGTGTCGATAAATGATAACTTGCGTGTAATATTCAGACTGTATGTTTAAAATATGGTATCAACTTTCTCTATATCGCATGTTGTGTGGACGAGACATCATAAATTCAACTTGCGCTACTTTTGGATTATAAACTTGTTTGTAATATTTTATGTGACTGTATTTCATTACCAATTAGACTATAATTTTAGATCGCAGGTGTTGGATGGCTAAATTATTGAGTGTGATGCTAGTTTTATTGTCTATTTCTCAATTGAATTTAGATAACATCAATTTTAATAGAGTTACCTAACTATGCTAATAGTTTCCTTGTTTTTTATTGAGTCAGAAAAGTAAGATGACCTAGCATTTCATAATTTCAAACAAGTTTATGAAGGTAGAACTTTTCACTTTACCGCCTTTCACAGATTAGTGCAGTAGTTTAAACATAATGTTAAAGTGACAAAGCACGAAAGTGTGCAGCTACTTGTAAGGCCGATCGTATCTACTTGTTTTTAAAAATATTGGTTTTACAAATCACCTAAAAACCGTTAGTTGTGGTAGTTATCTTATAATAGCAACGGTTACATTTATATCGTTTGTTAGTCGTATACCTCGAAATCAAAAAATCCTTGTAGCTTTTCACCTATTCGCGTTTCGCCGCGATAGCGTATTTTGTTGTAGCGTGTAATATCGGTGGTATATTTTGTTACTCGCATATATTTTTAATAGATTTTTACAACAGTAGCAAATTTTGATGTAGCATGTATTATCAATAGCCTATTTAGTTAGCCGTAAAAAAATTTAGTCGCCTTTTACCTGGGTCGCATATTTTTGTAGTGTATTGTATTAATCGTAAAAAAATTGGCTATATCACTGAGATGTAATAAAAATACGGTCGCTTATTGACTGATTTGAAGAATTTGTGGTTTGCAAACTAGCTATAGTGCTTCAAGGAAATATCGCGATATGTAATACTAATAACGCATTACAAACAAATATCTATCGAGGTGAAAAGCGACTACAGTGAAGAAAGGCAGGAAAGTAAATATACTATGGATTTTATATACCATTGTAATTTGCGACCAGAAATCATACTACAAGAAAAAAAATCTGTTCAGAAATTTTGAGATCGCGGCGAAACGCGAATAGGTGAAAAGCTACAAGGAATTTTTGATTTCGAGGTATACGACAATACGACTAACAAACGATATATATTATGTTAAGTACTTGTCAAGAGTGATCGTATGTCAATAATGGTAAAGTTTAGACTAACTACGTCACTATTATTGTACACTCAGTGTATAGTGTCGTAGTCAGGCAGGACATGATTGGCTCCTATACTATTGTAACATCTGTTCTTACCCATGTTTTATGTAAATAAAGATTCTATTCTATTCTATTCTACCATAAAAGTAAACAATGCATCATGTTTCGTGATTTTAGTACCATAAAAAAAACAGAACACAAAAATAGAAGAAAATGTACACCAACATCCTCCAGTACCTTCCTACATACAGTTTTTTTTTTTGAAAAATAAAAACAATTTTTAAAAGTTTACATTAAATAGTACGATTGCTTCGAATTGGTTAATTTGTTCACATTTATATTATTGTATGTGTGTACAACTTGCCAGGCTACCCACATAATGTTACCGTCGCAATTCCACGGAAACACCAACCAAGTTGCTTCGCTTGTGAAATACGTCTTAAGGACTGTCAATGTCAATGTCAAAAGAGTGGTATGATATTTCTCGATTTTCTCGAGATGTGTACGTTGTTATTATAAGTTTATTGTATACTTGTGGTTGTATTTTGAAAGGGTTATTCCTTTAAAATTGTAACATTGTATTAAACAAGTAGTGCTCGATAGTATTACGTCTTTCAGTACGGAAATTGACCGGCAAGTTCCGAAAAATAGGTTAAGTTAACCTAAGAATCATGTCTGAGTTTAATCATCAATTTGTAGACAAAATAGTCAAAAGTTGTTTAAACCTGTACAATGAATTGCCTAAAACTGGCAAACCTATTGTAAATGAGTGGACAGTGCTATCCTGTATCATACAGTATGATAATTCAAATGACAACTTCGAAGTTGTGTCCCTGGGCACTGGTTCTAAATGCATCGGAGCGACCAAAATGACAGCATCCGGAGAGATTCTGAATGACAGTCACGCTGAAGTCTTCGCTAGGCGAGGATTTTTGTTACACCTGTATGACAATATTGAGCAAGCCTTGGACAACAAGCAATCTATTTTCATATATGAAAACGGAAAATTGACACTAAAAGACAATATTGAATTTATTTTTTACTCCTCTCAGTTGCCTTGTGGAGATGCGTCTATAATACCCAAGAATGGGGTGCAGGAAGATTTTGGAGAGTTATTGCAAAGTTTAAAAACACCGGCTTCTGAAGATATTTGTGACTTACATTGTAAGAAAACAAAGAGAGCATCTGATGATATTTATAGAACTGGAGCTAAGTGCCTACCTGATTCGGAACAGGATTCTAAGCTGCCTGGAACAAATTATCATGTACTTGGTCAAGTTAGAATAAAGCCCGGCCGCGGAGACAGGACACTATCAGTATCATGTAGTGACAAAATAGCAAGATGGGTTCACTTAGGCATCCAAGGAAGCTTACTAGACCTGATACTAAACAAACCAATCTTCATTCAACATTTTATATTCGGTGCTGGAGTGCCATATTCTACAGAGTCTTTGACAAGAGCTTTATTAAAGAGAAATAGTAATGAGTCTGAGGTTTTATTAGATATTGAGCCACAATTCCACCAATGTAGTTTGGTTTTCCCTCAGATAAGAACTGAAGTAAATGTGAGACCTGCTCCAGGCAGTATAGTTTGGAATAGATTGAAGTAAGTATTTTCTGAAGTAAATTATAGGATTTTTACAAATGCTGCTATAAACGCATTGAATGAATGGGTGAAAGTTTTTTTTTTTAAATAAATACACATTTTTGATTCACAATTTTGAACTACGTTGAATGGAACAGATGGCCATCACAAAATCATAGGTGAGATTTGTTTCATTCATAATAGCTTGTGTGAAATCACCTCAAAACTTTCATTTCATTATTATTGTTAGCAGTATTTTTTTATAATATCAAACCCCTTTGCAAAGAAAGCGGGCACTTACAATTATTTTGAGTAGTTTTGAGTAGTTTTGTGTAAAGAAATGAGATTTTATGTGGTAAAATATAATTAAAATAATTGATTTTCGTTGTAAAATACTTTTTTTAGTCTGTAGCGTCAGATATGTTTTCCTGACAGTACATTTAAACTAGATACTTGACAAAATTGATAGTGCTCGTTTTCGTTCCAATAGTGTACATATTAATTGATGGCAGTAATTATATGAATTTAAATATTTACAGATTAGAAGTAGCGGTACAAGGAAAGAAGTTAGGAGTAACAAAGAAACAAGCTAAATCACTAAGCAGTTCTCTGTGCATCAGTAAATATAATATTTATACTAGATTTTTACGGGTTTTAGACAAGGATGAGGAACTAAAGAAATGTATAGATGCAGAGAGTACTTTACAAAGTATATCATATAGTGAAATGAAAAGGAAGTCCAAAAGATACATAGACAGGTGGAGCCTAGTAAAAGAAAGGATCTTTAAAACTTGGACTAAAAAGCCAGACATGTGGAATTTTTGTATAAACGAATCAATAAAAATTGTGTAACGGTTAATAAATTTTTATACCTTAAATTATCCCTGTCCTCTTTTTAGGGTTCCATACCCAAAGGGTAAAAACGGGACCCTATTACTAAGATTCAACTGTCCATCTGTCTGTCTGTTACCAGGCTGTATCTCATCAATCGCGATAGATAGACAGTTGAAATTTTCACAAATGATGTTTTTCTGTTGCTGCTATAACAATGAATACTAAAAACAGAATAAAATAAATATTTAAGGGCTTTAAGAAACGCGATTCTTTTGCCGTTTTTCGCTCGATATTAATAGCGACAGCTTTCAGCGTATTTTGATTTTTTCACAGTTTCAAGGGACTGTAGACTTGAGTATTTAACTTAAAGTCGATACCTCCACGCGTTCCCGAGATAAAAGGTCTTGACAGACTGATGGACGGGTGGACAACAAGGTTATCCTATAAGGGTTCCGTTTTTTCCTTTATAGGTACGGAACCATAAAAAGTTTTAAAATATATTGTCTAATGTTGTAGTACGGAACCCTCGGTGCGCAAGTCCGATTCGCACTTGCCGGATTTTTTAAGGACATTTATAATGTATTTTTTTTTGAAAATGGTCATTCTAAATCCATTTCTAGGGCTTACTGACGTGTTGGGCGCGTCACACACGGAGCTATAACATATATTAATATGCTAAAATATATAATATAGCAGTTCATCTTTCCGTACTAGTTGACAGAGTCCACACACACAGCTATAAGATATCTGTATCTTTCCCTCGCCAGTATAATGATTGGGCTGGATATATATTTCCATATCTTAGTCATGTGTGGTCCTTTGCTATAATATAATGTATATTCTAGTATATTAATATTTATAGGTCCACTTTGTGACGGGTTGTATTCGTATTTTTCTCTTTAACATTAGTTTTTCTAACAGTAGATTTCAACGTATTTTTTGTTTTACGGTAGAAAAGGCAAGGTGACGGAATGTTGTCACCGCCACCCATGAACTTCCGATACATGAAAAAAAAGGGTACGCTAGTACTCTTAAGGTCCCTATGTGTGAGCGGTCTGGAAATACTGCCGCAAAAAGCTAGTTTCACAGAAATGTCGTTTTTATAGTAGCTAAGTAAAAAAAGTACAATCTACAGCAAAAGCTTGTCCCAAAAATTTCATTTTTGACCGAAACTTATTTAATCTTGTGTACGAAAAATATTCACTCAGGAACGAATTAATCGTCATTAACTGACTCTGAGTGCGTCCTTAAAACTTTTTGCACTCTACTTTACTTTTTATTACGTTCTGGGTCTCTATTCAACTCGATAAAACCATATTGTCTTGGACACGTTATCGTATTTTTAACTCTGCCGCCATTGCTGTCTATCAAAACGTTTACAATACGGAAACACGTCAACAACAATAAGCTTTTACCGTGTAGAATCTCAGCTCTGACAGTTGTTCATAACGAACAAGAAACAATTGCAAAACAGCAGCTAATCCAACATGTCACTAGCATTTTAACCTGTTGAATAGACAAGTATCGCTGACAGATATTACGAGATCGTCCATTAAGGATTATGCCAACGGGTAGCCTTTCGGTGCCTGATGGTTTCTAATTAGCATCTATTTAGCATTCGCATGGCGAAATTCTGGGTCTAAACAGCCTCTCGTTGTGCTACCTATTGTGATCGTGAGTCTGTGAAGAAATATGCTTTTGACATTACGATTTTGCGGCATGCAGCATGCCGCTGGTGGCTTAGATATTCATATGGTTGTTGGATTGTTATTAAGTAAGATTAAGTACCTAATACGACTTAAAACCTTATACGAATGGTTAGAGCTTTGTGATTATCATACCTTTAAGAAAATTAGCTTTATTCGGATTTGAGTATGCGGTGCCTCATTACTAGTGACCGCCTGCGAAGGTATCGGTCCCGGGTTTGATGCCCAGAAAATATTTGTGTGATAAGCTCAAGTTAGTCTTGGGTATTGTCTATGTAAGTATTTAAGTATACATATACCTAATATATAATACAAGCCTAGAGCTTTTTGGGACTAGCTCAATGTGTATGAGAATGTCTTCTGATAATTATTACTATTATTGCTTATAAATGCATGATAAAAACTATATGACGCAGCCGTTTGAGCTAGTTAATAACTTCATACATACATACACATGCGAATGTGAATTCACGAGCGACTATATTTAGAAAAACTTACTGCTATTCGTACTTGGCGACGGCCCGGCTGACTTCGTCGTATACCACCCTCTAGTACCTACTTGGTAATACAATTGTAATTAAGTAAACGAATAAATAAATAGGCATGAGGTTGATCAACTTTTTATTACGCGTATCATATCAGATCGAGTAAAACCACATTTTTAAGTACACCTACCAGTTATCGATATATTTTTTTTATCACCAGCTCAGACGGTTAGATGCCACAGTATTTTCATAGCAACACAAGCTTATGCCAGCGACTTTGTCCTCGAAGAATTCGTATTTTTGCCATCCCACGGGAACCGTTCGTTTTTCCGGGGTAAAGGGAATTAACAACAAGTTTTTAGAATGAAGTGAGTGAATGGACTCTGGGGATGAAGGTTTAAAGGTATGTAGGTATTATGTGTGTATTAATAGAGATATTTTTGATTTATCTACCTTTCTTCCTCTTCCGAAAATGAAAATATGGCAACAGTGCCTCTATGCTCAGTGTAGGGTTCTGCTTCTGCTTCATGCTCAGTGTACACCGTTACTACGTACAAACACAAAAAACAATCTTGAAAAACAACAAGTAAGTATGAACAAATTTTCTACTTCAAGTTAGGTATTTAGTGATGATTTTTAGTAATTACAAACACTTGATTCGCCTATACACAGATAGAGAGACAGACAGACGGACTTGGCGAAACTATAAAGGTTCCTAGGTTGAATTAAAAAAAAAAACGAGAACTTTTTGCTTTACTGCTCACAACAAGACGCCATTTTATATACCTAGTATACGTCCGAGGTATGTGTAGCAAGTGGAGCAATTTGCGCGGGGAATAAAATAATACGTGATGTGCGGCTACGGCTTGTGCAGCCTACTGCTGGTTGGCTCGCTGCTAGCGCGATACTTAGCGGTAGGTTATAAAGGCGCTGCTGTGAAAGAGTGGTGTAAGTATCTATCTTAATCTTGGGATAGGGCAAAATAATCCCAGCGCATTGTTCTAACAAGCACACTGGTTAAGTCTCAGTGTGCTCGCAGGTCAGGAGCCAAAAGTTTTTCACCTGTTTTTTTTTCATTTTTATGTCATAAAGAAGGCAAACGAGCACACAGGCCACCTAATGGTAAAGGGACCAGACACCCATAACGTCCCTTTACTTTCTCAACCTCTATAATGATCGAATAGTTAGATAGAAAAAAAAACACTCATGTTCCAAGGTTTGTAAATAATACCTATTAACGATCAGATAAGAGGTTGAGAAAGTAAACGGACGATATGCATATACTTGCATTCTCAAGACTACAAATGCGTTGCCAACTTGAGGACTAAGATGAAATGCCTCTATGCTAGTAATTTCACCTGTCTTATCCTCACACCAACACAACAATGTGAACACTATTGCTTGCCGGTAGGTTCAACCGGTAAGTAGATAACAGGAGAAGATGGAGGTAGCTATCCGGACGAACTCTGCACAGGGTCCTACCACCACTAAAACTATATTTAACGATGTTTATGTTTTACCTTTTTTTTAATCAATAATGGGTTTGCGCTTGATCTCAGTCTCACCTGATGTTAAGTGACAACGAGGTCGAAGGTGGTGCACGCTTACCCAGAAAGTGCCTATTCACTCTTGCCTTGAAAACACCAAGGTTATATTATTCCAGGAATACAGAGGCAGGGAGAGCGTTCCAATCATTGGCAGCGCGAATAAATAAATGTTTTGTATCTAGCTCTTCTATTTAAGTCTGCCTACACTTCTATTGAACTATTTATTTAGTTTTCTATTTTGTCAGTTTGTAATTATTTTGAAGAAGTATGTATTTACTTGGTTGTATTTTGCCGGAGGACAAGATCGGCATAGTAGAAGGTATTAGCCAACTGACCTCATTATTTTCGCTTTTGATTCTATTATATAATATTTCGAAACTTCATACCTGGTCAATCCTTTATAGAAATAAATCGTCTGCCATTAATATTCACTCATTAGTCACATTGTTCACCGGACAGGAATGAAACGAAGGCCTAACGTTTAAAAACCTTGTAAGGTTGAGTTGAACAGTTATGTAAATTAATTATTCACTTATGTTTACTAGTATTATCAACAAAAAGTAATATTTAAAGCTTGTAGCGCGGCAACCCCAAATGAATCCATTCAGGAATGATCCCGATGTCACTGACCAATGGGAGCGCAGCGACTCCCTTCCAATCCGGTCGTGTCGCTCTCGGTCGACTCGTCTTCCGGCACGATACCGCAACTAGTTAAGATCTGCCCTACCTAAAGTTCTTGTTGAATATTATCATTAATCTCGGTAATCGCTATACTCTGTTAATTAAAAGTGTGTGACAACTGTATTAAAGTTTATTTAGTCGTACGGGAGTGTTTAATTTAATATTTCATAAGCCCTGCGCACGACCTCCATAAAAAGCGCAAGCTAGCCGGTGCTACAAATGGCTGCCCACGTGTGAGGCTTAAGTGAAAAACTTGTTAAGTTAACTTTTCGTTTGTGCCGTCGTGTTTATAAACATTTATAAAGATGCCTCGTCGAAGGCGCTCTCTAAGTACTACAGAAGAAGCCGCGGAAGCGTCATTCTCGCGTGTTGACGTAACCTCGCTGGTGGAGTCGTTGCAGCGGTCGCAGACACAAGCTTTTAAAGAGCTGCTGGACAGCGCTCTTTCAAGACAGTCTACACCCGTCCCGCATAACAGCGGGAACTTCTCCAAATGCAAAGCGAGCTTCTCGGGTAAACCCGACGAGTCTGTCGAAGGATTTATAGACGCCATCGAGACGTTCAAGGACGCTACGAATGTTTCCGACGACAACGCCATCAAAGGATTCTCCATGTTGGTTACGCACGCCGCATCCGACTGGTGGCAAGGCATAAAGCACGAGACGCGTACCTGGCCCGAGGTCATCGACGCCTTACGCGATACCTACGGTGACAAACGATCTCCATCCCGCATCTACAGAGTATTATTTTCAACCGAACAGGGCAAAGAAAACACTCATGTGTTCGTATCTAAATGCCGAGCGCTGCTAGCAAGGATACCACATCTCGATCTCACGGAAAAAGTGCAAATAGACATGGTAGGTATACGGCCTCCTACATAAACGTATTAGAAAACGTATAAGGAGAGAAGCGTGCCCTACATTTAAAAGTTTGTTACATCAAGCTAAAAGCGTTGAAGAGTCCCTTAAAGAAGGAAAAGATTTCGACGAAGCAGACGACATCGAGTCAACTTCTACCGAAGCGCCCGCGTCGCCGCACTGTGGAACGAAAATGGCCTCTCCATAGAAATAGGGACTTAATTTTCTAAGTGCCTATTTTTTTAATTGAAATCGAATCTACTCCTCATAATTAGGTAAAAAAATGAATATGGGTCAATTTGGCTGGAAAACCGCCGAGTAATAATTTTTTTTATAAAATTTTGTATGGAGCTTATATGAAAAAACGGAATATCTCAGAAAGTGTAATTTATGTAATTTCCCGTAATATCCTTCCGCAGGAATTTAGTACCAATTATTTATGATTTTTCGGCGTTCTCAAAATTTCCCGGGCAGGTGCACTTTTTTAAAAAAAAAACAAAAACGTTTTATATAGGGAAAACTTGGTTTTTAGGAGGTATTTAAGTTTGTAAGACACGTTTAATCGTGGGATAAAATTAAATAATGGCTTTAGATGAGATGGATGTTCAAAAATGAGGTCATTGGAATAATGACATATCTCACTTTTTGGCCCTTTATCTCCTGGGTGGTGCTCATTAAGTGTATGATTAAAAGTAAAAATTAACTAAATCACTCTTAATTATTCTTAATGAGTTGGCATTAAGTAAAAAAATAAATTAAATATTATCTTATTATCATTAAGGATGATAATTACCCAGATTTCAATGGGTTCTCATTAGTAATATGCAATAAATAGGTTGCAGTTCAATTTTATTGTTTATTCCTTCTGGAACATTTCAACTGCAAGCAATGGAGGGTTTAACGACCAACTTAGATTTGTACGTGATTTTGAGAAATCAGGAACCTTCTTTTAACTACAAAGCCTTGATGGAAGAAGTGGTTACTAAAATCAATGGACAACTATCTGAAGAAGACTATGATACCCTCAAGGAATTTTGCCAAAGATTTTCAAGAGCTGCTTTGGAAAGATGGCAGAAGTGCCGAAGAGATACGAAAAAGTTTAGAAGTACTTATGAACATTGGCTTATGGAAAATGATGATTGGCCAAGCTTTGTAGTTTGGCGATCCGATTCACCCACCCAAGAATCAGGTGATTTAAACTATGAAGGATCGACCTCATCGGTTGGAACAATGACTACAACAAAACGTAAGTCATTCGAAGATCTGGGAACCAAACAGAAGAAAAAAAGATCGAGTGGCTTACAATCCGAAAACGCTGATGAATTGGCATATGCTGCAGCAGAACGTTTTAAGCAGGATGGCCGCGATGATATTGCGGCCGTAATTGAATATATGCTGAAAAACCCAGAAGTAGCATCTAAATTAAGAGAAGTGACAATCTCTACGAAGAAACCCGTAACATCTACGATATATACACCTGAAAAAGCACTAAGTCTTTTTATTTCACTCAAGTTGTCTAAATGGCAATATATGATCCTGCGAGAGAGTGCTATTAGAGAAGGTGCAGAAAATGTGTATCCGTCATACTACAGAGTACAAAAAGCTAAACTAGATTGCTATCCTCCGAGTGAATCAATAACTATTACGGATTCTTCAGCCAAAATTAAACTGCAAGAATTATTGAATATTACAGTGAACAGAATAATGGATAGTATACCGGAGCACGTAGAAGACAAACAGATGGTACTTATTTCTAAATGGGGGTTTGATGGTGCTTCGAGCCAAAGCAGGTACAAGCAAAAGATGAGTGACTCCGAGCAAGATGATTCTAGTGTTTTCATGACAACCCTGGTACCATTAAAATTAACTTCAGGAACTGATACAATATGGACGAATCCCAAGCCTTGTTCAGCGTTATATTGTCGTCCAATACAGTTCAAGTTCATTAAGGAAAACGAAGCCGTTGTGCTTGCTCAGAAAACGGAGATAGACAAGGAAATTGAAGATCTACTACCCACAGAACACAAAACCAACACAGTGAAGCATGAACTGAAGATGACGATGTTGGACGGCAAAATATGCACTTTTCTTTCAAAAGCCAGATCAAATGCAACTTGCAGTTTATGTTTGGCTAAACCAACGGAGATGAACCTTCTTGATAAAGTTCTTACAAAACCTGTGGATACTGGTATATACCAATATGGGTTATCATCTCTACATGCTCGCATCAATACGATGGAATGCCTTCTTCACATAGCATATCGCCAGGATTTTAAACAATGGGCTGCGAGAGGAAACGAGCTAAAAGAAAAAATGGCATCAAGGAAGAAAATCATTCAAGATCGTTTTAAGGAAGAAATGAATCTCTTGATAGATGTGGTCAAACAGGGGTCAGGGACAACTAATGATGGAAACACAGCCAGAAAGTTTTTTGAGGACCCCTGTAAAACAGCAAGCATTACAGGACTAGATGAGGGATTAATCAGGAGATTTGCAGTAATCTTGCAAGCAGTTACTTCAGGAGAGGTTATAGACGTCAACAAATATAAAGATTACGCCCACGATACAGTAAAAAAATATGTGGAATTATACAACTGGTATCATATGTCCGCAACGGTTCATAAATTACTGGTGCATGGAGCAGACATTATAGCCCATAACGAAGTTATACCGATCGGCAATCTCTCAGAAGAAGCGTCAGAGGCCCGGAATAAAGACTTTAGAAGGTTCAGGGAACACAACTCACAGAAAAAGAGTAGACAAGATTCAAATCATGACATTCTCAATATGTTACTTCTGTCATCGGATCCCAAACTTACCGCAATGAGGCCAACACTGAATAAAAGGAACAAACAAACCTTATTTATTGAGACCTTGGACCTTCTAATCAATTCCGAATCGCAAAATGATTCGGAATTGGATAATAATAATAATAATAATAAAATCTGTTTATTTCAAATTTTGTGTTGAGTTTACAATTTTTGCTTAGCCTAAATCTTTATCTATTTAAGATTATTTGGCTAAGTTAGTGAGGACACTATTTATAAGAATTAATTAGAATTAATTACAAGACATAAGAAATCTTTTAACTATGTTTTTGGTAGACCCAGGTTTAGCTTCCATGCGTTCTAATACATGTTTGGGGAAACTATTCAAAATATGAGGTAGGAGATTTGACCAAATTCTAGACCCGTATAGGTTATTACTTCTTGGAGTGATAAATGACTTTCCTTCTTTTAGATTTCGCAGATTATCAGATCTTCTATATTTAACTAATTCCCCCATAGCATCTCTGTATTCTAGTACCATAGCTAGCTTCACCTTATCGAATACACTCAGCACTCTACAGTATTCAAATAGACTGTCATAGCTGTGTCTATGTTGGTATTTGACTTTTAGAGGAACAATCGCTTTTAACAGTCTTATTTGAATACTGTAGATGCGCTGCAGATACGTTTTATAAGTTCTTCCGTAACATGAAATTCCATAGCCTATTATTGAATCTGCTAATGACATGTATAGCAGGCGTAGTACGTTGTAAGGCATTGTTTGTTTAAGTATGCTAAGATTACACAAAATTGCTCTTAATTTTTTACACACATGGTCAATATGGGTGCCCCAGTTAAAATTGCTGTCTATATGTAGTCCAAGATAGGTATGATGCTTTACTAGTTCTAGTGGCTCACATCTGCAGTGTGAATGAGGGGCATGCAAGCACGAGTGCTCGTGGGCCTTAACTTTAGGAACTGTGTTAGATTTCACATATGGTGAGTGCAAATGCATTAATTTAGTTTTTTGGTAGTTAAGTGATAGGCCAGCATCATGCGCCCACCTACATAGCACATCAAATTCAAACTGCATCAGTTTTTCCGCAGCTTTCAAATCTTGATTTGCTATTATGAGACAAGTGTCATCGGCAAACTGGTATACCGAGGCGTGGGCAAATACGTTGCACATGTCATTCACATAAATTAGGTATTCGGTCGGACCGATTATTGATCCTTGTGCTGTCCCTTGGAGGGCCTGCGACATCTCACCTTGCTCTCCAGCAATGCTGACTATGTTATACCTATTCATGTGATAGTTCTTAAATAAACTTAGGGCCGGCCCCTGTATACAATACAATACAATACAAAACACTTTATTGTACACCAAACAATAACAATACAGAGATACAGCATTATTAAAAACAACACAGGTAAACAACAGGCGGTCTTATCGCTGATTAGCGATCTCTTCCAGACAACCTTACTAGTACCACCACACCACCACCACCACTCCACCACCACCACCACCACCACCACCACCACCACCACCACCACCACCACCACCACCACCACCACACCACCACCACCACCACCACCACCACCACCACTACCACTACCACCACTCCACCACCACCACTTGTATACCACTCTGCCGAAGCATGTTGTAAAGAGTTTGATGATTAAGAGTGTCAAATGCCTTGCTAAAATCCACCAGCACCAATAAAACATGCTCCCTTTCGTTCAAATGGTTGTTAACCTCATCTGCGAAATAAGCTAATAGTTGAGAGGTGTTTTTATTTTTCTGAAATCCAAATTGTCTGCCATGAATGATTCCGTTGCTTGACAAGAAATCATTAACCGTTATAACCGTTATAATCGTTATGCCGAAATAGGTGACGCAGAACAATAAAATTAAACTGCAACCTATTTATTGCACATTACTAATGAAATCTGGGTAATCATCATCCTTAATGATAATAAGATAATATTTAATTTATACTTTTACTTAATGCCAAATTAAGAATAATTAAGAGTGATTTAGTTAATTTTTACTTTTAATCATACACTTAATGAGCACCGATTGTGCTCATTAGGGGGCAGGGAGATAAAGGGCCAAAAAGTGAGAAATGTCATTATTCCAATGACCTCATTTTTGAACATCCATCTCATCTAAAGCCATTATTTAATTTTATCCCACGATTAAACGTGTCGTGCAAACTTAAATACCTCCTAAAAACCAAGTTTTCCCTATATAAAACGTTTTTGATTTTTTTTAAAAAAAGTGCACCTGCCCGGGAAATTTTGAGTACGCCGAAAAGTCATAAATAATTGGTACTAAATTCCTGCGGAAGGATATTACGGGAAATTGTGCACTTTCTGAGATATTCCGTTTTTTCATATACGCTTCATACAAAATTTTAGTAAAAAAATTATTACTCGGCGGTTTTCCAGCCAAATTGACCCATATTCATTTTTTTACCTAATTATGAGGAGTAGATTCGATTTCAATTAAAAAAATAGGCACTTAGAAAATTAAGTCCCTATTTCTATGGAGAGGCCATTTTCGTTCCACAGTGCGCCGCCAGCTCGCAGCGCGGCCTCAAAGCGTGCGCCGCCGCCGCCGCCGCCGCGCCCCGCTCCGCCCCGCGCGCCGGTGCCGCAACGCTCAGCTGTTGCCGGCACGTCACGTCAAGTTTCAAACTCGTGTTCGTATTCGTATAATAATGACAATCAGTGCGCGAAATCAACAAGTGCGGTAAATAAAAAGTTTTGCGTATATTGTAAGCGTTCCGGACATTTACGTGACGAGTGTCGTAGGTTAAGTGGTAAAGAACCCAGTGTTAGTAATAGGTAGTTTCAGCGAAAATGTTATTAAATGTTATGGATGTGGCGAGAAGGGAGTTCAGCGTTCCAACTGCGCAAAATGCAACGCTGCATTTTGTTCTGTCGACTGTAGATCGGATCAGCTGATATCGGGGTCATTGGCCTTATCCACCTGTGGTAAGCCGCAAAGTTCGGTGAGTAATTTGGATTCTGTTCATTCTGTTGCTCAAATGGGTGTGATGCCTACTCCTTCCCCTCCCTCACTCAATGCTCTCTTGCCCGCGAAAAGTATGGTCACTGTTATCAGTGATAAGCAAAGAGCCGACCGTTCATGTACAGAGTCACAACTTGTTCGATTTATGCCTACAGATTTCAAAACTGCACTTCCAAAATCGTTCTTTGAATGTAGTTATAAAAGTCGCAAATGTCGTAAAAATGATCGCGTGTTACTTAACTGCTTTGAATATAGTACTGAATCTCAGTTTAATGACTTTTCACTCGTCGATTTTCGGTAGGTATGTGCTTCCTGTTGAATTTTTCGATAACGGTATTGATAGGTTGGCGCCGCAGACCCGCGCTGCCGCCGATTCCATCCGTGACGACCCGCGAGTCGTTCATCATCATCAACCATTATTAGGGACACGCAATACCAGTAATCATTGTTTACCTTCCTCTGCTGTTAATGATAACGGTATGGAAACTTCTCTTTGTACTATTGATAACAACAGTAGTGTAAATAATCAACCAGAGCAGGTCATCAACACTGATCCTAGGGTGTCTAGACATCAACGACCCATCTTGGGTATTGAAATTCTTGGTGTCTATGGCAGGGCTCTAATTGACACAGCGGCTAAGAAAAGTATAGCAGGAAGTAAGCTATATACACTATTGCAAGAACATAATCAACAGTTCTCAGAGCATCATATGAGAGTCAAGTTGGCAGATGGTTCATCCCAAGTAGGAAAAGTGCTAACCATCACATTAGATGTCAAGGTCGAAGAAAGGATTATACCTACTGAATTTATAATCTTTCCAGAAGCAGAAGATAATGAAACTTTATTGGGCATAGATTTTCTAAAAGCATCTTGTCTCATTTTAGATTTTGCTTCCTCGACCTGGCGCTTTCCAGATGATGGGGTTCATCCACTGCAATATGAACCAAATACTGCATCTCAGCTGACATTAGCTTCAACCAATCTCCTACGCCCTAATGAAGGATCTATGCTCGGTGAAGAAGAGCGCTACCGGTTATCAGAATTTTTGGATAGCAATGAAGATATCTTCAGTCTAGGGGGAGCACCAACTCCATTGGCGGAACACCACATTGATACCAGCGACCATGCGCCCATATCTGTGCCCCCGTATCGGTTAACTCCGGCAAAGAAGGCTCTGATGAAAGCGGAGATTGAGAAGATGCTTCAAGATGGAATAATAGAAGAATGTGAATCTGCATGGACTTCACCAGCAGTTCTGGTACCAAAAAAAGATGGTACTGTTCGCTTCTGTGTTGACTACAGAAAGCTAAATAGCATCACAAAGACTGATAACTATCCCCTACCATTGATAGATGAGCTACTTCAGTCAACTGGAAAGCATTGTCATATAAGTACAATTGATTTAAGATCTGGCTATTGGCAGGTGAGTGTGAATCCAAGTGATCGGGATAAGACTGCCTTTATCACACCTTTTGGAACATACAGATTCAACCGCATGCCCTTCGGACTTAAGAATGCTCCGGCAACATTCCAAAGGCTTATGGATAAGTTTAAATCTGGTTCCAGTCTGCAGAATATTACTATCCTAGCATACTTAGACGATATTCTTGTAATATCTGATGGTACTTTCGACAAACACCTGGAAGATCTGCAGTTGGTGTTTGATCGCCTCCGCCAGTTTGGTTTAAGGGCAAACCGTGAGAAATGTGTGTTTGCTTGTAAAGAGGTCAAGTACCTGGGACACCTCATCACCCCTGATGGTATCAAGCCAGATGGCTCAAAAGTAGAAGCTATACAAGCCATGAAGGAGCCAAGGAATCTCAAACATCTTAGAACATTCCTACAAACCTGTTCTTGGTTCAGAAAGTTTGTACCAAACTTTTCAGCAATTGCTCAGCCACTAACTAAGCTCACTAAAAAGAATGAGCCCTGGGTTTGGAAGGTCGAACAGCAGAAGGCGTTTAATGAGCTCAAAGGTAAACTAACTTCTGCTCCCATTTTAATTCAATCTGATTACAGCAAACCGTTTGTGCTTCGTACGGATGCTAGCAATTATGCTTTGGGTGCTGTCCTGCTGCAAGGAGAAGGTCACAGCGAACACCCCATCGAATATGCTAGTAGACTGCTGACACCAGCTGAACGCAGATACAGCACTACAGAAAGGGAAGCTTTGGCTGTAGTCTGGGCGGTTGAGAAATTTCGCCTTTATATTGACGGTCACCCAGCTCTAGTCAAGAGTGACCATCAACCATTAAAATGGCTATTAACACATAAATCACCAAGTGGACGCCTTATCAGATGGGCCTTGAAGTTACAATCATTTAATTTATCATATGAATACACACCTGGAAGGGTTAATGTGATAGCAGACACACTTAGTCGACCAGTGTGCGATGAAAATACCAAAGATGACTGTGGTGTCTGCTCTATTATTCTTGATGTTCCACAGGTGAATGCCACAGAACTTCGTGCTGCCCAGTTAGAAGATTTAGAGGTTGCTAAAGTCATTAAAAACCTTGAAGATACAGATCCTTTAACCTCAAACAGATGGCTCGAGAGAGGTTATCTTATGGCTCAAGGTGTTCTGTACCGGTTCAACCCTGATTCTGATTCTGAAGAACCTCAACTGGTGGTACCTGACTCAATGAAGGAGACAGTTTTAAAAGAGTTCCACGATACCCCGTCAGCGGGTCACCAAGGAGTGGAAAGGACACTTTCACGCATTAGGCAAAAGTACTATTTTACTGGTATGCATAGATATGTAACCACACACATCAAGCAATGTGAAGAATGTCAAAGGTATAAAATTGCTAATCAAAAGCCAGCTGGATTGCTGCAAACCCCAATCTTAAATCAAAGAGGAGAGGTTCTAGCGATAGACTTATTCGGACCTCTACCAGAGGGAGAAAATGGTGAGAAATGGGTACTCTTGGTAGAAGATACTGCTACGCGCTGGGTAGAACTCATTGCACTTAAAGATGCGACCGCAGAGGTATGTGCACCCGCTCTTATTGAACAGTACTTCCTGAGATATGGCTTTCCTCGGAGGATCATTTCTGACAATGGAGTTCAGTTTGTGTCTGCTGTAATGCAGCAAACTATGTTTTTGTTGGGAATCAAACAAAATTTAGTACCTCTATACCACCCTCAAGCTAATCCAGCTGAACGCAAGAATAGGGACTTAAAGACTCAACTTTCTATTCTTGTTAAAAATAATCACCGTTCCTGGCCAAAGTTTCTACCAGAGATCAGGTTTTCAATGAATAGTGCTTTCTGTGCTACTACTGGCTGCAGTCCAGCCTATATGATGTTTGCTCAAGAAATGAGAACACCATTCGATGCTCAGCACGACCTCAGAGCTATTTTATCTAAGGAAAACTTCTTGCCTCAGATTACCCCTTATTTAGAGAAGTTTATAGACAACTTTGGGTTAATGAGAGAGAAAGCAGAAAAGCATCAAGATCAGAAAAAAGAAGGAGCCGATCAACATCGCCGTCCATCCCCTAACTTTAGTGTGGGTGACCTGGTTCTGGTTAACACTCATTTACTTAGTAATGCTGCTAAAGGTTTAACTAGGAAGTTCATGCCGAAAAGAGATGGTCCTTATCGTATTAGTAAAATTATCAGTCCAACTTCCTTTGTTATTGCAGATATAAAAACTAACTCTGATCTAGGTAAAATGCATAGCTCTGACCTAACTTCTTTTTCACACGCTCAGGGTGTTGACTCTGTACCTGTCCAGCCTAGACGATTGCGTGGACGTCCTCGTACTCAGTCAAGACCTGTGCCATCTAAAAGAGATCCCAAGTCCCCAACGGGGCGTTCTGGGAACTTGGAGGGGGAGTATGTAGCGCGGCAACCCCAAATGAATCCATTCAGGAATGATCCCGATGTCACTGACCAATGGGAGCGCAGCGACTCCCTTCCAATCCGGTCGTGTCGCTCTCGGTCGACTCGTCTTCCGGCACGATACCGCAACTAGTTAAGATCTGCCCTACCTAAAGTTCTTGTTGAATATTATCATTAATCTCGGTAATCGCTATACTCTGTTAATTAAAAGTGTGTGACAACTGTATTAAAGTTTATTTAGTCGTACGGGAGTGTTTAATTTAATATTTCATAAGCCCTGCACACGACCTCCATAAAAAGCGCAAGCTAGCCGGTGCTACAAGCTACATTTATGAACTGGGTTTTTTGGTGTAGTTTTCAAAAAGGAGCAAGATTGGTGCCAAAGAAATATTTGGATACTTGGTTATGTACACTTTTATCCCAGTATTTTGGACCATTTCTAAGGGAAAAAATTAACCAAATTAAACTTCTAAGACAAGATGCCAATACGCAACTATTAACAACTAAAGTCACAGTTAACGATATACATAGATAATATACCAACGGGTACCTATTACCCTCAGCTGTCCTGGTATTTCATGACCTACACTCAAATAAAATAAAGTAAAAAAGTTAAACGGGATCCCCATACAAGAATAGTACGGAACGCTTCGTGTGCTAGTTCGACTAGCACTTGGCCAGTTTTTTTATCTGCCACCGAAAAAAACCGGAGGGTGTCAATCGTCACAAGCCACTTAATTCTCCCTGATTGGCCGATACACCTACGTTTCCGAAGCCACTAAACTCCCGGAAAGGACCACACTCATCCTCCACAAGGGGACGGATATCAGCGGGTAAGTAGAACAAATGGGAACGCGTCGGCGCCCACGCACGCAACGGATTTATTGGGAATTGATTACCTTCGGATTATTATCACTGACATTGAGAATCTAAGTGCAATTGAACGGCTTTGTCTCGATGTTGCATTGTTTATTTATGTCCCGTATGAGCTTTTGACGATGATTCATGCGTTCAATCTAGAGATTTATGAGTGGTTAAAGTTTTTATTCAATTGAGCTGGTTATGCATAATGCATATTATTTTAAAATAACTTCTCTGGATTCATACCTTTTATGTGTTGAACTGAACAACGTAGTAAGTTAGGCCAAAGTGTATGGAGCTGACATAAGCGTTTGACACGACCTTCTGGCAACTTACGTCGATCCTTTACATTTTCAATAATGATAACGATCTCGCTAAGCATCTTGTCTAGGGCCACTGTTTTTACACAAAAGGGACAAGTTTCACAAATAAAGGTCGCATAGGTACTTACAGATGATCGATGTTATCTCTATTAAATTTGATTGGGAGTAAGTCGATCAACATCTGCCGTGATCAGTCGATCGCATCAAAGACGGTGGTAACCGACTACCATATGATTATGATTGAAATTAACAAGCGCTACAAATTTCCCCCGTGATGAAAGGGCGGCAGGGCGTAGAAAGTGATCGGGCGGCACGCGCTCTCAAGTTGTCAGGCCTTCAGCGGATTCAACGCCCGGCCAACGCCTGGTTTGTCATTATTTCGACAAGTATCAAAACGAAATGCCCAGCCCGTTTCGTGCTCAGGTTCACCCACTTTCTACCGGAAGGCAATTAAAAATAATCTGCATTTCTCTTAGTATCAGCCAATATTTTTATGCGAATCCGTCGCTACTGTTTAAAAAAGACTAACAACAATCTCACAGTTATCGTTCTCTTTAAACGTTCAACGACTTCTATCGATAACTTCCTTTATTTAATTTGTTTGATAGCCATCGGCCAAAACGAGATTGTTTTATATTGATTACTACATCAGTTTTACTTTCATTTGAGTCAGATGACTCCCAAAACCACCTCCTTAGCACCTCAGGTAAGTCTGAAAGATTACCTTCCCACATATCTTCCACCGAGTACGTAAGTCGCCGAATATAAAGATTAATGACATCGTTTATTCAACTTGCGAAAAGGTTAAGTTACAAATAAATTAAATATCATTGCGTTAATAATCTAGGGCAGCAGCCGGTAACCTAAAGATTCATCGGTGTGAGGTAAGGAGAGGAAAATGAGGTTCTTGCGTGTAATCTTTACGAACACATGACACGCGGCTGGTTCAGTAGCCCAGGACTAAGCGGATTTCTGTTCCCGTTAGGAGTTCGGTTACGAAAAAAGCTGCTTATTCGATTATCGTAATCCGTCCGGCACATTGCGGTGATTTAGTTCTGTAATCCGTCCAATAAGGTTTCACCTGAGGTAAAGTACAGTATTGTGCAATTTTAACTCGGCTCACGTTTTGAATGATGACGTTTGTTATTCTAGGTAAACGTCAACGATAGCGGCAGCGTTTTGTTTCAGAAACACAAGTCATTTGAGGTTAGGCGGTTCATAAGTTTGCGCGGGCCGGGCGCCATGACAGCACAATGGCGTTTCTGGGGCATAAATCATAACAGGTGAGCGTGTGCGCAGATCCTCGCTGGGATTGGCTTCGCAGGTGTTTGATTTGTTTCCGAGCTATGCTTAGATCAGGACCGACGCTAGGGCAGTCTTTTATGTTTGCTGCCTTTGTTTGCAAGATAACGGTTTTGTTATCGGGTTGGTATAATAAATCTCTAGGCTTCCTGACCCTCGGGAAGACAGTTTTCCCGTGCAAATGATAAACCTTATTGCAAACCGGGAACTGGTAGTAATTTTAGTACATTTACGGCTGTTTCAACTCGTATTTAAGTTACAAAACTTGTCCAGCGCTCGTAGATCAATTGGAATTCTAGTTAAATGTCTTCAGATGCGAGTGTTACGACTGTTACGAGAGCATGAATTTAGTGGACAGCTGACATCTAAACCATGTCCTACATGCAGGTTTTACGCAACGCATCGGAAAACAGTGTAAAGGTGCATTGAACACGGCAGGAACCCTAGCACTGAGTCAAAGTTTGGTTTCCGTGAATAGGTAGGTCAATGGTTATTGTGATGTTATTTTATAATGCGTTAAAAGTCTGTTTCCTTTCAGCCATAACGCTATGAAGACTATTGTGTAACATCACAGTTAGGTCGTAAATTGGAGGCTCCTCGTGAATTCCGCTATCAGGAGGCGGGGGGAGGGTCCTCTCACGACTCATTGTTTATCCACAACAAATTGCTGCGGTCAGATTCCAAGGGGACCTGACACTTGACTTATAACTAATACAATCAAAAATCAAGTGTCGACAACACAAACCTGTACTGGGTCACTATTACTCGTACATACACCTACGATTCAATTGTAGCCGATAATGATACGCCGCTATGCGATGTAAAAGAGTTCTAATTAATGTTAAAGATATTGTATTATTAAATATAAAGTATTTAAAAAATATTTAGAGAAGGGAAAATAACACATCAGGTCTCACACTATTCCAAATAAATATGGAAGACTAATGTGTTGATAAAACCGAATGAAGTTTCCAGTCGTCAAGAATCCATGTAACAAGAGTTACAGTTATGCCGCTGTGAGGTCCACCAGGGACCTTATAAAGAACAGATATTTCAACGGATCATTTCCTAGTGAAATTGGTCAATATGGCCGGTAAACACTATGTCCACGGCCATCAGTTAACAAGACTGTTTCGTGCTCAACCCGACGCTTTTGGGTCAAAGGTATTTATGTACCTAACAGATGCATTGAGAGATAGCCCTTTTCGCAACTCGTGGGGCCTCATATAAAATAACCAAGCGATAATACGCGGATCCGATTCGTATGTAGGCTCGTGCCGCACTTTTGAACGCTTCCAAATTTATTGAGCCTTAACATTTCATCATTGAAATACGCACGTGCGTTTTTTACGTCGTCAAAAGGCATTATGTTAACTGTTACAATACTTATCGTTATGAATCGCAGTCAGTTTTACGAGAAGAAAACTGACTGAAAGCGAACTTCGTTTATTTAATGCTTGGCTTTAAAATTGATGAAGAGGTGTTATTGAATTACGAGTTTGGGACTACGCGGTTTCGTTTACGAATTATCGAGTAATAAATTTGCGAAACAAAATCCGCAGACCGTATGTCCCCTGAACATTACGATACATCCCGCCGTTGAACTTTCTCATCATTCAGTTAGTTAACGCAACTGGGTCAAAATAATAATCTTTGGTTATTATTCCGGATGATTGATCGAACGAAAGTGTTAAGTAACTCTTTTTTACGCGTTCCTGCGGTTGGGTGGAGACCCAAGCAGCACATTAGTGAATTTTGCAGCTTATCTTATAGCTTTATGTTCTAAATGAGTGGTTTAACAGTGTTTGACTACACTTATAGCTTTAAACACAACTCAAACTTGTATACGAGTTCATCCTGTCACTTATAGTTGCTTAGGAACGTTTTTTGTTTCTACTTTATTACTTATAGTTGGGTAAAGTCGATTTTGCTACTTAAAGTTGCATTCAGGTTGTAATTGTCACTGATTAAGAAGCAATAGTGATATATAAGGCCCTAAAGTTACTTATGAGCCACTTTTATATATAAGTGGGAACATACCCTTATTTGGAACTTTTAATTCCAAATGACTAGTATAATAGTAGTAGTGTATCACCAATAGTGGCTAAAGAGATAATTTTACGGCCCTTTTGGAATCTAAAGTAATTGCAACTTTAAGGCCTAGAAGGGTCGTAAAATTATCTCTTTAGCCACTATTGGTGACATACTACTCTATTATACTAGTCATTTGGAATTAAAAGATCCAAATAAGGGTATGCTCCCACTTATATGTAAAAGTTGCTTATAAGTAACTTTAGGGCCTTATACAGCACTATTGCTTCTTATTCAGTGAAAATTAAAACCAGCATGCAACTTTAAGTAGCAAAATCGACTTTACCCAACCATAAGTAATAAAGTGGAAACAAAAAACGTTCCTAAGCAACTACAAGTGACAAGATGAACTCATACCCAATTTTGAGTTGTGTTTAAAGCTATAAGTGTTGTCAAACAATGTTAAACCACTTATTTAGAACATAAAGCTATAAGATAAGCTGCTAAATTCACTAATGTGCTGCTTGGGCTCTTATTGCCACTCCAACGCATAATTAAGTCTCAATAGGAGGTTCTTGAAAACCAAAAGCAGTTATTTTCACTTATTTCAAACCACTATATATCTAACAGTTCCAAATTTAGGACATAAATATTTATTGTTCATATTGCCTGCATCAAAATATATTCGTCATGCGTCACTCTGTTGATATAAATTTGTTTTGAACATTTGTTTCTGTTGATATAAAATTCTAGACATTAAACTCCCCAAGCAGCACATTACTGAATTTTGCAGCTTATCTTATAGCTTTATGTTCTAAATGAGTGGTTTAACAGTGTTTGACTACACTTATAGCTTTAAACACAACTCAAACTTGTATACGAGTTCATCCTGTCACTTATAGTTGCTTAGGAACGTTTTTTGTTTCTACTTTATTACTTATAGTTGGGTAAAGTCGATTTTGCTACTTAAAGTTGCATTCAGGTTGTAATTGTCACTGATTAAGAAGCAATAGTGATATATAAGGCCCTAAAGTTACTTATGAGCCACTTTTATATATAAGTGGGAACATACCCTTATTTGGAACTTTTAATTCCAAATGACTAGTATAATAGTAGTAGTGTATCACCAATAGTGGCTAAAGAGATAATTTTACGGCCCTTTTGGAATCTAAAGTAATTGCAACTTTAAGGTCTAGAAGGGTCATAAAATTATCTCTTTAGCCACTATTGGTGACATACTACTCTATTATACTAGTCATTTGGAATTAAAAGATCCAAATAAGGGTACGATACAAAATGAATCATTTGAATTAGGTTATAATAAAATTGTGTCAAGAATAATTGATTACAAATTCAAGGGTTCCGCATACAAAAGTGATTTGTTTACTTGTATTTTCCGTAACTTGACATTAGTTTTTTATGCAAATTGTTAACTAATGATCGTATCATCATCATCATCGGATAGGCGGGTAAAGGTACTATGGTATGGTATGGTATGGTGATGGACTCCTTTTTCCGCACTTAGCCCGTGTATGTCGGGCCATTGTGCGTAGGGGTGCCGGCTAGTAGTCTAGCCAGCCTAACTCCGACCAGAAGCGCAGGATCCTCCTGGTATCTCCACAGGCTTCTCGGAGTGACCTCGGTGTCTTGAGGATTTCAGTCCGTTGAGCGGCTACACCTACGCATTCCAGGATTACGTGGGGGGCTGTTTCGTCAGCCGACAGGCATCCCCTGCATAGGGGGCTGTCGGTCATACCTAGAACATACAAATGTTTGTTAAGCAAGCAGTGACCAGTAATGTTTCCTACAATTATTCGTAGGGCATGTCTATCTAGTGATAGGAGACGCTTAGTTAGACGCGCGTCCGGGTGTGGCACAGTTTCCCTTGATTGTCTACATGTACTGGTATTTGCCCATTGATTGGCATGTTGTTCGAGTGTTCTGTGACGTAACCATGACCTTAGCTGGTTAAATGCTAATGGAAGCATTGGAGCGGGACCGATCGCTGGGCGGTCCGATCCTCTCCTGGCCAGCTGGTCAGCTGCATCGTTACCTAGAGATCCACTATGCCCCTTTATCCATTGTAGCGTGAGTTGATTATTTGAACCTATCAACTCCAATGCTGAGTGGCACTCTAGTATGAGCCCGGAATGTATTATTTTGTTGTCTAGGGCTCGTAGTACCGCAGCGCTGTCAGAAACAATTCGTATCTTTTGGTCTTTGATACCTCGCCTGGCTACTGCCTTGGCAGCCTGTAGTATGGCAATACATTCACATTGGTATATGGAGCTGTATTCGCCTAAGGCTGTTGATATGTTGATGTTAATTTCGGGTGAGTACACTCCTGCACCTGTTCCCTTTTTCGTCTTTGATCCATCCGTATAGATGCGTAGTTCATGTATACTGGACTGGTCAGTGGGTTCCTCAGCTAGCTGGATGGTGTAACTTTTGTTGAAGTTGTGTTGCTTGGGTACCTTGTCATTAGGAGCGGCTATCAGTGGTTGATATGCAATTGCCTCCTGAAGGACTACGGTATGGGTCCCGTTTGTAACACCCCAGAGGTTGAGGGATTTAAGTCTGATGGCTGCTACCGCCGCCTCCTGTTGGATGAAAAGGTTTAGGGGCGGTAGACCCAGCAGTATCTCCAGCGCCGCTGTGGGTGTAGTTTTCATGCAACCTGTGATAGCTACGCAAGCTAGTCTTTGAAATTGTTGCAGTTTATTCTTGGCTGTGGTCAGTTTGGTTCTGGGCCACCAGACCACAGCACCATAGGTGATAATAGGTCTGATCACTGCCGTGTATAGCCACATGGCAATTCTTGGGTGTATACCCCAGGTTCTGCCAAGTAACCTTTTACACTGCCAGAATATGACACAGGCCTTTTCTAGTTTGTTATCTAAGTGTTTGTTCCATAGCAGTTTGTCATCCAGGATGACTCCTAAATACTTGACCTCTTTGGAGAGAGTCAAGGTCGTGCCTAGGAGTTTTGGTAAACTTAGGTTATCAATGACCCGTTTCTTTGTGAAAAGTACTAGTTCGGTTTTTGATGGATTTACTGACAAACCATGTTCGGAGCACCATCGTTCGACGATTTTGAGAGCCCCCTGCATGAGGTCGCATAGGACTGACTCAAACTTTCCCCTTACGAGGATAGCTACATCGTCTGCATAGCCTACAGTGTAGAAGCCAGCCTCGTTTAGTGAGCGGATTAGGTCATCCACCACGAGGTTCCACAGGAGCGGTGAGATGACTCCTCCCTGCGGACAGCCCCTCGATACAATGGCTCGCGTGGTGCTATTGACTGTTACCTGTACCGCCCTTTGTCTAAGCATGTTGTCGATCCATCCCGAGACGGTATGGTCGGCGCCATGGCTAAGTAGGGCGTGGCTTATGCTGTTGAATTGCGTCTTGTCAAAAGCCCCCTCGATGTCGATGAAGGTTGCAAGAGCTGATGATTGTGTTGATAGTGCATTTTCTATGGGTGAAATGATGCTGTGTAGTGCTGATTCTGTTGATTTACCTGAACAATAGGCATGCTGTTGGTGGTGAAGAGGGTAATGCGCCAGAGCCCCGTCTCTGAGATCCCGGTCACAGAGTCGTTCCAGAGTTTTCAGTAGGAATGACGTAAGGCTTATTGGTCTGTATGATTTGGGCTGCGTATAATCACTCTTACCTGGTTTGGGTATAAATACCACTTTAACTTCTCTCCATTTTGTGGGGACATAGCGGTGCCAGAGACATGCCTGGTAAATCTTGACTAGGTGTGGTGCCACAATATCTTGGCACCATTGTAAGAGTCCCGGAAATATGCCATCTAGGCCTGCCGCTTTAAACGTCGAGAAGCTGTTGATTGCCCATGTCACTTTCTCTAGTGTTACTATTCTTTGGGCAGTATTGACGGCCTCAACAGCTGGTTGTTCAAAAGTCTGCTGGGTCGTGTCTTCCCATGCTGAGTCTTCCGTAACTGTACATCCTGGGAAGTGTGTATCAAGCAACAACTCGCACATCTCACTATTTGTGGTTGTGTAGTTGTTGTCTGGTTTTTTCAGTGAGCCTAGGTTTCGATTCGGTTCGCTGGATAAGATGGTTTTTATCCTGGCTGCCTGAGTGTTTGATTCAATGTTGGTGCAGAAGGTTCTCCAGCAGTCACGTTTCCTCTCACGGATCCGTTTTTTGTATAGTAGCTGGATCCGCTTGTAGGCGTCCCAGTCTGTTACCTTCCTTGTGTTGCTCGCTCTGTTAAACAGTTTGCGTAGTTTGCATCGCATTTTCTCGAGTTCAGGTCCCCACCAGCCATTACGATTGCTGGCTTTCGTCGAGGGCGTTGTTGGTGAGCAAGCTTTCGTAAATGAGTCTATTAGCGTTTCCGTCAGTTTATTCACGTGTCTCTCTATGTCTGCAGGCTCTTTGTACCCCATCGGGATTGTGGCAGGAGCTAGGTTTGCAGATATCAGTCTGTTGAACTTTGCACGGTCGGTTCGTCTGGGATTTCGCCAAAGTTCTGGCTGTTTAGAGTCCACGTTTAGTTTGTATCTTACCCACCTATGGTCGGAGCATGACAGGTCTTTCGACACATGCCAGTCGGAGATCACCTCCGATACCCTTTCCGTAGCAAGTGTGATGTCGATTATAGTTTGGAATCTGGAGGTAACAAACGTAGGTTCTGACCCCCTGTTTATAAGCCTGAGATTAGTAGAGAATAAAAATTCAACTAGGTCCTCACCTCGTTTGTTGGAAGATCCGCTGCCCCACAGGGTGTGGTGCGCGTTTGCGTCCGCCGAGATGATCAGCTCAAGCTTGTTGTTCTCGCAGTGCCTGATGAGATTGGCCAGCTCAACCGTAGGTATGTCCACATCGCCCGCCAGGTAGGCCGATGCTATTATAACCTCCGGGATGCTATGGCAGTTGTTTTGGAGTCTGACCGTAGTCAGGTCCCTGGAACAGAACTCATTCATTAAAACTGCATTGATAGATTTTGGTACATAGATGCATGTGCGTGGATTAGTCACAGTGGTATCGAGTAGAATCTTACCCCCGATGTTGTTTAGACCGCATATCCTGTCCTTCCTTATCCACGGCTCCTGGATAAGGGCGACGGTCTCGTTGTTTACCTCCAGCATTCTTCGCAGGGTAGCCGCCGCGGCTTGTTTATGCTGGAGGTTGGCTTGGACGATGTTAGAGAGGGGAGGAGGAGCGAATGGGACTGCTCACTTCCTCGTCCGTTCCCAGCGAGACGTCCTGGTCCATCAGCTGCGCGACATCCTCCTCCAGGTCGCCGAGGGCGGCGTCCACGGTGGAGGTAGTCTGCGAGCGAGCTGATTTCCCATCCTGCTTCTGCCTTTCGGCGGAAGAGTGTTGGGTGACCAGTGGTTCGCTAGCTTCTCTCTGCCTTGCGGCGGAGTTCGGCCTGCTAACCACAGACGAAGACGCGCCTGCTCCCTGGTCAGGGTCAGCGTGCTCACTCTGCTTTTCAGCGGAGGAGTTGCTGGTGACCTTGGGTGCAGTCGCAGTCTCAGCAGGGTCTGGCGGCATATCCTGCAGCCTTCCCGTGCTCCCGAAGAAACGGATGTAGGCGTTACCCAGCTTGTAGCAGAGTCTACGCCCCCTCGCTAAAATCCCGGGAATTTGGTCCTCTGGAATACCGAGCACCAGAAAGGTACCCGGAGGATTACCTTCATGGCGCTCGATATTGTAAAGCGACCACCTGCTGACCTGATACCACTTGTTCTGACCAGCCAAGATGCGTTGTATCATCTTAGGCTCGTCAGCACAAGCCGGTAACAGGACAGCGGACTTCACCCGTCTGGGGATGTCCGTTTGTCGCCTTACCACCAGCTTGGTCCCGGGAATTGGTGACACGAAATTGGCTACGGTGTCCTTCAGCCACTCCATAAAGGTAAAGGTACTAAGTACACTACAAGCATTTCTAGAAGGTTAATCAAATTGTAGGAGTAAAATGGGTTTTATTTTAATAAAATTGAACTACTTAAATGTTGTAAACAAAGAAACCAATTAAAAATAAACAAAAAAACCCGACTGCAATAAAAAAATAAACTGAAAAGCGAAAAATAAGCTATAAGTATATATAATCTATAGAAAATTGTACTTATTGATTATAAGAATTTTAATTTAACTTGAATATTGGAAAAGGTATTCCAGACGGGGACAAGCTAACCCAATTTTTTTTTAAGAAATAATATATTAATAATAATAAATAATATATTAATAATAAGCATTGCTTGTCCCCGCCTGCAATACCTTTAACAATATTCAAGTTAAATTTAAATTGTTATTATAAATATCTATAAGTACATTGCTCTTACAATTTTCTATAGATTATATATATTTATAGCTTATTTTTCGCTTTCCAGTTTATTTTTTTATTGCAGTCGGGTGTTTTGTTTATTTTTAATAATTTAGTTATTTAATTCCTTTTAGTTTTTATTAATAAAATAGTGGTTTAATTAATGATAACCAAGCGATATATGAGCTCTGGAGTTTGAATGTTTGAAGTAACAAATTACAAGCGAAACTCACTTTCTAGCAAAAGGAGTTTATTAGGTACTTAACATTTACGTATTTTTTGACTTTCCTGACAAAATGGTAGCATCAAAGTGTTAAAATATATATATATATATATATATTTGGAATGGGCTATTTAATAGCTTTCATTTGATACCCATATTGTTATAGTTAAAAAAAATATATATATTCCCCCTCCATTTTTTTTCGCGGACGCTATATTGAAATATTATATACCCTATGTCACTCCGGCAATTAAGACGAATCGAATGACACCTCGCATGTTAAAATACGTCAAGCCGTTTAGGCTGCAGAGCGTGTCCAGAAATAGACATACATACATACATACATACATACATACATACATACATACATACATACATACATACATACATACATACATACATATATACAAACATACTCTCGAAAAACATGACCCTCCTTCTGACGCAGTCGGGTAATTAGTATTCACTGTATACTACCTATAAGAATTGGGCAACAAAGCATCTCATCTTGGGGTTCCTTCTACCCAGAGCACCCAGGTCGGGTCGGAGACAATTAAAAAAAGACTACACTGCCTAATAAATGTTGTTTAGGTACTTAAACATGTTCTATGTACTTATTTTAAAAACAGAATACCTACTGATTTGGTAAAAAAAACACGAAAATGTTACCGCGGCCCGAATGGAGAGGTCATGGGTTCGAGTCCCGCCCGCGGTTGCAATTTAGTAAAGTTATCAAAATATGTAAGCTCACATAGATTTGCTTACAACAACAACTTGGGATTTCGGAGCAGTGTTGAGGACTCCTAATTCACTAGCACTGGGCGATCTACAAAAGAGAAAATAATTAGTATTCGTAATAGCATTCACTGCTTTGCCACTCGCAAGATACAAATAAGTGATTTTCAGACCTGATAGTTTCAAATAGAGAACAAATAAGTGGAAATAAACACTGTAAGATCTTTTTTGTTTCGGCATGTTTACAAATTGGGGTCCTTGAAAATGATTTATTTTAAACAGAATTTTATCACACTGACGCATAATCACAGACTTTTGATAGTTGTGACGATGTTACTTTAACATTGTACGTAACCTACAATCATTAAGTCAGGTATTTACAGTTTTAGTTCTTATCAGTATCAATTCCTTATATGATTTAACACTCTCTTTTTAAATATTCCTGATCAAATCAAAGGCGCATCGAAATTTACAAAGAAACCATACTATAGTTTCACGGTAACAAAACATTCCCAAGAATTTCGTGCTCATTTCAATGCTTGAACGTGAATTTTAATCACTTACCAAACAGATGTATAAATCCAAAATTAAAATGGCAGATCACATTCACTTTAAAAAAACACAACTTATACCGACTTAATTGTTGCCATGTCACTCAAAGGAACTTTGGCGTCCTATTTATCACTTATTGACCGAACTGAAATATTATTATTCATTCGTTCAATATTCGTCGTTCACTGCGCATGACCTTCACCCATAGATCTAATTGCCGCTTAAGGTAATCGTGAGATCTGTTATGGATTCAATTTAGAACCAAAAATCGTTCAATAAAAATCGTCGTTCACTGCGCATAACTTTCACCCATAGTTCTAATTGCCGCTTAAGGTAATCGTGAGATCTCTTATGGATTCAATATAGAACCAAAAATAGGCTGCAATTTTTCTCCCCGTGCTTCTATATTGGTTGCTTAAGGGTTCTTTACACCTATATAGAACTTAGTCATGGCTATATATTTCACTTAAGTATCTAAATAGATATGATATACGAGCTATTTCCCACCCAGTGTGCTACTTGGGGAGGAAATGAAATAGTCATCATTAACTCACCTCAGTGCAGTTTTATACAGTAAACAGATGTATAGGCGGAGTGTTTTGGACCGGTTATTTAATGGCATTTTAATGACGAAAATCAAAGGTATAAACATGAATTAAAAAAAACGTAGGTACAAAAGCCGTGTCAGGATATGTTAAGTGGGAGTGCCCCAATCAAGTTCCGAGTTGTAATTTTATAACCTCCGATGTGTGTCGCTAGCTAGATAGCTGCAAAATGAATGGACCACTTCGGAAGCGTTTTTTTTAAAGAAACCTTTTTGATTCGAGATGTTTCTTAGATATATTTTTTAGATAGACCCCCTAGCGAGTACTGCCAGATCATTCTTAACAGGAAACTTAACAAATTAGCGAGAATATTTCTTAGGTAAGTTTAACATTTTGAGAAATTTCTTGTCGGTACGCTAAGGAAGAGTGAACAGTTACTTATTCTACGGGACTCCTTGAGTCACCAGTCACCACTGTTCATTTCAATCTAGTATTTAATAGTAAATTTTAACCCTCTTATAATAGCGCAAAAGCTAAAGTGTGCTTGAAATATGCTCTGACCTGATCTGTCATTATGACCTTTGAATATGACAGAAAAGGAAGGCATACTTTACCTAAAATAGGTTTATTGTGCTTTTACCATTCCAACGCAATTTAAATCAAACATTAAAAAAATACCGTACCTTCAACAGCTGCTATGGCCTCTGTCCATAATGCAAACGACATCAGACAGGGCCCGTATTATGGTCGCCTTTATCGCGATGGATAAAGCATCCGTCACTCTCGCACTTACATACTGGTCAGAAAGTGACAGACGTAATTTGGCCCACAGACTATTGGCTGGTTGGCAAACCGTGTTTATAATAACCTATAATAACGTAGAAATACTGTAAAATATTTGTATATCTATATATTGTGGGAATATTCAGATTCTTGTATTTTTTTTGGCATGGTAAGTGGTGGTTTTAAGTGAGGTCTGTGACCCATGAACATAATGAATTCTCAAGTCTACTATCTTAAGACTGCGATCCTAAGACCGCAAATGCATTGCCAAACCTGAGAAATAATATGGAATGTCTCTATGCTAATATCACCGGGTGTTTTATCCCTACACCGGAACACAACAATGCGAAAACTGATGCTTGGATAAAGGATAAGTTTGTGGTTGAATGATGAGATCTGTGAGTGACTGAAACATACAAACATACATACAGGGTGTAATCTAAGTCGTGAATCAAATGATCACCTCTGTGTTCCACCCACGAATATGAACAACTTTCACAATGGGACCAACTCTGAAATCACGAAAAAAACCAGCTGTTTCATAGGAAAGTCCAATACGTAGGTACTCGACTAAAATGTATGAAGCAGCAGATTTTTTTTTCGTGTTTTCAGAGTTGGTCCCATAGTGAAAGTTGTTCATATTCGAGGATAGAACACAGAGGTGACCATTTGATTCACGACTTAGATTTCACCCTTATACACGAGAAAATTCGTTCTTAAACTCAAATTTTGAAAACGTGTATACGTACATAGATATTTGATTTTGATTAGATTTGATTATCAGTGGTCTATAGGGGCGTATAACGTTGACTAAACGCTAACTAAAACGTTGATGTAATTTCATATCATAAGTATCTATAAGTAATCTTAGGTTTTACTCCACTGTAGCTTCAAGCTATATCGCTTATTATGTCTAGGCTTGATCTAGTCCCTTGCTCAGTTTTCGCAAGTGAGTTTGCAACTAAGGGCCCGTTGTTTGATCAGTAGTCAAATATGACTATTAGTCAATTTAACCATTCGTTAGTTGACCATAGTTAAACCCAAACCAATGGTTAAAATAGAAATACGTTGTTTGAAAACATTTTTAACTATAGTTAAATATAACAACAGTCTATGGTGTTGCTATAATAATAAATGTGGTAGAAAAAAACTTACACTGGCAATTATTTGTCACAGTTGTCAAATACGTCAAAAATAAATTTAAAATAAATCGGTACGTAGCGTTAAAATTTAAGTTTAAGGCATTTAAACTAAAAAATATTGATTGATTATTGTTTTCAACATATCCTTTGGGATTCTGTTTTCAAGAGAAACTTGGAGTTGAAGGGAATATGGAAAACATTAACGCCAAGTAAGTAAATAATTGTTTTATACAGAATAACGAAACAATACTAAACTATAGAATGTTGAGATAGTTATAAACTCAACGTGTTTTCATTTTCAGAGAGAGGAGTAATAACTTCAGCCAACAGGAACTCCATAAGTTAAGGGAGTTATTGGAAAAATTTCCATTGATTTTAAATAAAAAGACTGACCATACTAGCAGCAAATTAAAAGATAATGCTTGGACTCAGCTATCGAACGAATTTAATTCAAACAATATGATATACCGGACAAAGAAACAACTCATAAATAAATTCAATAATATGAAAAAAACTGCGAGAAAGGTATGCTTCAATCAAACCAACTTCATACATTATCAAGCGTGTTTTTATTTAAAATAACGTATAATGAATAGTTATATCATCTTTTACTTAATTTGAAAGTAAAGACCAAGTGAATAAATAATTACTGACCTCACTTGATCTTTAAAAGCACGTGATTATCGAGTAATAATGGTAAATTGATTCGTTTGGTTGTGTTTACATCTTTGCCAATTTCAAAAAATGAAAATACATTGTTGCGAATACATTTTTGGTATTTACCTGTCTGTTTGCCTTTCTAATGAATGCTTGAGTTCGCTGAGTAACCAAAGTACTGTATTTTTGAACATTCTATACCTTTCGAAAAAATCTACTTCGTCCCAATAATCCAGCTGCAAAATTCTTTCTCGGAACACCTTGGTACGGCGATTTAATATGTACTCTATAATAAGTTCGTCGTCAGAAGAGCTTTCTGAATCTTCAAATTTACTTGCAATGCATAAATTCATTTTATATTAATATATAAACACGTTAGCAATAATAACCTTTCGCATTTCAACGAATTGTCAAAAGTTAACTACTCAGTCTATGGATAGTTAACTTTTTTAACAAATTGTCAAAAAATATTACTATAGTTAGCGTAACTATTGATTGAACAACGGATTTTGTGATTTTTAACAAATGGTTAGTTTAACTAACGAATTTTGACTATTAGTTGAGTTAACTATCGATCAAACAACGGGCCCTAAGTGTATCTTTTACTATCGCGATAGAGATCTCGCCAGACGAGCGCACCGGCCGCGCTTTGTCTGTCCGAGCTGGGTATTTATTTAGATCAGCTGTTTATTACCCCCATTTATTACCACAACTCATGCTTTCTCTGTTGTCCAGTCGCCGATCTCGTATAACACGGACGATTGGACATAAATGGAGCATTTACCCTGTTAATAGATTTCAAGCCATTCCGCACTCTGAACTATAATAATATACAGAAATTGAATTAAAATCGCAAGATGGATTACAACGTTGCTTATTAAACGGTTTTTAAATGAAACAATTATAAAGGGTGTAATTTTATTGAAAATACCTATCAAGCGGTAATGACGGCTTGAGATAAACTCTTTGCTGTGTAATAGCGACGTAGTTCAGTAGCGGGGAATTTTAATCTTGACATAATAAATACCAGTACCCTTACCATGAGCTACAATTACCGTACTCGCTAGTGAGTCGAATGCAATGTCCCTCAGTGTTCTTATAGAGTGCGAGGGACAACGCATCAGACTCGCCAGCGCGTACGGTAATTGTAACTCATGGTAAGGGTACAGGGTGATTACTTTTTTGTGTGGTTCGGACCGGCTGTGTGGGGGTGGCGTTGGTGGCGCTAAATTGTAATTGAAGATAGAGGTATAGGTTTCTGATACTGCACACGTCCATTTGACATATTCTTTTTTCAAGTTACTTTTTTTATTAATCTAACTAATACAGACCCTGTATAGGTTTATGCTATTGCACAGGTACATTGACTTAGTTATTTTTCTTTTAATAATCTTACGACAGAGAGGCTGTATAGCCTTCTGCTACTGCAGAGGTCCATTGACATATTTTTTTTTTCAAATTACTTTTCTTCCCTAGTTTTGACATGCATCACTTTAATCCGCTTTTAAGAAAAACAATGGCCTACATTCAGAGTCTCAGGCATGAAAAGGAATTTTGTATTAGACATGAGGCAGGGCTATTAACGGCAGGTCGACATTTTTGAGGTTATGTGTGCAAGTAGCCGATGTAACTGCAAAATTTATTGTTGTATTGACATGAGTGACGCAACGTGTCAGCAGAGAAAACCGTGTAGAGCCATTCGAGCGTATAGCATGAAGATTCAAACAGGGTGATCAATTTATTGAGCAAAAGCTTTTGTTACTTTGCCTAGAACTTGTTCGTCCCTTGGAAAATGGAATTTAATCTACTGACTCAATTTTAAAAGGATTCGGAACTGCACGTCGGGCGGATGTCCCGAAATGAGGTTTTATTGACATTGACGAGAGCTCCAGTCAATGACCACAATATGTATGACGCATGTTAGGTAGAAACAGAAAGTGAGCTCAGGAATGTAAAGGGCATGGTTGAGATCACCATAGTCATAAAGTAAAACAAGGTAGTAAAATAGGTTCATAATTAACTACCTATTGCTACTTCAATACGAACTTTAGTCATCACCGGTCGTAAAGGATTTTGTCGACGATGATGACGCGATGGTGTAGTTGGTAGTGACCCTGCCTACAAAGCTAGCGGTCCTGGGTTCGAATTCCGGTAAGAGCAGATATTTGTATGATGAGCGCAAATATTTGTTCCTGAGTCGTGAATGTTTTCTATGTATTTAAGTATATATTTCTCTATATAAGTATTTATATCGTTGTCTAGTAACCATAGTACCAGCCTAGAGCTTAGTTTGGGACTAGATCAATTGGTGTGACATTGTCCCCTGATTTTTTTTTGTTTTTTTTTGTTCATGTAATTTATACTGATATTTATGTTATGAAACCTTTATAATCTTTTTCCGTAATGCCGTAACGGAACAAGTGTGGGCGCTTCGTCAGCACTCAAATGTCTTTATCAACGAATATTCGGTCCGGCAATAAAGTCAGACTGGATCGTGTTGCGTCCATTTTATGTAACGGTAGGTGTCGATATTGCGTTTTAGCGAATTCGACCGATTTCTGGCGTTAAGCTGTTCGCAGACGATTTCAAAATGGCATGTAAGCTGTTAAGCCGACGATTTAAACACAACCTGCAACACAACTAACCTAGTTAGTTCAGAGGACTTATCTATCTATCTATACGTAATATAAAATATTGTGAGACAGATTGGCTTGTAGACAATGCACAGCCAAATCTGCTAGACCTAGAGATATGAAGTAGAATAGGGAATATTTCTTGGGTACCTACAATAAGCAGTTTTTTTTTTAAATTCATTTAGCAGCCTAGGGTCCAGATTACAATCTTATCTACATTTTGTCTAATTATGTTTAGAACTAGTATTCATAGTGTGATACTACCAGGTTGTTCATTGTCATAATAGTCGCTTTTATTCGCGATACCGTATCATAGGAATTGAGTTTATAGTGTCGGAAGTTAGGCATTAAAAATTTCAAAAAATACAATCACAGCGTTGCGACGCTGCTGAATATCTGAAAAAACAAAGACACCATTTGTAATTTTTCTTGTTAGGTACCTTGTTTACAGTGATATACCTACCAGTGATACATACACATAATGCATACAGTCGTAACATACACATGCTGTATCATCCTCAGCATGCAATTTAACATGACGTTCTCCTACCTAAGTAAATATTATACTGCGAAGAACAGCTTTATACAATACCAGTACAAGTTCGCGTATTTCCTGGCGCTTAAAGCTCTTTAATTAAATTTGACAGGAAAAAACCCTTTGCACCAATAACTGATTATAGCACCAGTTAAACGATAAGACTTAATTGCATAGTTATCATTAACCTTACCTACTGTCAACAACTTCTTGTTATTTTAATCATTATTAAAACGGACAGGCAAAGGTTGCAATTATTGGCCAAGCATTTTATTTCGGTACTTATACATTTAATGCCAAGAACACTATATCGGGTCGAGTACGAATATGAATCAAGGAGTTTGGCGCTGAACGTATCATCCTAACGGGACACTGACCCACCATACAACGGTGTCACATTGACATTATAAAACGATTTGTTTGACACTTCTTACGACTTGAATTCTAGTTCTAATATGGGTCAGGGTTCCATTGGGTTGATATTACAATACACGTTTCAAACTGTTTTAGAAAATGCCGTGGTTTACCAACAATAATCATACTGTACCTTCTTGTACATAAATTCACTTGAAGGTTGCGGTCTTTGGATGCAGTTGAACGCGGCTAACTGTACAGTAAAAGCATTTTAAATTTAATCTTGTTGCGAATAGAGTATATGATGCTTCGGTTTGGTATTACGGCAGTCAAGCAGTAAAGTCAACCCATCATCAATGACTCAGAGTAAAAGTGACACAAGCACGTACGAGTACTACGAGTAGGTAAGGAACACATAATACAAATTTTATTGCTTTTAGCCTGAACATCTTGAAGAATTGGGTCACACAACACACAAGTCAAAGGTTCAATCCATACTAATATTATAAATGCGAAAGTGTGTCTGTCTGTCTGTTAACAGTTTGGGTGAAATTTTGTGGAAAGATAGTTAGAATCCTGGGAAAGGGCATAGGATAGTTTTTTCCCGAAATTCATCCCCTGAGGGGCTGAAATAGAGAGTGAAAATTTGTATGGAGCTACGATATAAACGAGTTCCACGTGGAAGGAGCCGCGGGCAGAAGCTAGTGAACTATAAAATGTCATAACAAAATCCGCGGTAGTTATTTTATTTTGAACACTGTTTTCCTTGTAAATGATCTAGTATAAGTTTAGAAATAGAAACATTGTCTTGCAATATTTTTAAGTACGGTATTTTTTAAATATTGTGAAATGATAAAAATTACTTCTTATTTCGGCCTAACCCCGGGTTGAATTGGTATCATTCCTTCTAAAACAGCCTGTATGTTAATTGATAAAAAAACATCCTTATTTATTGTTCTATGTAAATGAGTGCCAAAGCTATTAGCGCTATTATCTGTTGGATGTATGCTTACTTTTTATGTGATAATAAACCTTATATGATGCGGTAATTAATGTGTAAAGTGTTTGAAATGACCATATTATTCAGCAGTGAGAGGGAATACCTAATATATTACGCATTTCAATGATAACCCTCTTATTCATAAACGCGTAATAGCTAAAGTGTGCTTTAAATTTGCTTTGACTTTATCTCTCATTATGATAATTTGACGGAAAGTCTTTACGTTTATGAAAGTCTGGGACGTCTAGCTTTAAAATTTTCGTTTTTCACATAAACTCATGCCTTTGTTCCGAGAATGGGGCAGGCAGAGCTACAGAATTGCCTAAAAACATGTGGATAATTCTGTAACTATATCTTGCACAATTAGGTTAACATGTTTACCAGCGTCTTAGTGACAGGCAACCATAATACGGGCCCAGGGAACACCCTGTGTCTCTGTAGCATAACCGGCGTTGAAAACAAAAGAGGGCCTACATCTTTCAACGCTATAATTAATCGATTTAAATTAAATTAAATTGGAAGTGGGCCGGCCCTGTTAGTGGTGTCGAACAAATCGACTGACCCCATCTCCTTATTTTAATAACGTGAGCACGTGTCGCTGGTGTTCGGTCGAATTTTCGCTTTACCCGCTTTATTTGGCTTTTCAGATTTTAATTGAAGCATTGTTATTGTTATCTGACGACATGGTTGCTTTGTTATTTAACGCGTTCTTTTTTATACATCAGATAATATTTACAAATAGCCGTTAAGGTCAAATGGAAAAACAATATACCTAAAGCAATATATCATGTCATGCTTTAATTTAGTCTTCTAAACCTTTAAAATTTTCCTAGAATTACAACCCCTGTTTTTTTGTCTGGAATGGATCCATAATGTCTTACATAGCAACTTGGGCAGCAAATCGTAGGTTAATATTAAAGGTTAAAAGTATTAAGTAAATAACCTAAAAAACCACAGTCATCTAAATATTAGCGAGGATAACCTCAAGAGCTTTTGTTTAATTGTTTTAATACACGTAGCATACGTATATTTCGCTGAGCTCAAAACGTTTAATAAACCTAATGCAATGTTCACTAAAGCAGTGCAACCTTTTGAAATCATTATAAGCTTGAGAAACGGTTTCATTGCTTTGAATGAACAAGAGAACAGTTTAAGAGTAGGTGTGAACGTTGCCTCAGAGATGCAGCGATACCGCTCAATAGGCAAGTGTGAACTGTATGCATTGTTAAGACCATTAACAAACAAGTTTTGACACGCGACTTTGCGAAATCACCTCACGACTAAGTAAATATGTTCAACGATAAGTTATTTAATTAGAACGACTTTAATTGAATATATTGAAAATAATAACGCGATGATGTCGCAAGAAATTAATCAAATATGATTTGCGTGCGTTAACACGGAGTATACAATTGCGCCTGGGCAAGTAATTTGCTTGCGCAAGATTCAGATCGAGATAAAGGTATGCGTAAACGGAGGGGTGGTTGATACGTCGATAACGATTTTTGTAATTAGTGCTTGCAGGAAAAAGAAATCGTGCTCTAGTTCCTTTAAGTCACATTTTATAGGTCGACCAGTAAATCACATACTGCAAAGAGCAATGAAAACGGGTCAAAGTGAAGTAAATTTGTATGAAAAGTGACTCTACTTCGAATGTTTAATTCTTTCAATCGCATGTTCAGAAAGCATTCGTAACGTTGGTATTGGTAGAGCAGCTTTTGTAATAAAGTGTTGTTGCACTTACTTGTAAGTATTTTTGATTATTTATTCGTCGTTGTCTTGTTGGTAAGCTCATTAAAGCTTCGTAAACAAAGAAAGCTTTACAGCTTTAAAGTATTTCGATCACGTACGCTATGATGAAGATGATACCACAAGTTGTCTTGTTCGGGGTTCCGCACCAATATATTATGTTACTCGTTTATTATTTCGGTAAATTTTATAGTTCGTCATTTATTTCTTTTGAAAAATTTTATTTGGGTTGTGTTGTGAAACTATAAGTTTCTTTGGCGTTAGCCTTTGACCTTTCGAATTGGATTCTTGTGGGTCTTTTCTAAAGGACGGAGCAGTTTAGTTTAAATCTGGTCACGCTTGGCCATATTTTTTTATAGCATTAACGATGAAATCATGCCCGATTCGTAAACCATCAGCATACCGGTTTGCGGGATAAATTTATCCACACAATGTAGTTTAAGAACCAGGCCCATCGGCGCTATGACGCCGATTGCATAAAGCAAGGTGGCCGGTCGAGGAAGTTGCCCAGTAACGACCAATTTGCCTCGGGAGGCAGCACTCCGCGTTTTTTTCCCCAACCAACCTTCCTTAATGAGCAGAGAAACCGCACCGCGCTCTAACTTCTATGCAAATCGACGTATTTTCTTCGATTTTCGAAAGTTCATATTTGTGAGATCGCTAATGAATGTTGACAAATAAGGTTTATCTGTTTCGTTAAGTTTTACTTTTATGTGGTGTTACGTCGCGTTGAGGTAATCCATGGTGGTCGAATAAATTGATGGTGATTTGTGCTACACACGTACGTGTACGTGTAAACGTTAAAGTGATGAAATCGTTTGGGCAAGAAACTGTTTGACCACAATGTAATGACCATTTCAAATTCCTATCGCTCTAGTATGCGTACGTGGAAATTATGAAAGATCTTGCTTAATAATTGTAGATTATTATAATTATGATAGGTGGGTACTATAGATTGATGTCTTAATAACGAGCCTCACATAATGTTAGAAAATATGGCGTTAGACGACATTTTATAATGTTCTTCAACGGACCATAAAAGGTGTCACGCTTTATCAAGCCGGTCTCGTCTTGTATCCAAGGAGTCATCTTCTTACTGGGAATCGATCGCTATGAAAGTCTGCCTCGATCGCTATTTTCTTAGTAAAATAAGAGAGGCAACTGAACTTTTCTGTAATGAGCTGTTGGTTTACTTATGTCCCGTTGCTATTTTACTGGCTATTAACGTGATTGCGCCAGTAATAGGTTGGTTATAGGATCATTTTCGAAATCGGGCTCATCTGTGGTACTCGTTGGTAAAGTGGTCTGTCCTACAATGGCAGAAGGAAGCGGGGTAGCTGGTCCGCGTGGGCGGGGCAGATCCAATTAAGTCTCAGCAAGAACGAATTTATTGCGGCGGCGCCCGCGTCGCTCTCACCTTGACATGTCGCCGACAATCTGGAACGAATCCCGTCGCGCGACAGGTTTGTCGACCCGAAACGACTATTTAGTACGCGTTAAAAACTTTAATTAGGTTTACCAATTTACGAGGGCTTCTAGTGTTACGCTGGGAGTTGCGGTATTGTGTCTACGTTAGGTTAACTGGTTAAGTTTCTTAGTGACTATAAAAATGTGACTACATGATGGTGTGAGAGACTGGTAGCTGCTTCAGTCGTCTAAACGTTAACTGGAACAGATCCTTTAAAAGGATAAGTTCGCCTTAGTACTACTTTTATTTCTGTAATTTTAATATTTGTGTAATTGTTTTAGTAAAAGAAACTGTATACATACATACATACACTTTGTTTTTTTTTTCTCTATTTTTGCATAGATAATGCTAAGCTAATCTAGACAACTTAATAGAGCAAACGATTTAAGGGCTACATCGTGTGATGGGACGGAACTCTCGGTGCGGGAGTATAACTTGCACTTGACCGGTTTTTACATCTGAAACTGCAAAATTTTGACATTTTATAATGACGACGCGCTGCGCTGGCCTAGTGGGTAGTGACCCTGCCTACGAAGCTAGTGGTCTTGGGTTCGAATCCCGGTAAGGGCAGATATTTGTGTGATGAGCTTGAATATTTGTTCCCGAGTCATGGATGTTTTCTAATGTATTTAAGTATATATTTCTCTATATCAGTATTTATATCGTTGTCTAGTAACCATAGTAGGTACAAGCCTAGAGCTTAGTTTGGGACTAGGTCAATTGGTGTGAGATTGTCCACTTATATTTATTTATTATTTACATTATCAAAAAGAATGAACCTATTTACGTGCAAACTATTTTACGAAGCTTGACGCTTGTTTCAAAACTTCCGTCAAACAAAGTTAGTAAATAAGAATCTAAATATCCGATCTTTGCTCCCACAATCACACGTCGAACGAATACGCTATCGTAGTAAATACGTCATTACATGCGCATACGCAGCGGAGGCTGCGGCGCTATAGCCTCAGTCGCACGAGGATCGTCGCGGCGCTCAGACGGACCCACCGTCGCCGCCCGACCAGTGACCGACGACGAAATCATTTACGATAGTCTGTGATTCGTGAAGTGTTCCGATGTTTTCAACATGTTTAGTTGAATGTTGATAGACTGTCGTGAAAAACAGCACAAATGAAGATGACTGTAAATCGTATTAGGGTGGTAGTGCTGGGGAGTCCGCGCTGCGGGAAATCGGGTTTGTATTTTATGTTAAAAGTAATATTTTAAATTAGTTATTTACAACATTTTGTCTTCAAAACAGAGTTAAGGTCGACGTATTTTTTGCACAGTTATTTTTGTGTCGAAAACTTTGTCAACCGTATATTGTAAAACTAAAACAAATCCAGAAATAATTTTGCAATCAAGTCACACAATGTTTCTTGTCACACTTCCTACGGCAAATTTTTTTTTTTTTAAATAGAACTGAAAGTTTAATAATATTCTTAAGTAATTATTACAAGAGCCCTACCTAATACAAAAAGATAAGATTTTTTTATTAGTCAAAAACAATACTGATTTCATTTGAGATAAGGAACTAACTAACTACTTACATTGATATTTATAATGAAATTGGTGAAATTACAATAAACCTTTGCTTTAAAAAAATCGTGTGTGTTACGTATAAGTAACATAATAATCCTTACTAATTACCTTGCTTAGTTGCAATTATGGGACACCATACAAAAAATATTATTAAAACATTGAACTTCGACCGTAGAATCCCACAAATATCTTGACCTCACACTATCTTACGAGTTGACTTATAGTTGGTAAAAAAAAAAATTAACGGCTTTTTTGGCCTATCTTATGATAATTTATGATGTCTGCAGTATTCTACTCATCCCGCTTAATTTTTACGATGTATGGAAACTCAAAAACCATGAAAAGGAATAATGCTGATTAAAACAAAAACAATTGTGGAATTTTCTCCTTGAATATTAGATAAGTTTTATATTGACGACCTAACATTTAGATTTCTTAACAAAAGAGAAATGCAAAATATATAAGACTAGTAATTTTTTTTTTTACTGAAAGCTTTGTTTTTGTTCTGGGGCAGGAGTATTATGGATAGGGTTAGGTACTCCTATATTGAGAAATAAATAAAGATGGTGGGAACCAAATCTGACATTAACAGACAAAATAGGAAAAGGGTTTATCTGCTGATAAATTTCAGAATAAAAGTTATAACTTCCGATGCAACGTAATTCCAAGACCATGCAATGTGCATTCTCAGAATGATGCTATACATCTGCACAGGTAGACATGATTACTTAAGTATACCACTTGTCGCTTTCGTTCGTTTCACACGTGATTTGACATATGTCAATTCGAACACGATATTAAGCGACAAGTACATGTTCATTTGATTTTACGCTTTCTGATGACAGAGGCATGATTTGCGATCACGAATTTTTCGATTCGGCCTGAGATAAGAAACCACAAAGGGCATGTGTACTTTGTACAAGAATGAATTGTATATTCAGTTAATATAATAAAATAAAATAGTTGCATAACACACAATACAAAATGTAAAGAAATTCTTGTCCGATAGGTCATCCGTTATAACGTACTTACATTGAAATTACACTAGGAAGCGTTATCTCTCGACTTAAATTGTTATTTTGTTTAAGTAATGCAAATAAATTCTTGTTTACCAAATTCCTTCAGGCGGAATGCTTCAGTGTTTGCGGTATTATGATAAGCTCACCTTGTATTGTCTCCATTGTTTTATATACAATATATGAGTTTATCATTCGGTAAACATAATAAAATGATGCATGATATATTAAGCCGAGAGGAATGTAAAGGCCTGACCAAACCAACGCGTAAGCAAGTTTCATTAAATTACCGAATTCGGAAGCTTCGAGTAATTTTTGATTAAGCGATGTTTTTTCCTTTTTTTAGAGTACTTAATGGATCATATTGATTGCTTTTATTTAATTTGTCTAAGATTGTCCCTGATATTTATTTATTCCGCTAATACCTCGTGCAGTTTGAGACTTCACGTAAATATGTATTGTACCTACCCGTACATAAATCGCGCTCTCTTTACTTTTTTTTACCTCAATAAGAGCAAATTAATATTCGCAGTAGGCCGCTTTAATCCCGATACGAGAATGCTATTCATTTCGCACCGATTAGAATTCCATGCCAGCTGTCGCAATGACATAAACATAATCACTTAATTAAGAAAAACGCCGGTTAAAGTCGAGGCGTTTAAGTTCTTGCATTATTTGCACATAATGTGAGTGTAGATCAACGACCTCGGCGTTAATCGGACGTTAGCGTTACACAACGGTTGGCGCCGGCGCGGGCGCACTGGGAAATCGCGGCTGACCCACCGGCCGACTGCTCTGTAATTGCAGCCCTAATTGCCGGCCGCGCTGACGGCCGGCCAACCGGCCGGCGACGCAGCCGACGCATACGCATGCAATTCATTATAAAAGCGCAGGGCTGACATGTGAAATTGTTTTTAAAGTAGATCCTGTATACGGTGGGAGTGGTCCGTCACCGGCCGACTAACATCGTTTAACGGCCATCCTGCAAAGCTTCTACGATTTAAATTCTCAGAGCTCATTACTAAGGCCTTAGGTACGGTATTTACAAGTCATAATGTATGCTAGCCATTAATTTCATGATGCTTACTATGTAATCCTTATCTGGTATTCTAAAATGTAGGTCAGTTTCAGAGACTGCATTACAAGAACGGCTTTTTAAAGTATACACCGCCTGACCTCCTGATTTTCTTACAAAATAGACGCCATATAGAAATCTTGGCACTTGCATTACTGGTGCTTTAAGCGATCGGTTAAATAATTAACTCGGGTCAATAAAGCATACTTTTAATGAACTGTCAGTCACACGCGGTTCCTCGGAAATTGATTAAGAGCGTGTGTTTGCTCATTGCCAATCGTTTTGAAAATTTAAAAGAGTAATCATGTTAAATGAAGTACGAAAAGTCTGTCGCCTGTCGCGCCGAACTGTCGCAATGTCAATTAAGTCCAAAGATTGTGTTAAGGTAAGCGTAATCCAGCGGCATGCCAACAGTCACTTAAAATTTAAATGGTGTGATACCAATTTACAATAAGCACACGAAATAACAAGCACTAGTCAAAAAAGGATTAATAAGCTATAAGCTCTTTTAAATTTTTCAATAATCGCTAAGTATGTCAAATCGACAAAAAAAAAACTGCATCCTTAATTTTTTTTAACTAATAAATAACGGTCGTTCCTCAAGGTACATTGTTAGGCCCTCGGTTCTTCATCTGCCGAAAACTCTCCATAAGTAGTGCTTGATCGTTCCTCCAATACCCATGGATCTTCCATTATCCTAAAAAGCCCTTTAGAGGTATTCGGTAGAATAGCGAGGGCAGGCGCAGCCTTCTCGCGGCGTGATGGATCACTCGCACTGATGCACCGCCGACAGCCACAATCGCCGCCGATACAAGTTTAAGTTTCACTTACAAATAAATAAAAAGACGGTTGTATTTGCAATATCAATTACAAAGTATTTGTTTACCGGTGCAATGGTTCCAAGACTTGAAACAATATACAAAAGTTATCTCACACCATTTTAAAAATATTATTGAAAAGACATTATTTAAGATGAACGTAAAATGGTACATTACGTTAGAATAGCACGGACAGTGTTTTTTTAATGTGTGTAATTATTTTTTTGTACCTTGAGCTTTGTTTCCCCAAACGGTCCATCAATAAGCTTATTTAAATTGGTATTAAAGGCACACATCTACACCAATATCATCTACACAGAAAGCATTGGTAATGCGCTCACGTACCTACAATTTCATGTCGACGGCTGGGTGAGTCGCTTTTTTCTGCGCAAGAGCATTAAGACGCGGCATTAACCGCGACACCCGCATCGCATCATCGTCAAACCACCATGCTGTCGAAAAGGATAAAAACAAGTCAAGTGAGAGTCGGGCTCTGTAGCTTTACAAGAAACGAAAACATCAAGAGAAGTTCCAACAAACTTAGACCTTTGGACCTGTAGATAATGTTTGAATTTAGATCAAAATTATGGGTCTTTGGTTATTTTGTTGATTTTTATTACCGCTTAGCAGAAGTAGCGCTAAACTGTAAACGTTGATGGCCCGTCATAAAAATATGTACTGCACTTTATGAACTCTACACTCGTTCCTTTAGTTTTCAAGTGTTGAACTCCTTGCCAGTAATAATTCAGTTTAGTTTCTAATTCAAGTACTAGGTTTTGAATCAACATTGTACCCTTCTATTCTAATATACAAGTTTCAGGTCTGTAACTCTTTTATTTAAGAGCTAGAGACAGCACGGACGGTTGGCCCTTTAAGGAAGGAACCCTAAAAATAAGTCCGTCGTCATTATAAACCTTATTGGAGAAATATTCTGATGGATTGGATTGGCTGAAGACAGCACCTGTTCATTATTAAAAAGAAACAAAACTTGTTTGTCAAGATATTGGTGAAACAACCATGTATCTGAAGAGACTCGTCCATCAGATGTTAAAGGTCCTCATTCTTTAAGATGTCTGATGAGTGTGGGCGATTCAGGAACACAAGTATACCCTAGATACCTATACTGGTCGTCAACACGCGCTTCACTCGGCCCTTGATGGATGAGACTCGTAATCTATTAATTACCCTATAGATTCCTGTCGATACATCCATTGTTCCTCAAGATAACCCACCATCTATCAACCCACGTGGTGCCATGTAGCTTGACCATCGCAATTTGTCTTATAGGCTTCAACGGATTTCATTAACTGACTTTAATATCAATGTAACGGTTCGGATGAATTTATTGTTTGTTGTTTTTTCCTTTACAACTGATTCAAAGTATTTCGATCAAGTTAAAGAGTCGTTTTTATCGCGGAGTGCGTAATCGGACCCCAGAGAAAGTGCATGCACTTAATACTCGGTTGAAAAAATCGAAAGGAAAATGAGAGTGTGGAATTTAGCGTGTCTTTCATAAATTTCGATTACCGCCGTTCGGTAACGTTACGTCTTAAGAATCATAATGCCTCATTAAGAACTTCATTCTTCGTAAATGCTGTTAACAGCCATTCATTTTATTGATGTGGTAAGAACGCGGTGGATTTATCGAATCATTTCGAATCTGATGTCAATCAAACTCCCTTATAATATGTAAGGTTATTTGTGGAATTGATTGTTATCCCGGTACTTATAAAATTAAGATGACGTGTTAAGCTGCTGTTCATTATTCAGTTGTTATTGAGTTATTTTCTTTTACGATCTTAATTATACATCAGATCGTTTTAATAGAGCATTTAAAAAAAATCTAAGATGCTTAAACTCGATAAAGCAGTTAAAAGTTACGAAATCTCAAGATAGAAACATGAGATGCACTTATCTCGTTGGCAACAACTTTGGTCAGGTTACCTTAATCGGGTGGCCCAGAATGTGTCTCAAATGCATTCCTCCCAAGTCCATTGTCATTCGACGCATGCAGTTGCACAAGGCCTGCGTAGACGTTGGGTAATCGATTTGGCCCTAGAATCAGACTTAAATGGGAACACTGATAATCCCACAGGGAAAATATCGCCTTTGATGATAACAGTTACAGTTGAATAAGTAGAATTTGTCAGTCCATATTTGACAGACTAGATATTCTTAAATTAAAATTTACTTATGCAGCACATTAATACAGCAGACACTAGCCGTCTTTCATCAAACATCAGATCTGAGCATAGTAATTCAAACAAGAAAGTGCATCAGAACATAAATTTCCATCAGTCATGGAGTAGAAACTCGTATAATTATTATTATCCATCAAAGGGTCAAGTACCTATCTTCATTATCCGCGCCGGGCGAGGCGCGTCGTGCCTTGTGTAATGAACTTTTTGAATAGGTTCTTCAGCTCCTTTCGAGGTGGCAGGATTCCCTCTTCATTTCGTCGGTAGCGAGGGCCCTTCGAGAAACTTGCCGCGTCATTGTTGTTGATAACTGTTTGTATTGTGTGCGACCCTTCGATCGAAATACCAGGAGTGGCATGAAAAGACTAATCAATGCTCGAAAGTGTTGCTTCTGGTAGAAAGTTAGGAGGAACGACCTTTTTGCTATTGTTACCTTTATTATCAGGGTCGTCATTTAAGCAACGTGCCCAAATAAGTCTATTAAAGTTGTAAATGTTGTGATGTATCAATTACATCATAATTGTACGGTAGATATAATAAGATAACTTTGTTTGTTGCAGCGGTGGTCGTGCGTTATCTAACGAAGCGGTACATAGGAGAATATAGCTCTACCGGAGGTGAGTTCTGTTAACATTAGGTATGTTCAATTTACTGGTCAATAGTTCAATAAACTTTATTTGAGAACATAGATTATGCTTATTAAGTTACGTGGAGGCTAACCAAGTCGTTGTTATACTCAGTCGGGCCGCAAATATTATATTAAGCTATTGACGTCAAATGACACGTTGCGGAGGGAGTAAGTAAACTTATTTAAATTGAAATGTCTGCTTCCTTCCGACCTTAAGCAAGTGTCGTGTTCTGCGTCACTCAACGCGGCTTTCGTTTGGAGTGAATATAAGTAAATGTTAAGGAAATTTAATTTAGTATTCGTAGCAAATAACCCATTTCTAACATATTTGATGACCAATGAACAATGAGCCATGTCTGCAGACATTTACACTGTTTTGTTTGGTTTCAGATTTTCTTTATCAGCACCGTGTCGCGTTCGACGGTGCGGTTTCTGAAGTCGAGATAATGGACACTTCGAATTGTGCAGTAAGTAAACGATTAGCTTTGGTAATAGTTAATATTTTGCTGTTAGCGAAGTGAAGGTGTTAAGTAATAAAGATTTACGTGGCAACAGTAACGAAGTAAACAACGGTAATAAAGCTATAGACAGGGTCGAACTTCATTTAGCGGTAAACAATGGAGATGGTAATCTGCAGCTAGCGGCTGATGCTCGCCGTACAATTTAATTAGACGAAGTTTATGGGCCTTGTACCGGCTTATCAGATGCGATCGCTGCGGCGCGCCTGCCTCCCGGCGAAGCACTATCTTAAAAACCACCCGCGAAACGAATTGGAACCATTACGTAAACCATAATGTGCCGATCAAACTTCTCTACAAATTTAACTTGTTATTGTTTCTAATCGACTCGAACTAAACAGTAACGGTGTTGTTATTAGAAAAATCTGATTCAGTGTTTAGAATTGCGTAATCAATTTTATACACCAAGCCGGCCCCGAAGTTCCCCGCGGAGCAACGTGTGTCGACTGCATTATAATGAAGGCCGATAATAGATTACGCTTAATCTTTTAACTTAACTTTTGTTAGTGGAATTGAATTTAAAAATCGGAATTTGTGCTCAAAACCTTTATCACGAGAACCGCTAGTTCGGATATTATTTAATTAAGCCGCGACATGTCATGACACCGTTTTATCGGCGCCAGTGAGAAAATTAATCTGTGTTTTTACGCATTTGGGAAATTCCGATACTCGTACCTACTTATTTTTCTCAAATACTTTTTAGTAGTCAAATACCGAACAACTTTAGCGTTCTGGCACAATTTCTAAGTTGTAACAAAACGAAGCCAAAACTCACAAAATTTATTTGGCAAGTACCCCGCAACACAACAGACAAAATATAACTTTGTCACAATAGTTGTATATGTTTAGCCTAGGTATTGCCTAATACTAATTAACTAGACTCAGGTAGTGTCCTCTTACAGAATGTCGTCTGTGCTTTATTCGACTAAGAATCTACCTAGGAAATCTCTAGTATCGCGAGAGTTGTGCTAACATCAGGCATCAGGCATAACTATGCTTTCTTAGCTTAGAGAATCTTACCACGAATCTGACAGTTGTTTTTCCTGTAGACTCGCGGTTGCCTGGCCGAGCACGTTCGATGGGGCGACGCGTTCGCCGTGGTCTACTCGGTGTGCGAGAGACGCTCCTTCTTAGCGGCCGCAGAACTACTGTCCCTCCTGGAGAGGACCCGGCTGCCTGGCTGCGCCGCTGTCACCCTCTTGGGAAATAAAAGAGACCTCGAACACGCTAGGTAAGATTATAACATTTATGACAAGAAATCATCAAACTGAATTAGTTGAATAACTGAATCGTGATTGAAGTCCAGTCCACAATATTATCATGGGATAGTATTACAAAACAATTCATTTCATGATTCCGGTGGCGAGGGGTTCTAGATGGGCCATAACGGAAGGTTAACAAAGACATGGACTTTGAGGTGATTGATAATCTTAGATCTCGAGATTCTCAAAGTACTTATACACTTTTGACATTTTCTTTTTATGTATCATACTGTACTCAACTAAGTAGTGATAGCAAATAATCTTTATTTCATTATCTTCATATTGCTTGTAAGAAAAGCTGTCACCTGGTCTGCCACCGCACCTGACGTACGCAGCGGCAGTCAGTTCTTTAGTTGAATAACAATGCTAAACAAACTGTTAATTTTAGGGAGGTCCATGCAGAGGAGGGACAGGAGCTATCACTTCGGTTCGGGTGCCAATTCTACGAGGTGTCGGCGGCGGAGTCATGCGCGGGCGCCGCGCTCGCCTTCCACGCCCTGCTGCGCGAGGCGCGCGCGCTTGCGCTGTTGTTACCCTCGCCGCGTCGCAAGCTTGCTGCCTACTCCGTCTCTAAGGTAATGGACCTTTCCATGATAAGTTAGGGAATATCTACTTGCAATTATCATCATCAACTTACCCTTATTAAATTTATTTTGTCTCCTATATTTCCACACATTCTGCTTTATCTGTATTCATAATTGGTTTCCATATATCATCTACATAGTTCATTTTCATAATTTAATTATTAACAGTTAATTACTTACTCTCTATATTATTCTCTATCACTAGTAAAGTTCACTGTTCATTATTGACTGATCAGATATATTTTTGGAATTAAGAAAGGAATAAGAATGAGAATCATCTTTATTGCCACGACCTTAAATTTTGCAATTACAAAAAAAAAGTTAGTTTATGAGATCAAATAAAAAGTTATAGTAACTAAGAAACTAGGTAATAAAAGGACTGTATGATGTTATTGATGTTACAATATAACTATATATCAAAGTTATTAATTAACAGTTGCGTCCGAACTTAACTATGATATGATATCGCTTATTAACAGTCTATTGCGTTGTAATGTATTTCGAAGTCATCATTCCCGATATGGGCAAGTATTTATGTGATGAGCACGAGTATTTATTTCTGTGTCTTGGATGTTTTCTATGTATTTAAGTATTTATTCCGCTATTTAAGTATCGTAGTCTAGTACCCGCAGTACAAGCCTAGAGCTTAGTTCGGGACTAGGTTAATTTGTATGAGATCGTCTTTATTTATTTATTTTAGGTCTAGTCCAGTTACTGTTCTGTATCAAATTATTATTTCTACCATATTATTTCGAGGTAATTATAATTTAAATCATATAACATTTTCTTCTAACAGGTAATCGGCACAATATTCGGGAAAAACAGCAAAAGTGTGAGGAAGAAAAGGCCATCGCTCAGCATTTAAACTAGATTACTACATATACTAAGTATTTATTATTAAAGCCATAGAGACTGTTTCGTTTGTAAAAAGATTAGGTTAAGTTATATTCCACCTTATAAGATGTTTCTTTGGTACTTATTAAGAAAACTTTTGAAGCTGTATAAAATGTATTTCAACGTTTTCGACCTTTGATCGGCGTTGGTCAAGCAGGTTTGCACTCCCTTCATTAAACGGGTAAGACAAGTACTACAACGTTAAACTTAATCATAATGCGTGTACAAAAATAAAATTCTCCGATGAAATGACTATAATTTTTGAATCTTGATTTATGCCGCTGTTTTCACAAATACTTGCCTTGTCTTCAAACCAGTGGGGCTAGACAAGTTGCCATCGTTCACGAACGCTAGCGTTAGGTGATCACTGGCGACATGTGTTGTCATTGAAAAATGTATGGGAATGACGTAAGTCACGTGATATATCACTCGTTACAACTGACACGCTGAAAAGTGATCACTATCACTCGCGCTAGTGATAGGTTTGACGACTACGGTCGTTACGCGGTACTATTTTGACACAAAGGCTAGACAAGTTGCCCTTTTGACAGGTCGAATAGATCACGAGCATTATCACCATGTCGCACTGTTAGATCAAAACAGTATTAACTCAAAATCATTGCTAGTTTGGTTTTAAGTTCAAAGAAGTTGAATTAAAGTTGATTTTGACATGCATTGTATTTTGAGTTACTACTATTTTCATCTAGCACTGCGATATAAACGTCGGTATCTAAGGGCGGTATCTAAGGACGGCCGTAACGACCAAGAAACTGTCAACTGAGTCCGTGTCATCACTGTCATCATCGCTTCGCGGTCGCATAAAATATATTGTTTGAATTTTGATTTCTTATTAAAAATGCTTCCGCTGAGACTTTTACGCTGCTCACAACAGTACGAGCTTATCCAGGCGCCGACCCTGAGAAATCTCTCGTGCGAGCCTGGAGGCCGCGGACGGGATGCATGAAATACTGTTCAGGAACATTTTACGTTAAGCAAGGTCTCATTTAGAGTTCTTTGCAGCCTTTTGCGTTCCCTGACTTCGTTGAGGAGATTGAAGGAGGTCTCCCTTGAACTGAAGGTAAGCATCATTTTCATTTTAACATGTATAAATTGGTACGTGCATTATATAAACAATACGTACAATGAGACTTGTCAGTCCCATTAAAGATATTTATTATGATTGTTTCAGGTGCTGTGTGCTCTCAGCTTTCTGGCGATAAGGTCGGATCAGAGGATCACGGGGTTTCCAACCAATTAACGCAACGGACCGCTAGTAGGTGCATCCGTCAAGTGGTGGATGCTCTCAACAACGACACAGTCTTGAAGAGGTGGATGTCTTCCTACAATCGGATGAAGCTAGGTCTCGTATAAGACAAGAGTAAGTTATGACATATATTTAATGTAAGTATTGGATTTTTCATTCCCTGAATATGTGTAATGTTTTTTATCCACGAGGTCCCGCCCAAGGTTCAAATTAACCGAGGGAACGCTTTTACTTTTATTGAAAACTTTTTATAAATATATAGTAGTCTGGTTTTCGGAAAAAAATAGTAGTTACTAATATTATAACGAGGTCAAGTAAGTATACCTAACCGATATCATACAATTTATTGATAAAATAACTTTTGTGTGTTTAAGGCAATAAAGAAAATCCTTCAGACGGCTGGTTGACGATGCCGGATGTCCATATACTATTACCAACGCAGAATTACACACTCCGGTGTTTCATTTTTACACGGAGCCTGCAGCCTGTATGGAAGGAGTATCTCAACTTCTATTCAATGTCTCAAAGGTGTCGCCCCCTAGGGTGGTGCAGAGCAGTCCTTTTATAATTGGAGCCAAAGCCAGGATGAGACCTACTAATTAGAGACAGGATTTTACTTAATTGTTTGTTGAAATGAGTTTGAATTACTATTAATTTATTATGTTTAAAACCACATCAAAAAAAATGCTATAAATCAAAAAATGATTTATTTCAAGTATTAAACACTCAAAACAATATCGAAGTACATTATTTTAGTAAAGTTTCATTGCTTGGAGATACACTGGTGGCTATATAATTAGGAACGCTTGCGTTTTTCCCGTACGATTGCCTACAATTATGACTTGAATTTTGACCACCAATCAAAAATTTCTTGACCAATTTTATTTTTAGTTTACACTTATCATTATATAATAATCTAAGGTTTAAATGTATGTACAGTTTGTCTCTGTTAAAAACGAATATTTTATCAATTTCATGTTAAAAAACTTTGTATGGACACGTCAGCACAAATTTGAGCCTTAGTTTATTAATTAACGATAAGTGTAACTAAAAATAAAATAGGTCTAGAACTTTTTGATTTGTTGTCAAAATTGAAAGTATATTTGTAGGCAATTATATGGGAAAAATGCAAGCGTTCCTAATTAGGTATGTGGCCACCACTGTTATTACAGGAGGTCACTACTAATTTGGTTACGATCTCGGAAATGGATTATTTTGGCCTGACAGGATAGAGGGCAAATCCCTGATGCCAAATATGTCGTTCTGCCTGCGCATAGGGGTCGCATTAACTAATATGGAGGCTGAAAGACGTGTTATCGTTCCCAAAAAAAAGCGATAAAGGAAATGGCTGAATTTTGTACATAAAGTAAGTACTATGGCAACTTAGTACATTTGATATGGTTCACTTTTCCATTTTTTTTGACATAATTAATATGGCGCGTGGATTAAACAATAATAGACTCTTGGTCAACGGTGTAAGCGCTTCAACGAGTGCCTTATGATTGTAGCGCCATCTTCAAGATCTGACGAGTTTTATTTAGTATTTCTTTTAAGTCAGTGTTGCTGATGGATTATAAAAATGCACTGTAGGAACCAAACAAAAATGTAACATTAATGCAAAAACGGAAATTTATTTACTTTTGTTATTTTGAAAAATATATTACCTATGCTTTATAAAAATGCAAAAATATATAACATATGACAATTTGTATTGAATCAATGTGGCAACACAATAAGTAGCTGTCTTGTCATTTTTTGACATTGTTAAAATTTTTGGTTGCCCTTTATCCTGACAGCCTAGCATAATCCATTTCCGAGATCATTCCCATTTATGTTGTGACCTCCTAGTCTTTGTATATATTTCCTGCTTCGTTCTTAGACGGTGCCTCATGGCCACGAATGCCTTAACGTCATCTTAACAAAACTCGTACAGTCACGAGATTAAATTTGGTACCCACCTAGGTCCAAAGTCAATGTGACATTCTACAATAATAAGGTTTGTGAGTTTCCTAAAAGTTGCAAATGACTTGACATCTCTAATGAAATTGACGACTTCAAGCATATTTTTCTTGAAATGGGTGTCAAATTAACGCTCGTGACCGTACAGTCACCATCAAATATCGGAGTAGGCGTTCAAAAATATCCGCACTCAACTCAATTAATTAAGCAGTGTATGTAGAGTGTGTTGAGATATTTTTGCACAATTTGTTTGCTGCGATGTGTTTAAAGTCGTACCTACTTTAGTTGCTTACATTTACTTCAACCGACCTACAACATCCGACATTATGGGAAAACGAGCATGTTTGGAAGGTATTATAGGAATGAAGGCAACATGAATTGATTATTTTATTGAGCAGAAATTATGGAAAAGTACATAATTGATGTAATAACGCAGACATCACAGGAACGTCGGAGTGTACGGATCCAGTGAATCAGCACTGCAGTCCTTCTAGACAATGCATACTATGTGGTAATATTGGTGGGCGAAGTGGCTGGAGACAGTGGTGTTGATTTTTCTGAAATTAAAACAAATGGGTTATCATAATTTTCGTCTTGAATATAAACTATAACTTTGTATCAACATTTTTTTTACATTTAAGTACAATATTCGTAAGGGCGCTAAAATACTGAAATATTGTTGGACAAAGGTTAAAAGATTATGTACTCGCTGTCTCCAACAATAATATATTATCCAGTATAGGGCTGAAACTATTGGACACGTCTAGAGGCAGAGAGCGTGTCAGATAATTTTGAGCGTAACGCAATGTGAAATATAAATTATTATTGGCGACTGTACTTATTTTCATTTAAATTATATTGGTTTTGCAGACACTTTAGAGAGATCAAATAACTTATTGAATAAAAAGCAAATTATTTACATAGATTTAATGCTTAATCTTTAGCCAAAGTAGCTGGTCACCCGAAACGTCATTTAGGCATGAGGAAATTTCCTTAATGAGTTATCTCACGCCTCCCCCAATGCCCGGCACAAACATGTAGACTTGGCTAAAAGCAGACATATTTACGCCGTTTCACTGGTTTGACTGATGCAGCCGCCATTGTCAGTTTGACAGAGGAAGTTTGAAGTAGGACCTAGCTAGTGTACCCAGGCAGGTAACGTCCGCCAGGTTAGGTAAAATACTGAAAATACGGAATAAAACTGTATACACACCATGATCTGCATTTGCGAATATCATTATAGGTATTCAGTGGACTGCATAAATATTTTCTTAGTTCCAATCACGTGTAGTCTAGGTCCCTGTAAATTAAAAATTAACTGTATATCTATATCACAAACACGCTGCTCTAGTTAATTGTATCGAGTACAGGCTTCTGTACTATTCTGCTCATGTCATTACGATTAGTATAGTACAGTCAAGGACTTTAATTATTAAGCCACTATGGAACCCTGTCGCATAACGTTGATCATAAATTTTAGCGTAATTTATTACATATGGTTTGACGCTGTCATTATGACAGGGTTCCATAGTGGCTTAACAATTAAAGTCCTTGACTGTACCGCAATTTTAGCAAATGTTATCCGATTTTAAGGTGTAGCTGAAAGAAAGTCAAACACAACTACACTAAATAAATAAAGAATCGTACATAAATACATACATTGACCCTGAAAACATTACACTCCTTATTTTAGGCGGTCATGTAAAAATAGTTGGGTGTGCCTGTGCGCCCCTGCTGCGCTTTCACGTGATTTGAACATAAACCTGTATCTGATCTTCATTATTGATTTAAATAGGGAAACTGTTTAACAAGTGCCTGGGAGACGCTTTCATACAAAGGAAGTAACTTTTCTTACATGTTACAAGAATTCATAACACATACATACACGTACATATTTACCTTACAATAACACACAACACAATCACAATCTCATAACATTTTATGAAAAACCACATTTAAATAAGTAATGTAACAAATACAACATAATACGTACCTAAATATGTTTATTTCCAATGCACATCTGCGACAGCGTCAACTTGACTTTTAAGGTCGAAAAGTATAGACAAATTTATCATTTTTAGAAAAAAAACTAGACTGTCGAGCGAGGTTGTATTCATTGTGGGCATACACTTTGGCTAGATTTTTCATTTTTGACAACGCATGTCGACAGTGATCGCCTAACGCTAGCGTTACATTCGATGGCAACTTGTCTAGCCTATTTCGCCAAGTGACAGGTGATCACCAAAGTGATCGCCTAACGCTAGCGTTCGTGAACGATGGCAACTTGTCTAACCCCACAGTCTTGTAACGTTTGACAGGAACAAGTGTAAATAAAATTGTTAACATTGCCTTTAAAACTAACAATAGGGTTTAATTTTGATTGACAACCTACCCCCAAGGCCACTAATTACTGGCCTTATCTTTGTAATAATAATTATGTATCAAGCAAGAAATCTGTATACTGTGCTGTGCTGTGCTGTACTGTGTATCTGTGCAGCACAAGTATAATTTTGTAGATCCAGAATCATTGTCTAGAGTATATATTTTTTACTAACGATGTCTTCGTGTAAAATTTACCATTGGTTGAATTAAGTTTTCTAAAGTTGCCAGTTACTAAATTTTCTACCCTAAAATTATTTCTACCACGTTTTTTGTAGTGGTCGTAAATAATGATGATATTGTAAATCTGTCGTTAAATGTTAGGCATCCTGATTTGCCTATTAAAGTGACCTGATTTAGAATCCTTGGCACTGAATATAATCTCCCATATGACAATATTAGACCATGTTAAAACCTTAACTAGGCGCAATAAGATTGTTTTTCTCAAATCAGAATCCGGTCGTGTCGGCTTCGATCCGCGCGTGACTCTCAGGGCCCGCTTACGGTGTTTTACTATAACTTCCTATTAGTGAAAATGGTGCATCTGTATATTAGTGACCAGGGCAGGATCAACTCTGTGTGGTTACAATTAAGATCACTTATGAGGTAGAACTTTATAAATGATGAGATCTTTTTTGTCAACAACGACAGTACGAGTGTAATTGAAGCACATACAACACCTAAAGTCGTATCTAAGGTCACGAGCACTCGATGCAGTAACGAAAATAATGATTTATATTTAAGTCAATATAAACTTATTCCCTGTAAATATACCCCTGTACACCTCGCATTAGCGTAACGTTTGATTAAGGAGAAATGTAAATATCGATGTAAAGCTATATCTTAACGTAGATATAAGTTAAATATTAAAACTTCATAAAATACACACTTGTTTCACTTGATTATCGATCGCTGAGTGCTTTGTTAGCGCCAGTATTTTCCTGTTGAAGATACGTGAGTAATACTTTAAGTTATCATTAAAGGTAAACAAACATCGTAAAAGGTATTGGATATGAAGGTACTATTGTATTTCCCCTTTGCTGTATACTTAATGAGATAAGATGAATACTGAATAATCTTCGTACACTTTTGTTTTAAACATCTACACTAACTAAATAATACGGCATAACTAAACTTAAGCACAAGTATACCAAAGCTAGAATTTAACATGGTTTCATTATAAATTGATGTTCTTTGGTTGCAGTGGTAATGTGCAACACAAGCAATAAATAAATCAGAACAACTAATGAATAGATTAAAACCTCCGATATAGCCGACCTCTTCTTTCAGAGCTGGTAACAATTTTCATGAAACCTAGCTAAAAATCAACCTGATTAAACTACCTAAAAAACCACATCCAAATCGGTCTATCCATTTTGGAGCTACGATGCCACAGATATACACATCGAAACCACGTTAAATTTATACTGTCGTCGTCTTTACACATGATTACGCTGAACTGCCAAAACCTGCATAGTTCCAATCAGGGAAAGGGATAGAGCTACTACAGAAGTCATGTCATTATTGTCTCTTTTATGCGTGGAACTTGTCAGTGTTTGATAGATAGTCCCGGATATAAAAATGAACGAATGAATGGTATGATAAGGAGAGTTATCAAATAGCATGTAGGCGTTTACAGGTGCGGGTCAGTAGTTCTGGGAAAGTTGTAGGTACCAGTTCGTGGGACATATTTTACATCTTCACGAGTCAGCTTCCCTGGTAATTGATGCCGGGTTACATATTTACTGGGAAGGAAGATATTGTGTTCTCTGAATGAGTTACAGTAGCAATTAGAAGCGCGTTGCATGCCCACATTGCCCGCTTAATGTTTAGAGCGCGTCGCGATTGCAAATATAGCAAAGCAGACAGTAACAAGGAGCTAGCAGAGGCTTTGCCCAGTTATCTGTTGCTGTTTGCGCCTTAAAAGGTTATGTCGTTAAGTCTGAGTCGATTGTGTTGATGTATTCGTCAGGGCGCGAGTGATCGCGGGCGCACTTTCAGATCGCTGCGATATCGCATAGATCGCGCGCCGCGGCTCGTATACATGTCGTTAAAAGCTCTAATGAGTTTCTGTTTTCACTGGGGAAGTGTCCGGGTGTCACGCCGCGTGAGCCGACAAGCCCCGCCGGTGTCCGACTAATATTGATCGGGCTGAGTAGTCAATTTCTCCGCGTGTCGCGGTTCCGACTGCCGCCGGACATTCGATCCGCGATAACGTCTAACGCGATACTGATACGTACCGAATGTCACCTCGCGAGTTATTTATAATATGTGAAAGTCTGCAACAAGTGCAACCCAAGGTCGTGTTCAGAGAAATTTCACGTCATAATCGATGACTGACGAGATGAGATCACGCTCGCTTCAAAATTGGTGGAGCGTGAACAATCGTAATGATGTTTAGCTACCGTCAACATGACATTCGCCCAAGTTCAAGGGCACCTCGAATCCTCGTCCGGCGTAATGTATTAATACGTCGGGCTAGGAATGAATGGTTTGAGTTATAGGCTTATGAGTAATTGGTAAGCGCTGGTTACGCAATGCGCAATAAATGTTCCCTTGTTCCGCGGTGGTACTAAATCGGTTACAGGTGTATGGGCCGATGTGGAGATATAGCTAATAAATCGGGTTCCCTAGGCACGGCTCGAGGGGCGCCTTGCTCGGTGGCGCCAGGGACGGCGGGCGCCGCGCCGGGCGCCAGCTCTGCACGTGCGGAATGAGAGGATTGCGATCGCTATCCGCGTGCTATCTCGCATCTTGCTGCGTCCATGACGCAGTATTTACTGCACGCGCTATGTTTATCAGTCCCTTCAAAATTCATAAATATCTCAATAACATCTTTCCTCTTCGCGAGTTCTCCGTGTAAATCATGAATTTAGAATATTTAGTTAGCGATACTTTTGTCAAACAACGTCATTATGTTTATTCCATCATGAAAAGGTCCTTATAACGGCATGTTCCCTTATTAGAACTAGCGTTTGTCCGATACGTAGAGAATTAGTTTAAGTAATGTTATTATCAATGACTTAGGCGCAGTCAATCTTCATACAGTCCTATCAATTTGGCACTAATCGATCGATCGATCGATGAATCGTGCGGTTTAATTATTCATATCCTAAGTATTTACTCGAATAAGTAATTGAATTGAAAAGAAAGTGATTAGTTTTTACTATTCATGGCTTTGTCACTAATTCAATCAAAAAAGGTCAAGTGCGAGCTTTGATGGACGTCACGAGACGTCAATTATAAATTTAATGAGTCATTGATGACGGGGAAAGTTGTAGATGTAATCAGGAATTCGCGATTATGATATTGCCTTCGCAATGATTTGCCCCGGGCGGGGCAATCCGCAGAATTGTTCTCTCACTTAGCATATTTATTTGCATTTTTGTCACAAGAGCATCTAGGCACATTGTATTGTAAGTCGATGATTTTATCAAACAAAGGAAGTGAAAGATGCAAATTAAATTAAATGTTGGACATTGTTGTAGACACATCCTACTGGTATCTCAGCGACATCGTGACTAACTTTCTTTTGATTGATTACCATTAAAATATTATTTCAATGATTTTAATATGATGTTTTGAGAGGTTGTTTGTTGTAACATACGTGACGTACTACTAGTATCAAATAATCAGTGATGTATAAGAAAACGTTTACATTCATAAGTATTCGCAAAAATATTAGGTATCATAATTACAAACAACTATGCGTGAACCTTTTGTGTTGATACCGGGGACCGGGTAATAAAAGGAGTTCCAGGGACACGTCTTATAAAGCTACAAGTAACAAATTTACAGGTCTAAAATGGCAACACTGCTCAAATGGCTGGTCGTCATTGGTCGAGGTTGTGTCAAATGGAAACTTGTTACCTGTAAATTGTAATTTGTAGCTTTATAAAATAGGCCACAGGTGTTAATTTAAAGAAAATAAAGTACATAACCTACACGCAATGACCTAAAACTTAACCCTGTTGGTTCTAGGTATTTTACTACCCAAAAAAATAACAATACTGATTAACACGCGCGCAAAATTTTTATTTTCTAGTTAAGGGTGCCGTACACGGAATTGGAAATGAATTTATAATTCTTATCTCAACTCAACTAATGTAATCATCCAGCAACTAATTTTTTTGCAAGGACAGAAAGCAACTTTCTTCTGAAACACGTACAAAAACCTATCGAAAGTGAACTTGGTAATGAAATAGATAATAAAAGAGCCGGATGGTATCGCAGTCACGATGCATCCAGTGACGGGTGTGACATGTAGAAATACGCCGCCGTGCAGCGCCGTCGATGCAAGCGATGATACCAGCCCGAGTGGCACACTGATGTAACTTGAAATATAATTTAAAATGTTTTCAGGAACAACGAACTGACTTGTTTTCAATATGGAATGATCGAGGCGAATACGTTTAATTAAAAAAAAATGGTTTGATATCGCGAATTTCGCGATGTAGATATTGCGTATCACATGTACAATTTTTTTTTGTCGAATTGTGTTTTTTTTTGTGACTTCATGTAAATATTTTGATACATTAGCCGAGGACCTCCTTCACATTGTTTTAGCCATGTTGCTTCGATATTGAAATCGTATTGTTGACGTTCTTAGCTCTTATTCACTCAACTGTAAGAGCTGTCAAATCATTAAGAGTATGATAACCAAGTACAATAAACGCGTATATTAAGCTCGAAGTAAAAGATTATTGTAAGAATAACTATACATCTTTATTTCTTTGTATTTAAGTAAAGGAAATGTCTCTTCCATGTTAATACATGGTCACTTACAGAATTAACGTGGTTATTAAGTAGTATATTTTGTTATCAGAAATTGAGTGTCAATTGCTAAAAAAATATTGCTATACAAATGGCCCGTGTCGGTTAAGATGAACTAGTAAAAACATGCTTCAAGTGCTCATTTGTTGTTATAACTGCACTAACCACAAACCGGACATGTACTCGTACGATCGAAATTGAAAGTGTGTAGGTACTATGAGAGGTTATCGTGTCTTACAGCAGGACTCTTTACACGATTCCAAATCATTATTATAACCATTAAAATACTTACCTGAACAAAAAAAAACCCATTATAGGCAAATGTAATTAATTACGTTTTTTTAGCTATAATTACTCTATTACTCGTAGTTTGCTTTTTCTTTTATGTAAGTGCGGAGTTATTGCTTTACTACCGCCATTCAATCTTAGTGCTGTCTTGTAAGAGATCTATTATTTATAGCTTCCTGTCTTACGATGAGTGACGGATGTAAACAAATTTTAGATTGATGATAGTTTTTTTCGCTACCCTAACGCTTGTTAAAATATGAGCCACAGTGTTCTGCTTTGATAGGTCTGTGAGGATGTTATTAAATTTTAATCACAACGTCTTTCATTAAGAGAATTGTGAGCAAGCTCAAATCACATAGGTCACAAAAAAAACCGTAATTCAAGTCTGATTTCCACAACTTTTGAATATTTATGCTGTAGTTACCTATTACGAATTTGTTTCTTTCTAAGACTTATTATATTCTTGGATAGAAAAACGCACAGAACTAGTTTCAGTTTGTAAAACGATTTTTCTTTGTGCAATAATGAGTTTACTTACTTACTTTTTTCATAATAGGTACATAAAATATGTACAACATATCCAAAAAACTAATAAATCGAACTAGGTTTAAGGGGAGAAAAACGGTACCGTATTTTGTATGGAAATTTTCAGCTTCACAATCCTCTTTAATACCTTGAGCACGAACTTTTTCCATCTATCGAGTAAAATTAAATAACGTTAGTGTAACGTCATCGAGAAAAAATAAATGAATGAATTTTCTAGTGTGGAGTACTAAATAAAGCTCACGATGGCCGTAATCAAAATTGGCTAGCACGTTGATATAAGTCGTTACTTTTTGTCGGATAGAGTGATGGAAAATTAAAAATAAATAAGATGGTCTAGGAATATACATGAAATAAAACAGGGCTTAATAAAAGACAACTCGGTATTTTTCCAGTGTTTACCAAATATCGAACGTAAATGTCGAAATGCGTACTTACGCCGCTTTACCACAACCACCGACACTATCGGACACTTTCATCTCATGGTTCAGATTAAACGATTACTAGTTTCATCTAATTGCTCGTGTTTGTCTCGGGTGGAATCGGTCATCGAGATTTATGCATGAGAGGAGTCAGACTGGAACCTGAATGTGACTTTGTGACGCTCGTGTCTAAGAATCGACATAATGTTATTTAATGATGTGTGTTTGAATTGTTATGTCAAGTGAATACAAGTTATGTCGTTCGAACTTGTAATTAGAATTAAAAATTTAGTCATTGGTAATTGGGATTGTTCATATTTTTACAACTATTCCATTCCGAAAACCATTTCGAGGAATAGGGTTTTAAAGCCGTTCTGCATTATTAAGTTTTAGAAATATTTATCTATTTTGGATATTTCGGCAAAAGTATTATTTAACCTTTGTTTGACTGATTTGATCTTACGGATTAGGCGAAAACAGCTTGAAATAGTATGTTTTAATACACTATTACAATCACTTTTTATCATTAGATATCATTTAATTGTTGTAAATTATTAAAAAATGCTAACCCAAATTAAAAATAATCATGTCATCCATAAAATGTCTGCTAAATAAATAAAGATATTAAAACAAAACTATTGGGTCAAATACAAAATTAATGAAATAGGTGTCTTAAAATTTCCTATTCTTTCGAATGAAAAAGTAAAAACCGTGAGTAATTTTTTTTGGTCTATTCCAATTATTTAATTTCTGCTGGCTACTAGACGCAAATCGTACCCTCTACCTTGCCTAATATATACTCGATGTACTGTGCAGGAGCTCTAACAGGTATTTGGGGTTCAGGTCAAGCTGGTTAGTCTATCATAAAACCTTATAAGAGCAGATGACAGAGAAGTACGAGCCCGGAGGATATTTCAAGAACTTTTGCACTGTACTACTGACGTTTTCCGAATCGTGGTCTGTGCTCAAGAACACTTGTGCTGCGGTGGCCGATGATTAGGAAGACAACGAGCAGCGGCCGTTGACAAGATGTTAACCAGAATGTTACTTTTGTCGAAAATGTATGGGATTGACGTAAGCTGCCGAACGGTCGCGTTGAGCGCGTATGTTATTTCCATACATTTTGTCAGTTTTTGACAATCGTTTAAGTTAGCATTAAGCATCTTGTCTAGGGCCACAGGTTGTTTAGTTGCTAATAATGTAAATGTTTTTTTTTTATTTTAGGCACCGAGCCACTGTTAACAAAATATCTTGTGGCAAATAGTCAAGGACATGACATGTATTCACGTACGGAAACCATGTTGTGTTGTGACCAAATAGTGACAGTGTTCACTGAAGCTCGAGCCATATGGCTTGGCGTTGTATTCTCACCCTAGTTTCTCCACGAGACGATCGATACCCGCTTTAATTACGTATACATATAAGTAAAGGAATATTTTAATATTCCTAATAACACTTACCGAGTTGATGTAACAGCCACGTAACTGATCCGCAATCGGACTAGGTTACACTCACCGCAACCTTGTGCACACCTTGCTCGGAGCCGTGCTTTATGAACCGAGATAACCCAATTAGCCAGTGTGTGCTACACTTAACAGTGGTTATATGATTAGATTGTAACACAGTTGATGCCTCGAGCGGATATATGCGTTGTATTTTTACCAAGTGCCTAGTGTTGTCAATTTACGACGGCACGCCTCGTCAGTCAAATTGACGGTGCAGGTTGCGTCAATGTGTGAATAACCTATTAAATAGATAAAAAGCCCCGTCTCAACCTTTTTTTTCAAAGCTGTGATTTCTTAAACGGACAAAGAGGTTTTCATGAAACCTAGCTAAGATCAAACACACATACACAGATACATGCACGTAAAATAACACCCCTGTTTTTTATCGAGGGTTGAAAAACAAGTAGTTGGCGGGACGTCGTGGATCGTAGATTGAAAACCCTATGGAAGAAAATTCGAGAAAATACCCTACAATGCAATAATAACAAATACGGTTCGTTTTACTAACACTCTTTAAGCATAAAGTCGAATATGTTTGTAGCTTCAAAAATCATAAATATTTGACACTATATATTATATGATTTACTACGCGGTAATGGGATTGACAACGATATTAGATAGTTTTTCACTGTAATGTCTTCACGTAATAACTGTCGAGCGGCATCCAACGGTAAATACAGAGTAATTAAACTATGACCACATATTAAACGGTATCGAGTTAAATAGCTAATGGCGTCTAATACAGATAATCGGGCACCTGTCAGTGGCTGACGAATGCTGAGCCGTGGGATGTATCGGTACATCGGAGAAAGTGACGCGGATCTTGTAATACTGGATGTATCTTTAATCTAGTAAAGATTGGAGAAAAATACGGATCAGTCCACTGATAAAGCGTATCTCAATTTTTTTTGATGGTGATGATTACAATTCCATTTTGTTTTTTTTGGTCAATACTACTCGTACTATCTATCAAATAGTTATCCATCCAGAAGATTAATTCCAGTTTTATAGAATAAAATTGTAAGCTTTAAAGAAAGTCTGGCTACCTACTCGTAAAAATGGTCATTAAAATATTATCACTAATTTTAGTTTCTTCTTGCTTATACATTACTACAGCCACATAATATATCGTACCTATTAAACTGACGATGTAGTGGTAGAAAAAACTCTTTGTAAGAACATAAAATTCTCGATTAGGCAACCTTTTTGCGTAGACGACGGTGAATCACAAACCACTCGTGCCTCTTTTCTGCATTAATACCTTTTCAATGTCAGTGGTAGGTAACTAGTAACTAAATTAGAGGTAGACCTCGAGATTGTCTTAAATCGATTCGCTTAAACCAATGCTGTGCGTGTTTCTCTGCTGAGTGGAGCATGAACTTGTCACCGGTGTGTTGCAATCTGACAACTCGTCTTGACGATGACGGCCGTTTGGGATTAAGAATCAGCTCAGAGCGTTGGTGGCCTAGGCTTAAGGAGTGAACTCGTGATCGTAAGGTACCCAGTTCGAACCTCCGCGGTCACCATGTACCAATGAGTTTTTTTAACTTTAGTACATTACCCGATGCTCCTACATCGCAGGAAAATCATCATGAGGAAACCTGCACATTCGAACACCTGAGTGTTTAAGAAGGGTATATTGCACAAGATTCTAAAGGGGTAGAAGTTTTCCCGAAAGGGATCATCTGAAGATAAGATAAGGATCAGCTCTAATAACTTTGGTACTGCACCTGCAAACTGATAGATTTGGAATAAGGTAAACAAGATACTCAATGCGCTGAAAACTACGCTCACATTTTAGTACCAAGTACGCTCGACTTCAAAATCCCATCTAGTTATAAACTTTACCTCCTCAAATATATAAATTAGGTGTCAGTCGCTTCAAACGAGTTAGCAGATAACGCTAAATGGCTAATTTGTATTTTTAAACCATGTTGCATAAACCATTACGAATATTGCGTGGTCACTAATGAGTGTCCAGTAGCGGTAATATTTGAACCACAACCGATCCGGAACAGCTACTTCATTACGTACAAACCGTTTCTATACTAGTTACGTTGAACGCTATAAGATATTAATAACAAGACGTAGTTTTCTTCAAGATAAACTACATAATATAAATTAAAAGCTTATAGTTTTTTCAAGACTCATAAGTACTGTTAATTTGATGTAGTAATTTATCTTTTCACATCCATCTGTGGCTTTTAACCTCGGACTGCGATGCAATTGTTATTTCGGTCGTGACTGTGATTGATATGACATTAAAGTGCGTGTCACATGTTATGATATCTCTGACATTAATAAATAATTTACGGCGGGCTTAATTGTGCAAGATAGTCGATCTTTGTTTGGGCTCCCGGGTTTCAGTTACACCACAGCAAGGATTGGTCAATGATTTACAGATGGGTGCAGTATCTGCAATCGACTGAAACGCCCTTCTCAATTTGTAATCTTAAGGCTGCGTTTCCACCAGAGATGTGCGAGGATGCGTTGCGAGGTATGTGTTTGTCATGAACCAATAGAAACACTTCATTTACCTATCCTCGCTTAGCTTAGCTCTGGTGGAAACAGCTCAGCGGAGTTAGGTTTTTGTACATACAAAAGAAGGGAAAGTTGTGTGTGAGGAATGTGTGGCGAGGAATGTGTTGCGAGGGATGTGTTGAGTTGAGAGGCGGCGTCTGGCTCCGCTCCCGCCTCACCGCTAGAGCATCTAATATCGGAGGATTTTTCTAATACCGGTATTTTTTCGATATCGAAAATTCAAATACCGGTATTCCGGTATTTCGATATTTTTTCGATATTCGTTATTTAAATAGTAAACTAACGATTTTCCCGTTACCAACATCTTTCTGGCACCTGCAAGAGCTGCAAGTTAGATTTTACATTGTTAGAAATGAAACAACAGGCAGAATATGTAAAAATCAGCATTTACTAATCAATAAAATAAGAAACAATCACTCCCAATAATGTACTTTATGTACTATTATCATTAATTTTAACTTAATATTACTTTAATTCTTCCAAAATACAAATAAAAAATGACGTTAAAAAGAATTAAACATCCTCGTTAAGTACATAAAATCAAAGGAAAGTATTATTATTAATCACAGCATTTGAGGTCTTTAATCAAAACTTAAACTAATAAAAGTTAAACCACCTTAAATATTATAATTCAATAAAAATACAACAATTGACGTAAAAAAACTAATAAACATCCTCGTTATATTAAAATAAAAGAAAGTAAGTATTATTGTGAGTCACCGCACCCCGGCCGCTTATTTAAAAAGAGCCCGCTACACATCCTCGCTACGCATCCTCGCACCGCTCAGCTACCTCGCACATCTTTAGTGGAAACATTCACACCGTTACACCTCCTCGTTACACAGCCTCGCACCATTTAGCTACCTCGCACATCTCTGGTGGAAACGCAGCCTAATACTCGATCGTATAACGGCCGCACTCAGAGTCAGTTAATGACGATTAAGTCGTTCCTTAGTGACGATTTTTCATACACAGGTTTGAAAAAGGAACGAGTTTAATTATCTCTTAAACGTCTTCAAGTACGGCGGTTAGCCTTTAAATCTGTTGCACACAATACACTGATGTTACAAGCAGTTTTGCAGTTTTGGCAAAATACTTTTGGTCGAATGTGTCATTTCTCAAATTTTCAATATCCATATACCATTTTTAGATTTTTGCTTAATTTTGCTTTTTTTGATTACCGGTTGGTTAAGACTTCTTACTAGGTACAATAAAATGTTAATGGCTGCAGCTGGAAATACATATTTAATCAATTTAAATTTGGGAAATTATACATTAGACTAAAAATATTTCGCCCGAACGGCAGAGCTTTTATAACTGCTCTTTTCTTATTAAAGTTACCCCAGGTTATACTAAAAAAAGACCATTCAAGGCAACTAAATTATTTACTTTGTATTTCAATGATTTTTAATTTTGTTTCCTAGTAATATTTCACTAAGGACGCGTACCTTTTCGTGCCAAATTTATAAAACAAAAATCAAAAAAGCAAATACGAATGAGCTTTCCCCCACGTCACACAATTTTCGTTGTTTGATTAGTAAAAAAGCACCAGTCAATGCTAGCGTATAAGACACTATGATAGACGTACAAACTTCTATAAAACTTACAGGTACTTTTACATTCCCATTGATTTAATGGCAATTTAACATCACTATTTAGCGTAGGCAATTGCTCCACCAACACATGTCTAACAAGACATGTTTTTTATGGTAGAAATTACCGGCAGAGTAAAACTCTTGATTGAAATACAAGCTGTAATTTGCTCCACGCTTCGAAGAAGATAGAGCAAAGTTCATACAGCCGTTTACAACGATCGAATTACTGGTTCTCACTTGATCCCTCATTATCTGTAGGAAACCATAAATCGACTTAAACATTGAAAAGTTCGAAACAATATAAACTGGATCGTGCTAGGTTATAATAAGGGAAATAATGATTTCAAATGAACGGTTACAATAATAGTAGATAGGTGATCTGCTTGCGATTAAATTGTAACTTAAAAATGAAGCATAAATCAATTAAGGGTGCTTATATTTGTAAAACCACAAAACTGAAAATAAAGGTACACGCAGGGTTAATGGCAAGTTAAAATTACCATTTGTCTTGATATATTATGTAGGTATATATAGATGCGTATAGATATATCACAAGAGATACTTAATAACGTTTGCGTAATATACGTTTTTATAAATTCGTCATCGTACCTATATCGTATTAATTAATCATAGTTATTGCTGTATTCAACAACCGTTTACTGTCGAACATAGCTCAAGACATTTAGTTATAGAATCCTAACATTTCACTAAAGTCGGATTGAGAACAGCAAAGTTTTTTTTATAAAGGACGCGGAAGGAGGCAGAAACGGGTCACCTGATGATGAGCACTGCGAGTCACCGATGAACACGTTTTTACAGCAAATAATGGTCATTGGGCTTCCGGCCGATGCCCAAAGAGTATCTGAGGTCTAAAGGTCGTATTAATAAACTAATCTCAACTCTAATGCTCGTCTCGAGATGCGTCAGAAATGACAGTGTTCTATGGTTTGACGTATCTTGTGACGGGCGTCTCAGCCAAGATGAGTTTATTAATACAGCCCTAAGATCCGAATAGGAGACCTCACTTCACCTGGATGTTTATGATAAAATCTATTTTACGAGTACATCAAAAATGTATAAAATAAAGGACAGAGCTATAGCAGTTGTATAGCTTTGTCCTATTCTCTTAGCGTAAACTGAAATGCATAGCTTTGTCATAATAACCCCCTTATACTGATTTTTTTCTGCCTATCTACTCGTTTTCGCCATATCTTAACACATTGATTTATAATACTTTTTATCGAATAAACAGCCCGGTGAACGTCATCTATTCGGATCCTCTACTATTAGTTTGTTTCTTAATACATAAAAGTTAGTAGTAACTTTATAGTAGATAACTTAATATGTTATATCAGACCCATCTACGGTTTTATCCATCGAGCATCGTTTAACTAGCACCTTGCCTCCGGTGCATTTCTTTGCGAATGTGGATATTAATCACCTATCAGGATTCCAGCAAATAGTTGAACACTAAAACACTTTACTATAGTTCGCGAGTCGGCAATACGTGTATGGAATTGTTTATGAGCTGGTCAATTAGTTTGCAAGAACCAATTCTCTGGAGTCGGTTTCATTATTGAAGTTTGATGTGTTTATAACATAACAACGTAACCAAACCAAACCATTGGATTGAACTTCATAATCCCAAAATCCTTTCTACGGAACGGAATTTCTATAGTAGAATAGTATCTACGTGAAGCGGTGGACTTCAACTGTAATGATTGGCATACTATTTTGGGTACAATTTTGCTCTCATCTCATCATCTCAAGAGGGTATTTAAGAGCGTCGGTGGCCTAGTGGCTTAGGGTGTCTACGGGAATCATTTTATTTAGCCTATTTAATTTTATAAATTTGATTTCGCATAATTTGAATTGCCATAATAGTACAGTCGCATACTCCTTTGATTGGCATATTACGCTTTTAGAACAATTGTATTTGAACTAATTTGTACTTATTCGATTAATATACATTTTGCATATTACCTACTGTTTGGGGTGGTAATTATTAGTCAGTGCAGAGTCATCAGCCCAACGGTGCCCCCACTACCAGCCCATGGTCATCGTCGCCCGTGGTTAACACCGGAGTCGTTTTAGACGGTATGCTTCCACCTCAGCTCTCGCACGACATTTCCTCCGTCAAAAAAAAGGTTACTAGGGTAGATTGGATTAGGTAGAACAGGAGGTCCACGAACTATACATATGTAAACACAAAAATAACCTTTTCTCGTAGTGCATCAGGCTCGTGCTTGTGGTTTTTTATTTACATTTTTTTAGGTCAATATCTTTGCATTTTGTAATTAATTATCAATTAGTTTTTGTAACTTAAGCTCGAGTCAATCCAATGCTCTTACGGTGAAGAAAAAACAATACGAGGAAACGATATTCAATAAGCTGTTTAAGAGGGTAATAGCACATAAAATCCTAAAGGGTTGTAGTGTTTATGGCAAGAAGAAAGCAGACGAGCACACAGGCCACCTGATGGTAAGGGGGATCTGTGACCCATAGACATTTGCATTCTGAAGACTACAATCTTAAGGAACATTAATAAACTCATCTTGACTGAGAGCCCCGTCACAAGATACGTCAAAGTAAACGTCAAACCATAGAACACTGTCATTTTTGACACATCTCGAGACAAGCATTAGAGTTGAGATTAGTTTATTAATACGGGCCTAAGGCTGCAATCCTAAAACCGCAAATGCGTAGCCAACCCTGAGAATTAAGATGGAATGCCTCGATGTTAGTATTTTCAACGGCTGAAGTGTATCCAACAGGGTGCAGGGTACCCACAACATATGATAACATAAGAAAATTGGATCCTCCTTACATAACAGGCACTGGGTGAAAGTTCATATAACGCATACTATGCATTTAAGGCAGTCAATTACCGCATCCAGCGCCCAGCCCTCCCATCCACGTACAAAATAGACCGAATATTGAGTTCTTGGCAATGAACGTGTCTTGGCCAGCGTGATGTAATCAAGGAACTTCCTCCGTGCTAAAGTAACTTAATCCGCTGATTGAAGTGGGTCACGGCTTTGGAGAGCACAGCGTGCGCCTGCGATGAAAATATTTATATTTATGTTTGCCGGTGAGTCCTTTGAGTGTTTGCTTGAGTAAAGCACGGACATGAGATATGAGCAGAGTATGAAGATAACTTGTATTGAACAGACTTGAATTTTTTTAATTGCAAATTAACTTTTTTTGTATGAGGTTTGTCTGTGAAGGGTCCCGAGCTCGTTTTTCCGTAAAGGCATTCGTGTGACAAGCTCAACTATTTTTCTTGAGTCTTAAATGTTTTAGAACACATAACACTTTCTTAAAAACTGTGGACAATCTCATATAAATTGAACTAGTCCCAAACTATGCTCTAGGCTTGTACTATGGGTACTAGATACAAATACTTAAATAGAGAAATAAATACTTACTTAAAAAAAAACATCCAAGACTCAGACACAAATACTCGACGTCATCATAAAAATATTTGCCCGTACCAGAAATCTAACCGTGGACCGCTAGCTTCGTAGGCAAATTAAAATAAAACTTTGGTCAGCGGTCTTATCGATAAAAACGATCTCTTCTACACAACTTGTTTAGTCTTTTTATCTTTTCTTTATAAAAGTAAGTAGGTACAATACATTTATCGTCGTCTAGTGCCCTTGGAACAGGCCTAGAGCTTATGTTTTAGAACTTGATATAATTAATTTGAAAGTAGTCTTCTCAAAATAGTGTTATAATAGGTACTTAGGTACCTTTAAGCAAAGTTATTCAATTCTGATGATAGTTTTGATCTAGTACCTGTAGTAATACCTCCCAGTAGCTAATGGGATGACTAAATAGTAAGTTTATCACGTCCTAGCAAAGATCACCAACACACAATTGAACTTCCGCCGCCGCTTCGGTCAGGGACCTTATCTAAGCGTATAAATTCACAAAACAACGTTTTTCGTTAGAAAAAGTTGATAAATTGGTCGATTTGTTCACAGTACATAGCATATGCGTAAAATAAGGTAACCTATCGATGTTTCGAAAAACTTTTGGCCGCTGTTTCGTTTGTCCAAAATTTTCAATTGTCCAAAAATCAGTTCTCTCTGAATCCATTACTTTTTAAATATAAAGAAAGAGATATATCTACAAAGGCTGTAGGTTAGGTCAGGTTTGTTTTATAACAATCCTGAAAAGTTAAACGGACGAAAGGTTTTCGAATTTAATATAGGCCCTAACCAACTTATACGAAATTCCGCTTCTCCAAACTTCTTGCTTCGTGGTTAAAAGCAAGCAAACAACGAGCAGATTGCCCTCTCGTTTGCTCTACAAGGGACGCCACTCTTATTTCGCCTTGAGACTGAAAGCAATTATTTGGAAAATAATATTTACCCGCAAACAGTTTACGGAGTAAAAAGAGGATTTCTTAGAATTCAGTACAGTTTTAAAAGCTCTTTTGCTGCATAGATATTTAAATAATATGCGCTGAAGATATTAGTTTATGCGATGCTTTATCTTAAAGTGGAACCATAATTAATTTGCTATAGCTAAGATGTAGGTACTTAGTTTTAAACAGGGGGCTTTATTGTAAAAAACCTCACAACTACCGATTTTTATGCATGAAAAAACGACTATGTAATATTACGGACGATTTTAATGAAATTAGTTTTCTTTGAAAAAAAACTGCGTTTAAATCGGTCCATCCGTTTGGGAGCTACAATGCCACAGATAGACACACAGATACACAGAAACGTCAAATTTAACGCCTTGGCCGGGAAACGCCGTTATTAATCGCGATGGTAGACGCTATTGCTAGAGCCTACGGTCTAGCATCGTGATAACTAAACGCGTTTCCCATTGTTGTGGCCCCAGCATAACACCTCTTTAAGCATCGAGTTTTAAAAAGCACTGGAATGGTGATGTCAATGTAGGTAATTATGTCAAATAAAAGACATAAAAATCTGAAATATGCCGATAATGAGGTGTCTGTTACCGTTGCAGTGGCCCAAAAACCAACTTTTAGGCACTTCGTCCTTATACAGTTAAGTAAATTACTTTGGTTAAGTAAATATAAACAATGTGTCAAGGACATCTTCACAAGGTCACGCCATCCTATCCCACTTTTTCTAAAAGATCAACGAACTGATAGAGAGAATAATTTAGGCTTTTGACTTTAAACAATTGGGAAAAAATATTATACCAATCCACACTCAAAATGAAAGCGAACAAAGAGTTTTTATCTTAGTTGACAAAGAATTTTATATTTTGTTAATGAAATTAGTTATGATATTAGATAAGTTAACCAAAGCTGGTAGCAACCACAGCAAGAATTTTAGTCTTGTCAGGCTTGTATGGAGTTTTTCAGTGCATAACTTTTAGAGGTGTAGCCGAGAAGTTTAAAACTTTAACGCAGCAGTTAACCCAGCTTTAGTTTAAGTCTAAGAGAATCGGGAGCAGCATTTCTATTATTAGAATCCTAGGCTAAAAAGGAGACCAGGCGACTTCGTTATTTAGGTAAAAATTTAAATAGTGCAGTATTCCGTCGTCTGCGATACTATCGCACACGCCGCTGCGCTGGAGTGGCGCCAGCCGAGCTTTTCTATGAACCCATCAAACATAGCACCATAGCTTCTATTCCTATTAAACTAAAGCCTACTTTAGGAACCATTTGACTTACATTCCCAATAAAATATATAAGATTGAAAGTAAAGTATGCCTTAGCTATTCACATTTTAAGTGCTATTTTGTATTGGTGGGAATTAAATTATAAAATATGCCGACAATTTCGCTATCGAGTCTCGACATCCGCTCATTACAAGGTGCTGGAATGTTGTTCAACACATTTTATAATAGGAATTGTGCTATTTTATGGGAGAAAATGTTAAGGGTAGGTAGCGTAGTGCACCCTGGCCAAAGGTAAATGTGATAGTTGTAAAGGTTTTTGATACCATAAATACTTTTTTTACATTTTTTACTCGTATAAGGAACCAGGAATAAAAATATGGTTGTGATTGACTTAAATTAAAATTCCACTTCATATAGCAATGATTAATGACAAAAAATAAACAGTGGTAATTGTTTCGTAATTATAGTCATAATTGAAGCTGCGGCGTTTTTAATTAAATACCTTGTCATTGTTGTTTAAATGATAACTTATTCTTTGTTATTATTCCGGAAAGCGTCAAGAATATTTTAAAATTGAATTGTTTTGATGAAATATATGGTTAAACAATTTGATTTTATCAACGCAAGTCAGTAATTGCAAGGCATCGAGTTAATATAATGTAACTTCTTAAGGTTTAACGCTGTGTTATTACAAAAACGTTTAGATGTAACTGAATTACTCTACTGCACATTAACACATGCCTTATAATACATATAAAAGAAAAATAGGAATTTTCAAAATAAATTAAATTAATATTTGTTGTTACGTGATTAAAAAAACCTTAGATTTTCATGCTACGTAACGAAGAAAAAAAACAGTACTTACATCAAAATTATTTTAGTTTAAGTAATTTTACGAAAATATCATGTAATGAACTCCGACTAATAGTCTAACCGACAGCTAACGTCCAAGCAGCCATTAGGCGCACCTATAATAAACAATTTAGGGCTAAATTAGACAGTAACCTATTAATATTCCATCGAGAAATAATTAATAATATCTATTTATTAGCGTAACCCACAAAAGCACGATTTTACGCTATTGGTTAAATATAGATATAATAAAGATATCAACGTTGTGGTGGCCATTACCCTCTGATTTATGAGGTTCTTACACTAAATACGGGCTTTGCGATATTACCTGACCATTTAAAATGTCGCTAGGGAGTAAATCTTTTGAAATGGGCGCGTGTTGATCGAATTCTATATTTATATTAAGGTTTTAGTTTAAAAATTATATTCAACGAGCGACCCGCCCTCGCTTCGCTTCGGTTCATGTGAGTTTTCTGTAACACCCGTACATAAGCCAGAATCTATTATGCATATAAAAGTTCCTCTTGAATCACTCTATTTATTGCTGCATTAAAATCCGTTGAGTAGTTTAAAAGATATAAGTGAGCAGATAGCGGAAGCGACATCCATTTATATTATGTTCGATATTTCAATTATTTTGAGTAATCGAACCATGCTTCTGACGACCAGATTTTAAAGCTTAAGTCACTTTATGACCGAGTCTTTTTGTGCAAAAAGGACGTATTTTTAAAGTGTGTGTTATAATTGACTGCTCCATTTAAAAGGTCTGAAAAATTAATAGAAAAGACCTTAAGTTTTTTTTTTGACATAACGACACAGTCAATATAATATGCTCGTGAGAAGTAAGTACTAAAACTGTAAATTCTGATACATTTTTACTAATAAATAAAAGTACGAAGACATACTCATACTATTAAATTTAAAAGTAATAAAGTACGTCAAAACCACTTTTCTGACGTTGTATTATTTTCATTATCTTAATCTGTAGGTAGTATGGTTTCATGAGACATGCTCACTGGGTACCTAACTAATTTATCCTTCCTTCGCAGCGGACCCCACAACACGTTTTTTTTTATTCCCAAAAAAATTGCTAATTAAATTTACAATGCATTTGCCGACGAAAGGGTGTCATGTTTCAAACTTTCAATCAGAAAATAAACGTGACGTGATTGCTGATAAAAACGTCGTATTTTCGAACACGCACCGACGTGTCGCAAAAGTATGTTTAATTTAAGAGACAATGTTTTTAGCGATCGATCTTTCTTGATACTTGCTACGAATTCTCAGTTCAATGACCCGCATGCATTTTAGTGGCAAAAGTACAATAATGTGTCCGGCCGATAAGAAGTCAATCTTGACACCTGCCATTCCAGTACAAATTATAACCTCAAACCTAAGAATACACTTCCACTTATATTGTAAATGCGAAAGTTTGTGTGTGTGTTAGTTTTGTTACTCGTTAACGGATGAGATTTGGAATGTAGGAAGCTTATACTCTTGATTAACACGTAGGCTACTTTTCATCCCGGAAAAGTTCTTAGGTAATTATTACACCAAAATATAACTTTAAGAAATAAGATAGGGAAGAAATAGGGCTTTTTATTATAAATAATGTAAGCCAACTGAACTAATTTAATCCCCATGCGGTACCGTCAAAAGATTTATAGTAGTTTATGCAATAGTTGTATAAGAGAGGTCAAAATATATGAGTGGCGTGAGTTACGGAAAGGAAAGCGCCACGAGTGTTTTTTGACTTAGTTATACACCGTTGCATACAATACTTTTTCTACGACTAGGTTTCAAATGAAATGCAAAATTAAGCGAAAAAACTTACAAACGAACGAACGAAGTAAAGAACAACAAACGAGCGGGAAACAACAAAATGACAAAATATGTGTCTATGGTTTACTTTGTTTTTAAATTGACGGAATGGAAAAAAGAATTATTTACAATTCCAAAACATTTTAATTTGACCAATCAGAATACTTCAGTAAATTAAATCCACCAATCACAATACACATCGACTGTCAAACGGAACGATAGGTTCTTTTAGGTACGTGTTTCTCTTTAACTAATTTAAATCTTTTAAAAAAACTTTGTAATTCGTATCAACCAATCAGAATACAGCTATTTTAAAATCGACCAATCAGATAACTGAAATCATTTCTCAAAACATTAGGTGTTTTATAGTCCCTATTTCACAATCGTTAAAATATGATTAACAGGCTACACTTAGTAATCTGTGGCGTATCGTTAGGGCGACTTTACGACACCGAGAGCTGTTATGGGGAATAGAGTTATAGACTTTTCTGAAGTCATATTATCTATGTTCTTATAATAGTGTTCGTGACTATGTAAAAGACTAATAAAAGTACAGGAGTAGAAAAAAATACAAACAAACTACACTCCCAATCCAAACAAATATCAATAATAGCTATACAGAAGGCCGGTTCACTATAAAAAGTAAGACGATCTAACAAATAAATAACGGGCGTTCTAACTAATACCTATTATGAGCGAGAATCCTAAATAAAAAATAATTATTACTCATTGTCCAAATCTTGACGTATCTTTTGTTATAGGATTAACAGAGTATTGAAGCGGACAGGTGCAGGGATCCTGTCTGCAGGCACTTTATGGTTTATACCAAATACCAAAACACTATGATTTCCAGAATTAAACCTTGATACCTTGGAAAAAGACCGCGTGCGTAAGTAGATGAGGGATATGTTAGTCAATCACTTTGGCGTTGCGGTCTTTGGTTGCGAAGGTTAAGCCAACACAACAATAAACTGGAATAAAATTGACGCACACACGTCATAGCGCTTGTACGTCAGTTGCGATTGTCTTCTATTTACATGTTTACACACTCTTAAGCGGATGCAAGGCTTTACTGACTTGGTTATTCGAAGCGTATCTCCGGCGTCCCGACCATCCGTCGATGGAACCTGATAACGGTAGCCGCGGGACGCCTCTTAAATCCGGGATGGGATTATAAATTCCCGAAACGACTGGTTATTCGATACGCGCGATACTTCCTGCCGCAACGTTGCCTTTAGGTATTGAGGTTGGGGACCAGGGTTTATGTATAAAATGAAGTAGGAAAGTAAAATAGTGTCAGTCATGCATGCGATGCTTTTTTGTCTATTCTGTTTATGATAGCGCTAAAATGTTTATAAAAGCCTATACTACATTGTAAACTACGAATGGAATTAACGAAAGCGACCGTCGCCATAGATCGTCATCTTGGGTCAGTCAAAGGGTGTGATTCTCTCAAAAACGCAGTCGCGCGAACGAACGAGTGAAAAAAAATTAATCGCAACGGCGAGTTTAAGTAGTCCTATATCGGAGCGAACAAAACACTTTGTAGCGCGTGCATTTTCAATTTGGCAGCATGGCTGCTGTCGATGAGATCTAACGTATAAGGCTGCCTAATTGAGAATGCACGCGCTACAAAGTGTTTTGTTCGCTCCGATATAGGACTACTTAAACTCGCTGCTGCGACATTCACTCATTCGTTCGACCGACCGCGTTTATAAGAGAATCACACAACTGCACGTTTGTCATTCGTCAGTTCTCATAAATTGCTTACCATAGCGTTCTGCAGCTTGTCTGAGGCCCCAGATTTAAAAATTAATGACATGCACTTTCGCTAATGGGTTAATAATTATGTGTTAGGCACACACCATTACATTATCGTCTGTCTATTCGCTACTTATACCTATTTGGATCTCTTTTCTTGTATGTAACCGTAGCGTACCTATTTACCAAATTGCCAAAAGTAACTCGCGCACGTTACAAATTACTTTTCTATATTAGAGATTAGTCATTGTCAAATTAGAATTGAAATACTTATGATAAATCAGCAGTTGCATCACCAAATGTGAAAATGCGAGAAAAGGCTTTCAACATTGTGCGTGAGAACATATTTTCGTAACACCATTAATTTGTACCAACTTAGTTCATTATGATCTCCTCAGTTCAAGGTGAGATGTTTCACGTGTGCTATATGTTTGACAAGACCTTATGGATTTGAACCCGTGAATAAAATGCTTAATCATTATTCATTACTGGTTGCGAGAACGTTGCAATATTGTGGCGATAGTTTTCTGTTTTCGATTTCAACCTTGGGTTTAATAAGTCAATTGTTTTCTTTTACAGATAGATTTTGACAACACTTTACAATATATTTTGACATGCATTTTTGGTAGCAATTTACTGAATGTGAATAAGTGCGTTATTGTAATAATGATTTTAACAGAAAACAGTTTAAATTCTAGTAGGCTTCCAAGAAGACAAAACAACGAGATATTTTAAAACGAATTTATATTAAATATGATACAAAAAAAAACATCGCGTTGTTATACAACGTAACCCGACACCACAATATTATTATTTGTTTGATAGAGGCTTAAACTCGTCTCAGGTTCAATTGTTTCAATGAGTACTGTAGCGTGACCGCTACAAAAATCTAATCCCGCCTCTTTTTTCACGACTCGTGTTTAACCTATTTATTTTATCGTACTGTCTGGCCGAATGTTCAGTTCATGGTAGATTAGTTTTCAAGTTTGGAATACGTCGTTTGACAGTGTGTCGAAGCGACGTGGAAAAATATTCTTTTGTTTCATCAGAACCCAACCAGAAGAACAACTTTAATTATTAAATAGAAATTTACGCAATACAGTTGTGTCGGCATAGGCCCATTTCCAAAAAGTTCAGTTCAGTTAACGTCGTGTGTTTTGTTGTGTTCTTGAGGCAACCACCAAAAGGTTTGCTTGCGCAACTGGTGTTACAAAAACCACCGGCGTCTTCGTACAACGCTGACATTCAACCGGGATTATCCGGGTAAGTCGCATTCGCGGTCGTGATTCCCTTTCCCCAACGTATCTCCCGACCGGCGTACCTTCTAGTTCACGTTCCTACGTTAGCTCAACGAGACTTTTATTTCAGTCCACCCCTGGGGCTGGGTCAGAACTCCTTATAAAAAGGATCCGCCTCTGCGTCGTGCCGTGTGCCTGTTGACGCGCTGTCGATACCGGCACGCAGAGCGTCCCACCAATAAACCGGCGACTCCCGTGGTCGTTGCTGCCACCCCGTTTCCCGTCACTCCACCAGCCGTTACCAGGAACTGACCATCCAACTTGTTTTTTTATATAACCCTAATTTTGTTTTTATATCGCCGGTAACGTTTTCTGAACCTGTTTTTTCCATTGTTTTGCTATGCTAGATTTAGATATCCTACTTAAAATATTCTATAGAAGTGCACATCTTAGATATATTTCGCTCTGTGGTTGTTAATTTGTCCCTTTTTACAAATTAATAACCACAGATCAACTTGGTAGGATATCGGCGAATTGACCTATGTCGAGGTGATCATCTCCTTTTTTCCAAATTCTAAAATAGGCCCGCGAGCCCCGCATACCGACTAACGGTAATTTTGATTATTTTTTTTGGTTTTTAACACTAGCGCATTAGCGCGACCTTTCGGCTTTGCTACCCCAAAATTGTAATGTTCATTTCTAACATTTGAAACCGGAATAGATTCGTATATCCAACCTACTTTTTTTGGTTTATTTAACGTGGCCTTCGCCTCTTTCTTGTTTTACCTCTTCTTTTCCTTTGTCTCCTTTTGTTGTATATATTATCTTTAATTAAAATATTGTTTAAAATTTTTTACGGTTTAATTTCAAAATTTAACGTTTGGCATGTGCCACGCACAATGTCCATGTGGTACTTTAACTTGATTTAGTGCTGCAAAATGGCGCCCGAAGAATTCTATGTAAGTAAATTTTAATACCTTTTTTCATGAAATTTTAACGTGAATTTTTCTGTTTTTTTTGTGTCCAGTGGAGGTGGATTGGTCTTTTAGTCGACCAATAAACTTCTCCTTTATTCTGTGCTATTGATAATTTATATGTTTTAGCATCCAGCGGTCGTCAACATTTTTCATGTGGCACTGTTTGATCTTGGACGTTTGACGCGGTCGTCAACATTTTTCATGTGACGCTGTTTGATATTTGACGTTTGACATCTGTGGGAGCTATCGGCATCGACGTCAGGTTTACCTACACTTCGTGCTCGGACCGACGTGTTTATGCTTTTCGATTTATTAATACTTTGTACCAACATGAATTTATTTTAAAAAATTGTTAAACCATCCGAACTTTACTGTTTTTTCATTTCCCACAAAAAGCCCTGAGTTTTATTTTCCCGTGTTAATACTTTGTATGGTTCAAGGTGAGTGATATTTTTATTTTTGTGTGTGTCTCGTGTCGGGTCTGTTGTTTTTGTGTTCATCCTCGTTAGCCCGGTTTTTTTTTGCGATGGAGCGCGGTGATGAACCCTTTCAGGACATGGAGACGCCACAGCGACATACTCCTCTCAGTCTTCCAGTTAAGCAACCAGAGCAGTTTTTTGATTCTGAGGACCAGATAGTATCGACGCCTCTACCTGTTATCCCACAGCGTCAGTGTTTTAAACAAGAATCACTTACGAAGTGGAATATCGTGTTTAGCGGCGAGTCTTGCGTACGGGAATTCTTCCTGCGTGTCGACGAGGAGATTGAAGCTCGTGCGGTTACCTATGAATACGTCGTTCGTCGTTTCCATGAACTCCTATCGGGAAGCGCTTTGAAATACTTCAGATCAGTGAAGTGTCCTGGTCTTACTTTTAGCCAGTTAAAAGGCGCTTTTCTACGCACATTTAGCGTAATTGATTACGACTTCAAAGTCGAGCGCGAGTTGCGTACTCTACGTCAACCCCCTACTCAGTCCGCAAGGGACTTCATCATATCAGCTCGTGACCTTAATTCAAAGCTGCGTAACCCCATCTCTGAGTCTGATTTATTCACGATCGTTAAATATGGTTTGCACTCTAGGTATCACCCTTGTTTGGCAACAAACCTGATCGTGGACTTGGATGCGCTGCTCCATATAACGTCGAATTTCGAGGCCTTTCTTCCCCAGACATGCGTTTGTGCTGCGTCAACTTCCGCACAGGGTATTGTACCACCCGTGTGTTTAAAGTGTGATACTTCCGGACATCAGTACCGTGGTTGTCCGAATGTTCCGGGTCCTGTATGTTTCAGCTGCAAGCGTCCTGGTGTTGTCACGCGCGACTGTTCGTCTTGTAACCCATTGCCTAAAAAAAACTGATTGAAGGTGATACGACTAGACCGAACGTATCACCTGTCATTATTTCCGGATCACTCGACAACCGACTTTTCGTCGAGATTACAATTAATAAGTTTAGAGTTAAGGCTTTGCTGGATAGTGGCGCTCAAGTTTCTTTAATTGACGTCACTATCCTAAAAGGCCTCAATTTGTCTTTTAGCCCCAATTACAGACCTCTGGTTAATTCTGTTGATAGTTCTCCTATCGAGATTCTTGGTTGTGTTGACCTGCCTATTTTCTTTAGAGGCGTTTGGGTCCAACATCCAACCTTAGTTAGTAGGAATTTGCCTACTCAGCTTATTTTGGGTATCCAGTTTTGGAACTATTTCGGTCTTACTGCTATCCTAGCTAAGGCTTTCGAAGGTGAACATTCCGGCACTCTTTTCCTGCCGCAGAATGATACTTCAATCCTTAGCAGTGTCCACATCAATGAGGTTCGATATGTTCATCCACGTTCGATTTTGTCTTCAGAACAAGAAGTTAAACTACAGAGGGTCATTGATGAGTTCGAAGAAATTTCATCTGATAAAGTCGGTCTCGGCTGTACGTCTTGGCTTTCTCATAAAATCATCACTGAGGGACCTCCCATCCGACAGAGGTATTACCCACTTTCTCCTGTCAAACTGAAAATTTTAAATGAAGAGATTGACAAGATGTTGGAAGGTGGCGTCATCCGCCCATCCAGGTCGTCATGGGCAAGTCCAGTCGTGATGGTTACCAAGAAGGACGGTTCCGTCAGATTCTGCGTCGACAGCCGCAAACTCAATAGTGTTACAATACGTGATTCTTATCCATTACCCCGCATCCAAGATATTTTGGATAACTTGCGTGGAGCCAAGTATCTAACTTCGATTGATTTCCGTAGTGCTTTCTGGCAAATACCTTTGGCCGATAAGGCGAGTTGTGAGAAGACTGCGTTCATAGTCCCTCAACGTGGTTTATTCGAGTTTACGCGGATGCCATTCGGATTAACTAATGCTGCATCAGAGATGCAAAGGTTAACCGATCTGATTGTGAATTTCGAATTTACCACGGATTCGGACAATTTTGTCTTCGGGTATATCGATGACCTTATTTTAGTTTCGAAGGACTTCGACAGTCATTTACGTCTCATTCGTAAGGTTCGTGACAGGTTAAAGGAAGCCGGTTTAACTGTCAGTTTAAAGAAGTGCGAGTTTTGTAAGCCTGAGCTTAAATACCTCGGCTATATCGTAAACGAGAAAGGCTTACAGACTGATCCAAAAAAACTCGACGCGATCAATGACTTTCCGGTTCCAACAAATGCTAAGGCATTACGAGGTTTTATCGGTATGGCTTCGTACTATCGTCGATTCATCAAAGGTTTTTCGTCAATAATTGCTCCTTTAACAGCCCTGATAGGTAAGAGGAAAGGTAAAGACCCTATAAATTGGAATAGCGAGGCAAATACAGCCTTTAACTTGCTGAAGAAGGCTCTAATGGACTCCCCAGTTATGTCATGTCCTGATTTCAGTCTTCCGTTCATTCTTCAGACAGACGCTTCGTCCGTGAGTCTGGCTTCTGTGCTTGTCCAGGAGATCGAGGGTGTAGAGCATCCTATTGCCTACCACTCGCGATTATTCACTAAAGCCGAAAGGAATTATAGCACGACGGAAAGGGAACTTCTGGCTGTCCTCGATTCGATAAAACATTTTCGGGGATACCTTGATGGCGTTAATTTCACGATTATCACGGATCATATCGCTTTAAAATGGCTTCTTACGCTCGATAACCCTTCCGGCCGTCTAGCTCGATGGGCTACCATTATTTCTCAATTTAATTTTAAAGTCGTCCATAGGAAAGGCGTTCTGAACGTAGTTCCTGACACACTTTCGCGCGCTCAGGTCGGTTTGATTTCGTTTAATCGTGGCAACAACCCTACTTCCGATCCTTGGTACGAACGTATTTATAATGGTGTCCTTCAATCGCCTCAGATCTTTCATGCTTATTGCATCCATGATGGAGTTTTACTCCGTAAAATGCCAAACGACAATCCGTTAAAGAGCAATCCTTGGCGCATCGTTTTACCGTCGGACAAGATCAGACAAGCCGTTCTTGAAATACATAACGGGTTTCCCAATGTCCACCCTGGAGTTATGAAGACCTATTCCAAGGCAAGGGAATTATATTATTGGCCTTCCATGTATCGTTCTATCGCTTCTATTCTAGCGGAATGTCAAACGTGCAAAGCGTACAAGATTGCGAATTGCACTCCGCATGGTCTTAGACTTTACCCAAGGTCAGTGAATGCACCGTTGGACTTGCTTTCCATAGATTTGATAGGTCCGTTACCACCTGCTTATTATGGATTTCGTTACATATTGACAATGGTCGATGTGTTTACCAAGTACGTTTGGCTCGTACCCTTGAAGATCGTAAATGCCAAGAATATCTCGAAAGCTCTGGAGGCCGAAGTTTTCATGCGTTATGGAACTCCCCAAAACGTGTTGTGCGATAACGCTACCGTTTTCCGTAGTTCAGAATTTTCTTCATTTTTATCTGGCTACCAGATTCCCGGTCCTGTTTTTACCCCATTTTATACTCCTCAAGCTAACGTCGTTGAGAGGTATAATCAGAGTGTTATCACGACTTTGAGTATACTCGTGGAGAACGATGCTAAGTGTTGGGCTAAAATGCTTCCTAAAGTCGCTTTGTATTTGAACTCTTGCATCAACCTCGCAACTTCTTATTCGCCAAACTTTTTGATGTTTGGGCGAGAGGTCGTTTCGATACACGAACGTAATAATGTTCAGATTGCGGACCCAGGAGTGGAACGCAGTCGGGACGAACGCGCTTTGTGTCTCGAAACACTTCAGGAAGTTTATGCGAAGGTTGCAGACGCTTTGGTTTTAGGTTTTCAGCGAAATGCTTCGTACTTTAACCGCAACAGAACACAAATCCGTTATGGTGTTGGTGATTTCGTGTGGCGAAGGAATTTCGCTCGTTCAGGGCAAGATGAATTTCGTGGCGGCAAATTCGCTCCGCGTTTTATTAAGTGTACAGTCGTCCGTGTTATTTCCCCGCAGGTGTTAGAGTTGGCCGACGTTGACTCGCCTCATCGTGGTACCTACCACGTTAAGGACATTTTGAAGTAATGTCAAAGTATCTCCCGATCATCTTTATTTTATTTCTTTAAGTTTTTTACTTCTAGATTTAGTTTAGTTTAGTATAGTCTTAAGGTTTTTTTACTTCTAGACTTAGTTTAGTTTAGGTTCGTTTTAAGTCTAGGTTTAAACTTAGGTTACTTTCCCTCAGCTTCGCGTACCATACGTGTTCGCGTGTTGAGACTTGTCTTGACTATTGGCATTCCCTACCAAAGCCTGAGACTATTTTTCCGTCTAGTTTTTTTTTTTTCCCTGGTAGTTTTAAGATAGTTTTTCTTGCTAAGCGCGGCAAGTTCTTAACGTAATGGTGTTTTTTTTTTAATTTTTCTCAGTGAGTCACGTGTTATGACAGGTTTTTTGGGTGGTGTTTGTCTTCGTTAGCCAGTTTTTGTTTATGGTGCGCGGCGACCAACCCTGTCACAACACGTTGATACAACAATTTAACACTTCTCTTGACTTTTCTATGGTGCAGCTGGAGTTTTTTTTGGACACGTTTTATTTAGCGGTCTGTGTAACAATGTTCAGACTGCGGGCCCAGGAGTGGTACGCAGTCGGGACGAACGCGCTACGTGTTCCAAATGCTCCCCCAGCCATCTTACCAATTGGTCGGAGATTTTTATGGAGTAGATGTGGTCAAGTGATGTGGCCTGACAATGTTCAGACTGCGGACCCAGGTGTGGAACGCAGTCGGGACGGACACACCTTGTCTCCAATACTCCTCCCCTACTTCCGATTCACCATATATATATATTTTTTATGCGGTACTGTGTTTTTTTGCCGACCTTGATTATGGTGGTTGACTGCAATTAATTTCAGGGCTGTCACCACCGAAATTGTTTACGGTTGGCACTATTAGAGTTTTTGTGCTGACATTTCTTAGGGTTAGTTTAGGGTTGTCCCCTGTTGTTTTTAGGGTTATCCTCTCTGTTCTTTTTAGGGTTGTTTTTTTTTTTTTTTTTTTTTTTTTTTTTTGCTCTAGTTGGGAGATAATTGTAGCGTGACCGCTACAAAAATCTAATCCCGCCTCTTTTTTCACGACTCGTGTTTAACCTATTTATTTTATCGTACTGTCTGGCCGAATGTTCAGTTCATGGTAGATTAGTTTTCAAGTTTGGAATACGTCGTTTGACAGTGTGTCGAAGCGACGTGGAAAAATATTCTTTTGTTTCATCAGAACCCAACCAGAAGAACAACTTTAATTATTAAATAGAAATTTACGCAATACAGTTGTGTCGGCATAGGCCCATTTCCAAAAAGTTCAGTTCAGTTAACGTCGTGTGTTTTGTTGTGTTCTTGAGGCAACCACCAAAAGGTTTGCTTGCGCAACTGGTGTTACAAAAACCACCGGCGTCTTCGTACAACGCTGACATTCAACCGGGATTATCCGGGTAAGTCGCATTCGCGGTCGTGATTCCCTTTCCCCAACGTATCTCCCGACCGGCGTACCTTCTAGTTCACGTTCCTACGTTAGCTCAACGAGACTTTTATTTCAGTCCACCCCTGGGGCTGGGTCAGAACTCCTTATAAAAAGGATCCGCCTCTGCGTCGTGCCGTGTGCCTGTTGACGCGCTGTCGATACCGGCACGCAGAGCGTCCCACCAATAAACCGGCGACTCCCGTGTTCGTTGCTGCCACCCCGTTTCCCGTCACTCCACCAGCCGTTACCAGGAACTGACCATCCAACTTGTTTTTTTATATAACCCTAATTTTGTTTTTATATCGCCGGTAACGTTTTCTGAACCTGTTTTTTCCATTGTTTTGCTATGCTAGATTTAGATATCCTACTTAAAATATTCTATAGAAGTGCACATCTTAGATATATTTCGCTCTGTGGTTGTTAATTTGTCCCTTTTTACAAATTAATAACCACAGATCAACTTGGTAGGATATCGGCGAATTGACCTATGTCGAGGTGATCATCTCCTTTTTTCCAAATTCTAAAATAGGCCCGCGAGCCCCGCATACCGACTAACGGTAATTTTGATTATTTTTTTTGGTTTTTAACACTAGCGCATTAGCGCGACCTTTCGGCTTTGCTACCCCAAAATTGTAATGTTCATTTCTAACATTTGAAACCGGAATAGATTCGTATATCCAACCTACTTTTTTTGGTTTATTTAACGTGGCCTTCGCCTCTTTCTTGTTTTACCTCTTCTTTTCCTTTGTCTCCTTTTGTTGTATATATTATCTTTAATTAAAATATTGTTTAAAATTTTTTACGGTTTAATTTCAAAATTTAACGTTTGGCATGTGCCACGCACAATGTCCATGTGGTACTTTAACTTGATTTAGTGCTGCAGTACCTATCAATAATATCCACAATTTTTCATGTTTATTGTGAAACAATGCATTGCTAAAATATGTGAAGGTCAATTTCGATATTGCTTCTCATTTAGATTCTACGAGATCAATAACCGACAGCCGAAAGAATAGCGCTATCTTGCGTAATTCTACTCATTAGTCTATTGTCCGTTAGAATTCGCCAAGTTTGGACCCCTGCCGCCACGCTTGACGCTTAACGCTCAATGCTTCGCCACGGCCATTATCATAATGCTGGCTCATTACTATTAACAAAATGTATTGAACACTTTACGCTTGAACTAACTACACACTTAAAAAACCCTTAATACTTTTACTTTAAGTAAAGTTTTGAACAGCTACAACGTGTACAAAGTAAAGGACAAAGACCCTTTATTGTGAGCATGTGTATTGTTTAGTTTCATTGCAAGATTAACGTTTGTGGCTTTGAAAATACATGCAATTTCAGGCCGAATGAAACTTAAATTTCGAAGAAGTTACTTATTTCTTCCTACCTTTTATTAGTTTCCTGACGACTAAGAAGTGTTATTGAGGTGGCTGAAATAGGTTGTATTTGCTTTTGCTTTGTTGGAATCCGTTTTTATGAAGATGTATGGACTGTCTTTGTAGTAATTTATAAGCGCGAGAGTTGTGGAAGTGCATGCCATGTTTTTGTGTGAGACTTTTGTTCGGAGCAGAAAGAAGGACTTTCCAAATAATTTAATACGGAGTGGTAAAATGTTATTAATCCCTTCTTAAGAAGTAACCACAGTGTTGTAATAATTAGCAATTGACAAAAGGATTTTATTGGAAAGGTGTGCTGAAAAAATTATGCTTATAGTCAGAGGTTTTTGATCATTACTTACAGAGAAAAGAATATTGAACATTATCGGTGTTTGAAACGTTAGGTAGTTAGTTGGCCGTGCGCTCGAAATCACGTTAGAGGTACCTTCTAAATGGCCCATGCTGCTCCAGTGACAGAAATCAATATAAACACGCACATATCATAAGATGGCCCGCGTACTCTTTTATAATACTCTAGGTCATAAAACAAAAAGCACGTTCTAATTTTTATCGATCCGCTGACGGCACAACTCAAGCCCGCCGGTCAATATATCTTTCACGATTCAAGCAGCTGTTAAAAAAGAATAACCTTACAGGACAGGAGCATTTTAAATGGATTAAAGTGTGGTTGGTTCAGGCGAAACAAATAACTCGTCCAACAGCGGCGTGCACGTACTAATTGTGATTGCCGGACGGTTTGTTTCACGACACAGTTAGCTTAGCTGGTGACCCGCCTTTGCTAGTTTTGCTACCTAGCTATCCCGGGTTTGATCTCCGATAAGGGCAAATATTTAAAACTGTTACATGTTAATCGTAGTCTATAGTCGCGACGTTAAAAAACACCCGATAATCAGCTGACAGAATTTTTGAGGTTTTATTTTGTACTGAGTTGACAGCTGTCAAATCGGGCATTTTATAACGGCGAAACTATTCTACACCATTTAAGATCAAGGGGCCTATTATGGCAGCGTTTATCGTGTGACAAAGTGTGCATAAAACATCTGTCACCTTCTCACCACTATGTAAGTGCGAGTGACGGATGCTTTATACACCTCGAGAAAAGCGATCATAATAAAGCCCCTGGTCAGTTTGTGTTAAATGAATTGGTCTATGCTAAACTTCGTGCCTTGAATTATTCGTGTGTGTTCGACACTACTCTGTTGTCATGCGGACTATTCAGATTGCCCCCTGAGTTATTTATTTTTAACCTACGAGAAAATACAGGATTAACACGTAACACGCTCTTTTACATCACCGACCTTAAATCAAGAAGCTCTCGAGTGATGTAAACTATGACCCTCCCAGTTGCAACAAAGGTCGCGCGATCCCGTTCAACATTTGATTATCTGCTCACTATGTCGAAACACGAACCGAACTAGTCCGCGAACCATATTTCTCGAGCTATCCCCGATAAGAAATCACAAAAGCAGTATCAAAACATGATTTATGCTCGCGGAAAGTTTTGCAAGTAGACAGGTTACTTCATTGTTTGAGATGCCAGGTCGTGTTCTTTCCTTTAGCGAAAGGTGAAGGACGCGGCGGGTGTGGAATGTGGGATAGCTACGGATGCGTTTATTAATTTAATACTGCATTTATTATACAAAATGATCTTTGAGTGCACAAGAGCAAGCGGCGTAATCCGCGTAGCATTATGTAAGTATTCTTAGGCGAAATTCTCGGTACTATTCTTTGTATGGAAAGAAAACATTCTCAAAGCCCACAAAAAATCCAAAAATGTTCTCAGTAATTTTTCGAGGTGATTTTCAAACTTCAATATTCCAATCAATCAATTCAATTTGTACATTGTATTTTTTTTATATATTTTATTACTACAAAGGACAATGCCAAAAAAAACTCAGCGTCCATTAAAATCAGTTATGTAGATGATTTGCTTGTTAAATTCTATAACTATCCGTCACAAAACAACCACATCATCTACATAGGTATTATTTTCTACTCCAGAGGTTCACTTTTTTTATACTTGGGGATGGTTTTCTCGAAAACAAATTACTCATTTGTAACCTATTGGATATGCTCTACCTAACCATATATGATTGATTTTAATCGATGCTGGGTTTTGGTCCGTATATTTTTTGGCATTGTCCTTTGTTTGCGTTTTTTTAAAAGGCGAACTTACGTTGACATTAGGTTGCATATTGTGCTGTCAAAACAGTTAAGCCAAACGTAGAAAGTATTTAATTCTGCCTTATGCGTATAGGTCAGCATGAAAAACAATATGAACTCTCGGGTTAGTAATCCAACGACGAGAGCATATCACCTAGTGGTGGTATAATTTTAGACAACCTCGTTGCTTGCTTCTTGCTTCGTCTTGCATTTCGCTACCCAACTTTGTTTGATCCATCAGTAGGTATTAACTGTTGTTTTGCCGTGTCTTCTTTCGATGAAGCTCAACAAAGGTCGTGGCGCCTATGTTCAGAACTTGACATATTTTCCACTTAGAATTTAATGATTTGTATTATTAATTTTAATTTTATTATCTTATTAGTTTTTGACAATCATGATGCGATACTTTTAATTTTGACATGGTAATGCAAACTTATATTGTAATTTGTTTCATGAAATAAATAAACTAAACTAAACTAAACTAAGCCTAACCTGAAGTAAGTAACCAAATCTACCCGACTTGACAGAAGCGCGTTTCTCAGTTAGAATTAGACATATCTACCTGCAGTTTAAATATAGGAAATGCACATAAGAAAACAACATAACCGATGACAAATCAAAACGCCAACGTTTTTGCTGATGTTTTACGGTCCGGTTGCTCGCCGGCATGGGAGGAAAGTAAATAATTTCCATCTCACCGATGTAGGTCGTATTTCAAAGCCTAGTTAGGGCCAGCATTATGCTGTAACGTAGCCCCCGCGGGCACGGACGGGTAAAAAGAGAAACCCCAGTGGTCTTCACGCTACCGTTTTCTAGAAAATTGCATTTCCTTAGAGAAAGTCTATTAATGATGGTGCGCAGGATTCATGACGATCTAAGGACGGTATTGCACAGCCAACTAGGTGTTAAGAAAGATTTCCAGCTTTCTAAAAGGAACTTAATTATGTAACTGCACGTCGGAAAACTAATGTCCCACATTTCTTTGGTAATGGCGGCGTTTTTCTTGTAGACACCGGTAGTTTCTTGCTCTTACGTAAAGTTTTCTAGCATTGTTAGGGTTCTGTACCCAAGTAGTGTCAAACGTGACCCTGATATGAGTAATAAGCCTTCGTTGTTTGTCCGTTCGTCCGTCCTTCTGACCATAAATTTTGATCCGTAAAAATTAGCAGCTTGTTTTTTTTCCGAATCTGTGTTAAGTATACCTATCTAACGGCGGATATCATACAAAACAAAAAGTACTACAATAATGAAGAAGGAAGGAATTATTTATACAAGATATGTTTTTTTTTAGTTTTTGTTCTATAGCTAAAACGGTTCTAATACCTACATACGAACATAAAATTTGGTGTGATAGTTAAAAGCCTGTGGAAAAGCAACAAATAATAAAAACGGCCAAGTGTGAGTCGAGCTTGAGTCCAGGATTTTAGAGGTCCGTAGTCCAACTAGGAACTCTTATAGGTTCGCCATGACCGTCCGTCCGTCCGTCTCTTAGTTCTAGAGAGCTGTAATCTGGCATAAATATACATATTAGCCACACACCCACAAAGTAAAATCTGGAAAAAACTTTTTTTTCTGTACTTTCCCAACACGTAACCAGGGTATGTCTTTTTTCTTTTTCTTGGCTACCTCATGGTGTGGCGTGTTGTTGGATAGGTCTTTTTTGTTAGAATCAAGGGTCCACTACGATGACGTAAGACAACCAAATTTTGTAGAACCGGCTTCGGAACCCTACACCGAGCATGGTCAGACATGCTCTTGCCCGGTTTTTTTCCTTTTGTGTGATCCCTCAGCTAGGTTCAAATATAATTGGATGTCGAAAAATAAAAACATCATTAGACTGTTAATAACGATTCCAATTAGAGGTAAGATTATGTCTGAGATTGCAGGCAGGTGAGAAACATGTGCTTGTAATTAGTCACGCATAAAACTTCGTTAAGATAGACGAAGTATCTTTAATTTATCAAAGATAAAACCCGGTGAGATAACAGCTGGTCCATTTAAAATAAGTCGACAATCGGCCTCGAATCTTCGGAAGGGAGTTATCAAAGATTTGTCTATTTCTTAACATGGGTACAATACATAAAAACCTTCAGTGACTGACTGTCATACCACGCACAGCCTAAAACGTAAAAGGAAAAGTGGAAATAGATAACGAATATTCGTGTAGTAATGTAATGTCAGCTGCACTAAAAAGCGGCGTGGTATGGCGCCTTCCTTATACATTTAAAAAAAAAAAAGCCCGCTTCAAAAAACTCAACTGTTGCTAACCAACTTTAAACCGTTATAACTACTAAATGATAATTCAATATTAAAAATGACAAAAGAAACCTAAATATGATTTTTAAATCCCTATTCAATGATACCCCTCTTGCCATAGTTAGTAGACTTTATTTTTTAAATTATGGCGTCTAGTTGCCGCTGTATTTTTTTTTAATTACTGCCATATCTTTAGTGACACTTACAAGATTAACACAAATCGATTGACATAAGAATCATCATAATCGTTCCACGCGTTTAGTTTCTAGAGCGCCACAAAAGAAAAAAATATACACATATATAGGCTGGTAAACACATGACCTACTCTCCTCCTTCGGTAGTCGGGTAAAAACGCCTTTAATATGGGAACAAGCCGCAACGCGCCGCCTCCGCTTCAATGCGTTTGCGGCCTAAGGTTAAATTAGATTAACCCCCTTGCTAATAAACGTGAGTAACGATGGTATAGCTATACAATGTTTTGTCCTTATCTGTCATTGTGACATTTGAATTTGACAGATAAGGACAAAACATTGTATAGCTATACCACCGCTACTCAACGTTTATTAGTAAGGGGGTAAGTATTTAAAGTTTATCTCTTAACGGTAGGTAATAATTGTTTTTATCATGAAAATAATTTTTTGCTTTTGAAATAATTAAACAAGTAAAAGCGTCAGTGTTTAAAAAAGTACCCAGCTGTCTCTAAACGTTCTGGCGTCATAAAATTAAAACACAACAAGAAAAAAAGTCTCAACGACGACTGAGCGTGCGCTTCCAACTCATTCGCTTTGTCACGTCTAATGTAACTCAATATTGAGTCCATTTTGTACGAAATTGGGAGTCCGGGCACTGAATTCAATAGTTTTTGTGGGCGTTGGGAAGGCAGTAAAGCAATTTCTTTCAATTATCAACGCATCCTAAATGCTTAGCCGGAAACCTTCCAAGTTTTTTAATATTTTAGTGTGAAAAAATAAATTGAAAACGTGGTTCTAATTTGAATCATAATAATAAAATAAAATTATAAAACTATAGGTACTACAGTCAACCAATTTGGGTCCTAGGCGACAATGGTCTATGTCAACATGACGTATCTTAAGTATCTTACGTATATTACTTTGGTTGACATACTATCTTATTTTGGTTGACATACTATGTATTAAACCAAATCTAACATACGAAAATTTATTGTTTTATAAAATGCTAGGTTAAGTTTTATGATTGTATATTTAAAAAACGACTAACTGTTGAGTTTCTTGCGGCGTTTCTTCCCAGTAGTGGTCTCTTGCGAAGCGCTGGTAGTTTTTTGACGTGTAAAAGTACTCGTGCGGTCTACTTACTGAATAAACATTTTTTATCTTTTTTTTTTATCTTTGTCAACCATATCGTAAGAAAATTATATTGGCTTAGAAATGTAATTAGTTGACTGTACCTACTAAATGATCTTGATAAGATCAAATATGTTTATGTTACCTATACATCCATTTAATCCCTAATTTATTCTACGGATTTGAAACATATTAAAATTTTGTGTCGAAAATCTTTTTGCCTAACATCTTTTTAGGCTCAAATTACAAAATTTAATAAGAATCTATCGTGTGCATTAGTTAAGCCTTTAGATTAGTTTTTATAATAATTCTAAAAACCATTCTCGACCAAACGATCTTTGCTCAAACTATATATTAGGACATTGCCAATCGATATAGACCCAAATTCTGCACATTCATAATCAATTAAATTAATGTAATTCATAATATTCCTCATAACTATACTATCCAATAACTTAGTTACTACGTTGCTTGGTTTTAGTCAAGCTTTCTTTTCAGTCGTGCCAGTTCTTAGAGATAATGTTTAAGTCTAGCTCACGAATGCTCTGCGTAGGTATTCTCATACAAAACTCCATCGTCCACTTCATCTCAGATTCCACTGGCGAGCCTAACTTGACCCGTCAACGCGTATAAACAGTATGCTTGTGCGTGTCTTGACCTTGGTCGTACTCCGACGTAGCATAACCAGGGCCATAGATACCTAACGCAGGAGTAGTGCCTACGTGCGTTCGGGTCTAGTTATGGTTGACGGGCGAGATTCGAGATGAAGTTTTGTAAGAGAATACCAGTTCTGGCCTTTAGTTAAACGATGACAATTATCAGCTGTATCAAATAAAAGTTGGTTTATTGCATGAAGTTCACCGAACCCACCTTACACAGTTTCTCTCAAATATATGAAAGCTAGCAAAGCTATAGTCCATTTGTATAGATGTTTTACTAAATGTAAACAAACAAAATCACGTGATTTGTTTTGACAGCCAATAGAAGTACAGCAGAAGTGAGAACACCGATACATCATAGTTCGACAAAACAGAGCCTCTATACTGCGACGGTAAATCATCTTGCGTTTGACGTGTTATGGTATTGTTTTTAACTCCGCCGACATTACTGTCAAGCAAATAAGTTCTACAAAACGTTGAAAATAATTACAGGTCAAAAGCTATTGTTTAACGTCGTAGAATAGAGGCCCAGTTTTCATTGGCTGTTCAACACAGAGCCACGTGGTTTCGTTTGTTTACTTGTATATTAGTATCTTTGCAAAATGGAGTATAGTTAGCATTTCCATTCCAACATTTAGATGAGCATTAAGAATAATAATTTTACAAAAACAAGATTAGTTTTAAAATTTAATTTAATTGTTTTGTTAACTGTAAGTCTTACTAATTTTGAACTGAAAATTAACTTCATTCCTATAATGTTAGTTATAACTTAGAAGTGAGAAATCTCGGATAATTCTAGATATCACACCAATAAGATAGTTTTAAGTAAATAAATTCAAGCACACTAAAGTTTGAACTTAAAAAATAAATACGAGTGCGCGCTTTGGATAGTGTGAAATACGATTAAGTGGTGAATACAAGCAGGCATCTATTTATCTAGCCGTAAATTGACGAGTATAAACTATAAGTTATAAGTAGAAGGGTATTTATCTCGATCGGTGATGAACGTCGTTCATTTTTGTGGCGCCATATCATTTATTAAAAGCATTATATTAAGGCTTTGACTCACAATAAGCGATGCGATGGTGTAATATTTTTAACCCCCGACCAGTAAGACTGTGGCTGTGTTATTCCTAAAATGAATAGAACGATACTAATGTGTTTTATGACATTTTGTTTAATCTGGCGTTGTTTATAGCTAGGTTTGATAGAGATCAAACCTGCTGGACCGCGCAGGAGTATTCTCTGAGAGTAGGGCTCCCAATTACACTGGGGTTTTTAACGTATTTGAATAAAACTTGTTTTAATAGCTCAGCCAGATACTGGGAGCCATAGTTACTTGTCTCTGTCTAAGTAATATTTTAATAAGATAATTGCTACAATTCTTTTCACCTTTCCAATTGTCGCAAATCACTACAATATAGATATATATATATATACATATAAATCTTATTACCTATATAATTCGTTTTGTGATGCTAGCTGGGCTAGAGGAGCTAATTACAGGCCCCAGAGTCAAAATTAACCTTTTTGTCAATTATTTTCGACGTCTCTTGAATTACACTGGCTACTTTTGAAATTTTACTATGTTGTATACATTCAACCTACAATAAATAAAAACACATAGCAAACTTTTTAAATACATTATACGTAATTACTACTACAGACAGAGCAAGAGTAAAATAGGCATGGTACATATAGGTACATGTATACATTTCCAAAAAAGTAGCTTCTCTCTTTCTTCGCTTGCACCGTGTTGAATTACAAATGACTGACAGAATAAAGTAAGTGCAGTTAAATGCATTTGAATAATGCATGCGTGTTTAGTAGATTGATAGAGGGGTAATAATACAGGCGTTTGTATTAATTGCGACCATTTACTACGTATATTTATTGATGTAGTGAGGTAAAAACAGTGGTTCAGTGGAATTTGTTTTTATTGATTGATTTATTTATCAAATTTTAAGTTTTAGGAGCTTCATAATGTACGCTGAATATCAAACTAAGTGCCATGATATGTTCTGTTCGCATTAAACATAGCATTGTAGAGGTATATAACTAACCTTTAGTTCCTCGTCACCATCATGAATCAATTGCCATACTAATTCGCCAAAAACGTTGAAACGGCAAAGTATTTCAACAGTTTTTTTTGTTGTTCTTAAAACTATCTTTTCATTATAATCCAGGTGTATTTAGATTATGTCTAAATCTTTATAAGAAAATTTTATTCGTGTAATGTAATGCTGAACAAAAATTACATCTAATCGACACCTCCTAAGTACACTGATGCAAGTGCAAAATCATGATTTCACAGGAGAGCTGTGCAAAGGTAAATATATGCATAACTTTTTTTCCTTTAAAGATAATGTAATGAAATTTTAGATTTATTTTAATTAAAGTACTACGTTTTCTTCTACATATTTAGAATTTAAAAAACTATAGCGGTTTTTGAGAAAAGCGCAGATAAACTAGTATACGCGTATTACATGTGTTTCAATTTATAGTATACTGAGCTAACTACCACTTGATCCAGTATACACTGTTTGTGGCTATCATTACAATTTAGCTTCTATTTATTATTTTTATAGGTAATTAAGAGATTATGGGTAATATCATTTATAAATAAAGATATTGCTTTGCTCTGTTACCCCTTATTATTATTATTTGGGCATAATAATCACTAGTACCAGTATACAATAAAAGTCATGTCACTTAAACCAGTACACTTTTGTAATATTGTCATGTTCTTTATATTAAAATAATAAGGGTTGACTTTTAAAAATATGACTAAACCCTTGTTCTTAAAATCAAAAGATAGTAACTTGCCAAATAACGGTATTATTTTGGTAAAAACTAACTTAAATTTTTATAACAGCCATAATTATTTTATGTTCTTAATGGAAACTTTCATAACAAACGCTTTTACCTCTTCAATTAATTAGTAGTAATGGAAATTTAGAAACTTAATTGAATTATCTTAAAGTAACGTTTTTAATCATTTTGCTATTTATCATTCGAACACCTTTACTAACCCAAATAATAAGATATTGTTTTTAAAGCAATCTTATTTGAGATTACTTCTTACTTAGTATCTTACAAGATTCAGTCTTTATTCATTTTCATAATTGGGATACACCAGAAAGATAACAGTCTGCTTTTACATTTTTACTCGATAGTATAGCCTTTTATAAGGATTTCATTTGAAGCTTTTCATGATTAAGAGTGTTTTTGTGGTTTAAAATAAATTATTTATAAAATTAACCTCATCTGCTTACTGTGCAAAAATGGCGGAGTTATTTAGAAAGACGTTTTTTTTTATTATTTGTGTTATCTTTTTAAAACACGTCTATTCAAACATTGTGTAAAGAAACAATCGCAACACAATTTATTAATAGTTTCAGAGAGTTATTAGTATTCTGCCATTGCTTATTACCTAAATTCAAATAAATACAGCGTTTCCTGCATAACTTCTTTCTAGAGCAGATTTACTGAACACAATCACATCTACAATACTTTATAACGAGCAATTATTATATAAGTATATAATATAACCTTAATCTCGGAAACGGCTCCAAAGATATTCATGAAATTTTGTATGCAGGGGGTTTCGGGAGCAATAATTCGATCTAGCTAGGTTTCATCTGTAGAAAACCCCCAAAAAAACCGGTCATTAATTATTATTCATCATTAGTTATTATAGAACTGTTATAACCATAGCAACGCTCATAATAGAATTGTTTTTCCGCTTCAGTTACGCTATTGGTGGTATTCTGATACCATTAACGATATTAGCGGTAGGTACGGTACGAGAGTAGAAAAAGAATATGGATAAGAGATTCCATACCTCTAATCATTCGTTTCTATAATAAATGTTGGTGCCGATACCGTCGTATTGAACCTCTTGGAAAATCTCATCACATAAATTAATTATATTTATCACACACAACTTAAAAGAGAAATGGCTTTAATAATATACTAATTTAATCATAAGAATTAATAGTCAATTTGTAAAAAAACATTTTTTTTATTACAACAGCTGTCTTTGAACGTAGGTGTCAGCTAGGTATCTAAATTGTAGTAATGAGGTAAAATATTGGAATCTGCCGGTAACCATCGGGAGGGAAGATGTCCGGTTTTTACTTTTGATTTATTCTGTTTACTGTTTACTCAACTCACTTGACACTGGCAAAATCACTGCAGAATACCGCGGTGGACCGCCATTGATAAAAAAGAAAAAAAAGTACCTAAGTTAAACATTGGATAGGTTTTATATGTTTCATATAAAACCACAAAAAGGTTGATATAGCGCCATTCGGACCGCATTTAGGGGTCAAATGAAGGTCATTTCTTTATAACTATATAATTAATTCACTGTAACATGTATTTTCAATTTAATGGCAGAGATTAGTTTGAGGAACCTATTCCTCGAAATGGTTTTGAAATTTTCATACATTGTTAAAATGGGCGTACCCCAATTAATGATTCTAACACGTTTATTAACGTATATCTCGTCGACACAGAAGCGAGTATACTGAGCCAACGTCTGCTAGCATTAATGGTTTACGAGCATACTGAGCCAACTGTCAGTTGTACCGCTCACACTCAGCCCCTCCACGGAATCGGTCCCGCGTACTGTGGTGCAAGCGACTTGACTCAGTTTACAACCTACCGATTTACAAAAAAGTGTTACTTGCATTTGTATACGTCACTTTATTTCAGAAAGTAGCAGGAATTTCCACATGAAATTTTTGTGGGAGGTAAATATAAGTAAGTATTATAGGCATAAAAATGCAAAAAAACGAAAATCGCAAAAAGGTCACTTGCACCAGTATACTTAGGAGGTGTCGTAATGAGAAGTACTCTTATAAATCGTGACATATCCCCTCATTAAGGTGCCTGCTCTTGTCTCATTAAAGTCTCATTGATTATCTACACAAAAGAACTATAACAAACGATCAGTTGTAAGTCCTTGCTACTGATGAGCCCACCAATGAATCGATTATGTGCGTAGATACAATGCCGCCTGATAACGAATCCTGCCCACGCTCTAAATTGAGAGTATAGTGGTAATAGTTTGAAGACACGCGCTGGCCTAGTTGGTAGTGGCCCCGCCTACGAAGCTAGCGGTCCTGGGTTCGAATCCCGGACAGAGCAAATATTTGTGTGATGAGCGTGAATATTTGTTCCGGAGTCATGGATGTTTTCTATCTTTTTAAGTTATTTCTTTATATAAGTATCTTCTTACATCATTGTCTAGTACCCGTAGTACAACAAGCCTAGAGTTTAGTTTGAAACTAAGTCAATTTGTGGGAAATTATCCTCCGATATTTATTTAAATATTATACATACATACATAAGCTCACGCCTTTATTCCCAGAGTGGGGTAGGCAGAGCTACAGAATTACTAACAACTCTAGAAACTTGTTAATAATTCTGTAACCACATTTTGCACAATTAGGCTAAGATACCAGACCAGATAAGAGACCACTGTATTAGTGACAGGTTGCAAGACCATCGCCTAAAATTAATATTATAATTAAAAAAAATGTCGTGGGCCGGTCGATAGACATAACAAGGTTGGGCTTTTTTGGGCTTATTTATACTTAAAAAAAACCTAATAAAAACTTAGGACACGGTTAAAAAAACTCTACTTTACGCAATAGAGACAAATAATGCAAATTCTGGAATAGATGCAAGTTGCCCAACCTATGCATAAATAATATTTTATGTCAGTTGGCAGGCATTCATTACCCAAGTTTCGCAATAACCTGACATTCTGTCACGATTGTAACATTTGTGACACGTGACTTAGGGTGAAACCAAACGAGCGAATTTTTTTAGGGTTCCGTACCCGAAGGATAACCTAGCGGGACCCTATAATATCCCTCTGCTGTCCGTCCGTCCGTCCTAACGTCAAAGAGCTGTATCTTTTGAGCTAGTTGATAGGTTTTTTTTCAAAATATAATATGTTATTATGATGTAAAAACGGTCTAACATACAAACTTCAAATTTGGTATGATTTATAGTACCTACGTTACCCTGAAGAAAAACAATAAATACTAATAAGTGTCAAGTGTGACTTGGGCTCGTGCTGATTCGATTCGAAATTGAATCCAAATCAGAATACAAATGATACCTACCTACTGTGGCAGTTCGGAACCCTTAGTGCGCGAGGCAAAGTCGGTTTTTTGAGTGTGAATGGCGTATTTTAGCTCACGTAATTTCTGTTGCATACTGTGCATACAAAAGTCTAACTAATTCTGCATCGCCGTGTGAACCAAATAACCAATACGACTTTTGTATAGAACTCGATGCAGCAGAAATTACGCGACTCACAACTCAAAAATTACGTTCGATCGGCTTCTTCCTTAACGTACAATGTGACCAACGACATTAGGTCTAAAGTCAATCAATCAATGTTGACCACTCTAAGTACATTGACGACTTAAGGCAAACTTTTTTTAAATGGGTCTTATGTTTGTGACCGTATCTTTGTAGTCCTAACTTCTCACACCAACAAATTAGTATCCAAGTAGTTTTCCTAGTAATCGCAACTGATAATTAGAAAATTGTCCACGTTAGTAGATAGCGATCAAACCGGTAAAGAACTGCAAAGCTTTCTAAAGTGAGACACCAAGTAAGTACAATTGGCTGAGTTTGTTATTGAAAACAAAGATTGTATCTGAGCTAGTTATTAGCGTGTGATTTAGTGGCCGGCGGGATCATAATTTACAATTTACAAGCAGTACTGCATCTTGTATACGGGTAAATCAGAAACTACTACATTCGCGAAGGATTTAGCTATGTATACATTTTTGAAGTGTCTTTTGTTGGGTATTATCTTGGGGGCTAATTTTAATTTCCACCACCATCATTCATTCATCATCGTTACGACCTTCAAACCTTCAAGGAAAGAGCGTACTCTCATCTGAAAGGCCGGCAACGCACCTGGGACTCCTCTGGTGCTGCAGGTGTCTATGGGTGACGGTAATCGCTTACCAGCAGTCGATAGGCCTGCTTGTTTGCCGACTATATCATGAAAAAAAAACAGGTCATTGTTAATGATGCAGCTGCCTTTGCCGTCAAGTTAATAAAAGCTACTATAAGTTGAATAATTGACTCTACTACTAGTTCGATATTTTAAGGGTTAAGAAATTGAGGAAACGTTAATTATTTTTTGTTTTCTATAATTGTACAGATCGCACCAAATTAATAGCTTTGATCATTCAATGTAGAATGCAACGATTCGCTCTCGCCGGTACAAAATTGACTATGCACATACGCGAACCAACTTAAGAGCGAACTAGAAGTTCTACGCGATCGGCGGCAATCTATAGACCGTAACTTAACGATTATAGGCGTGTTTTGCTCTTCAAAAACAAACCATTGACTTCGTTGAGGAAATAACAACAGCAAATTAACAGTAAATAACTAAAAACCACTTAGAGCCTAAATTGACTATCTCCTTAACCACATGACGGTGCAGGTTTTCAATCTTGACCGTATTCCGAGTAAACCAATATCAAACTATACCTAGCTCTGTATAAAGTTACGAGCACGTGGACAAAGTTATAATTATCTGGCGAAATGAGGTACAAAAATAATAATACAACTGTATTACTGTTCTTAACGTGTATACTGTGTCGTTCCTGGCATGCCGTATTGCGACCACCCTCTACTTACTGATAGAAACTGTCCGGCGCCAGGCGGAAAATATACCCAGGGCGGGAGCCGATCCTTAATCTCAGTAATTAGATGGTACGCGGAACGATAAACGCGATAAAGATGAAGGCTTTTTCTTTTTGAAGTATGCTTCTCGATTTGTACGAGAAGTTGTGTCTGTAATGGGTTAATAAAAAGAGAGAAATGTCTTATGTTTCGTTTAATACTGAAATGATTTGATTATTACAAATGATTAGTATAATACGGCAGTGTATCGAGTTCGAAAAGGAAAATGGCGACGCAGCACACGTAGGTACTTGTATTACAGGGTGTATTAAAATCCCCATTTAATACAAAAACCGTTTTATGGGTCAAAATTGTTGTTTGAAAAGGTAGTAGGTTTATAAGATAGAAAGAAAGAAAGAAAAATAAAGAAATAAAATAAATTTGTTGTTATAAAAACGACACTGTTTGTAATAAACAAAGAACTAAAACCATTTTTTTGTGTTGGATATTTGTAAGTCCTCTTTTCTCTAATACTGCAGCGCCAAACAGGGTTCATAATGAAATGCTGAAATAGTTCTTTAAGCTATTATTATGATATTGATATTGCAATAAAAACTAATTACTGAATGAGCACATCATCAACATAGCGTATTTCGGACAGTTGAAAGGATACGGCTAAAGCAACATAAAAAATATACGTATATTACAGATTGCTAACTTGTTTTTTGTACTTTTTTAACAAGGCTGTCGAAATATCGTTACTTACTAGTTACTTTGACAAATAACGATATTGATGAAACAACTTTTAGTAGCCGGGGAGTTCCATCGTCTTTAACGATCAAACATTTGTTCTATGTCTGGGTTTTTGAGCTTTAGCGGTTTGGTCATCAGTCTGACGTCCTCGGATATTTCAAAGTTGACATAACGTAGGTGTACAGTACAGTATGTTACAAAGAAGAAAAAAACCCTTTGGGTACGAAAACTTAAATTTTCCCTTCTAATTCTGTAACCTCCTGAACAATCTAGCTCAGGTCCAAACTTAAAAATATTTTTCCTCATCTGCACCTAAACCAAATTTCAAAAAGATCGAATCAATGAAACTCAAGTCATCGTCACAAAAAAAATACTAACTCTCGAATGCCTTTTGACTCTAAGACCTCACTTTAAATACTCAACTTAAAGTTTCGTAACTTGTTATAGCGAGCAGTGTGACAACAAAGTTCATAATTGTACCTACCTACAAGTTATTCTTCTTAGCGACATCTTTTTCCATACAAAGTTATTTTAGAGTGCATAGTCATAGACACTTGTTTTTTTACTCTTCTCGTTCGCTCTATCTCTTACTCTAGTCACTAAATCTCATTTATATGAAAAAGATATATAATACAAAAAAAACTGAGTTACTTACGAAACTTGTAAAACATGCAATTTTTACTCCAACTTCGTCTCTTTACCTTAACATTAAGTGGGCTTATAGGACGTCCAAAATGTACCGTAGGAAGTTGACATCTCGTTCGCTAATTCATACAGCCTGATAAAAACTTATGGCCTGAAAGGGATATAAAATAACAATTCAGAAATTACTTTATTACTGACACTTATTTTCGGTAATGGTTACCGCCCGTCGGGTTCTTGGTCGGAAGCATTCATTAGTATATCTGAGGTCGTATTATTCACTTGCCAGAGAAGGGGATGGAGGTATGTAGATGCCATAGCACTATCCTTTTCACTCGCTGGAACTGAGCAGCTTTTGACACTTAATACTCGTAATAATACGGCTCCTGATACAGCAATACGTTGGAAATTGAAGTTATGAACGTAATGTAATACTGTTACACAAGGTATACCAGGATGTGTTAGCTTTACTGTGAATCAAACCTACGCGTTCCTGTAATGCACAATCACAAGTAATCATTTATATCAAAAAACAGTTGCCTTTGTTATTATTCTCAGACGTATGTGTAATGTATTTTCAAGCCATCTTGATAACATTTTTAAAAGTTCGCAGAAATTATAGTAAAAAACATAGTACCTACTGATTTATTTTGCATTTGTATTTTATTCTACGGTTTTTTCAACATTATCTATCAAGCCAAACTGAACTGAGACACATATTGTTAAAAGATAATATTTTTTGTCCTATAACGGTACAACTAATGTTAGGTACCAGTATATGTACACGTATTCTTTTAAGAAATTATTACAACAGTGTCATGTGAACAGGTTATCTGCCCATACATCATTTTGAGAAGCGCGCATTTCAAATTAAAATAATAACACTATACCACTGACAACATAGTTATTTAGACAAAATAAAATGCCAATTACAGACAGACTGAGTTACCTACATGTTGTAACCATTTATGTATAAGTATTAACAATATGTAAAGAAGTTACTTCATTATTCTATTCAACGTTTTAAACTTTCACGATCTTGTTATTTTTGCAAGGTAATTGCATTCATACAATAGAACATTTTACGTGGAGAAGTCACGTTTCTAATCAAATGGTTTAATTTCTCAATAACCCTATTCTTGCAATGTTTGTGAATTTCAAGAATGTTCGGAAGACTATGGAATCAAATCAACGTTTTAGCATGCAGTTCTTTTCAATACCATTTTTAAGTGTGTGATGAGCACGAATAATGTTTTGGTATTAAAACAAAATATTTGCTAGCTGTTTCTTCTCATGAGTAGGTACCCGTGCCTATTTAATACGCCAATATAAAAAACAATGAGAAAGACTTTACGGCCATACTGAAGAGTGAGTTAATTATGATTAAGTCGTTCGTTCGTGTGTGAAAAAGTTAATTGTCTGTAAAATATCTGATAAGTACGGCGGTAACACCACCCTATCAATGCCCGAGATCTACCTGAAATACCTTAGTTACACTGCCTACACTAAAAAAAGAAAAAACATCGGATCTTTAGGAGGACACAGGATCTTACTACCATTACCAATGATAGCATAAATAGTTTACGTATTTTGCAAGCACATAACCAAAATAGAATAAAATAAACCGGTCCATGTATCCTAACTGGAGCGTAAGAACATTACCGTGTTAGTTATGCAATGTTGATACGTGGGAGTGTAATGTGAAGCCTGTCAACTGGAATTAGTGTTTAACATGAACACGCAGGTACTCGATATGTGGGAATAGAGTATAAAAAACTATTTATAAGTTCTTACGCCAGCACCTAACACAACTCTGACCTTACTCCCATCACTCATTATCAATGTTTTCAAGTCGTGAATTGTTAAACACGTTCTTTATGGCATTGTATTTTGTCCCTAAATATACCAAATTTACCAATACAAAAAAATATCGGTAACAATATGGTTTAGAAAAATTATCTATAGGTTTGAAAATAAAATGTCCAAAGCTTATCTTTATACTTAGTAGATCTTCTCCAGCTGCACAAGTCAAAAACCATGACCATAATGACCTGTATTCGGTATAACAACGGAAAGAGAAAGAAAAACTAGTGACTACTTTATTTCGTAATCCGAAGTCTGTTTACAACTGCATAGTATTCCGTACTCCACTTACTCTGAACTTTACCCGAACTGAGGCAATCTTGCCGAGATTTCCTTAAAACGAGTCAATTCACCGGCCCAAAGGTCGTTTACGTAACTTGACATTTTAGGGCTGCGCGGGAGCGCGTGCGAATGGTCGATACGTCACTCAGAAGTCAGCAGTGTTTCGAGGGATTCCCTCTTACGTCACAACGTGTGGAGGAAACGGATGTTAGTGTGACTTTGTGAGTCAATTTGGCAAGTGAGCGCTTTTGTGCAATAGCAGTTGAGCAATAGAATAAATATCAGCGCTTTGAACGATAAATATTTTAAGACAGGTACCTACTTGAGAATGACTTTATCAAATTCCCAGAAACGTAGTTTAAAAGATGAATTATGACACTAAAAAAAAACAGCGGTCTATCTCACAGACATTGAGCTAATTTAATCCCAAGCTAAGCCTTAGGCTTGTGTGGGTACTATTTAGACAGCGAAAAACATACTTTTTGAGAGGAAAACATACGTAAACACGGAACAGAAAACATCCACGACTCTCACGTTTATCACACAAATAAAGACAAGTTAGTCCAGTCATGGCATAAAAAGTCACGCATTACTTTTCATCTCTTCTTGAATGAAAGTGGTTATTTTAGCCGCTCGATTCCCTGAAAACAATCAGCCTGTTGCCTACACGGTTATTACCCAGTTTTTTTAAATTTGACTTCACCTACTAACCTCTTCGCGTGCTAAATAAAGTTGATACTATCAGCAGATTGCATCCGCGGATGTAACACTTTTCTGACAAATTTGAGCTGCCATACGCGGCTCGTAATTACAAGATCGTTGCCGTTTTATAAAGTTTATCTTACGGGAGTCTGATAATGTTATTATCAGGGAAGATACATGACATTATTGCTTGCAGTTCGTTAAACTGTGCATTAGCTTTTAGGTATCATAGAAATTTGATGTCACTTATTTTTATGGGTTAAGCCTTGTATCGATAATACGCGTTTATTAAATTAAGTGTACTTACGGATTCTTTTGCCATTTAAACTCAACAACGACTAAGGTTAAAAACCTAGGTTCCACATCATCCAGGCTCAATCTTCATCCATCTAGTTAAAAATCAAAACATTTTTGGATGAAGAATCACAATTTAGAACTACCAAAACACTTTTAGCTGACAGGCACACACACTAATCGCACACTAATCGTGTCGGTAAAGGACACTTTCAAGTTTAATTGAAACATAATACGGTCCTAAATTGATTATTGCAAAACAAATGAATAACCCTTATCTTCTGTAAAATAAGAAACAAGTGTTCATTATTGGTGCCCTGTTCATTAGGTACTGGTGCCATCACCCTATGTACAATAAATTTAAAATCATTCCTTCTAGGATGTTCTACACATCCATTATTCATACATAATTATAGTTGCGCCACATTTAAAGACCAGTGGCTAATAATAATAATAACTACCTAAGTATAAGATTTTTCGAAAACTTATTCTGCACCTGGTTTACAGCGTTTTGTTCGGTCCATTATGGTTCTAATCCTACAATTATAACCATAATGGAGAGTGCAAAACGCTTTAAACCAGGTATAATTCTCCGTAGGCGTGCGAAAGTATTTTGCTTCTTTAGCTCAGTTTGTTGTACAATCTAATGCTGTAGTATTCTGAAATAGCTATCTGCAAAAAAACCTTGTTTGCCCGCCCGCGTCCACACATCACAAATCTAGCCTTATCGGCAGACTGCATGTCTCCCAGCGCTCGCAAAAACACGAGTGAGCTTGGTGACATATCTTTGCGTATTGTTAAACCAGACAACAGTTTCTATAGACCCTCCCCTTCTGGAAAAGAGGCGATAATCGGCTGGTTACAACACATTATCCTTTGTGTTCGTGGATAATGTCTATCGTATAAGCCTGCACATTCTACCAGTTGACTTTTATGGCTCGCTGTACTTGTCGATAGATAATTTATCCCATCTGGTAGGAGTTGCTTAGTATCGAAAAGGACGTGCAATTACTAGTTAATTGTTCAGAAAATGATAATTACCTATAATTCTGTATTCTTGTCCTGTACTTCATTTGATAGAACAGGGGCAATGCTCGAGTGTCTTTGTTGCTGTTAGCAGGTTTTTATATGTTTGTGCATTGATAAAACAGCCTTAATTGCATACCTAATTGATTGTACCTATAACGATGCGCTGTTTGTGACTTTGTACGTACCTATGGAATTATGATGACCACGACTCCTTTGGAAAACAACATATATTTGATACTAATAAGTATCTGAGTAACTAACTACTACTATAAGGGTTACCTATTTAGAATCATGAAAACCAATACTGAAGTAACTTATGAGTAAGTATTATTTTCCTAAAACCTATAATATAATACAAAGTGAATATTACAAAAACTATGGTGGATTAAATTGATTGAAGCCAAAATAAAACTAATTAGAACTAGAAAAAGAATAAGTACAAGAGCCTTGGCGCAGAATATAACTTCGTTCCTTTCGGCGTCGAGTCCCTTAGTGCGTGAGGACCCGGAGCTATTGACTTTTTTAAGGAAATTTCGAAGAGGCTACTAGAAACAACCGGAGACCACGGCGCAGTTTCCTCGGGCAACGCCTAACCATTGCTATACGACGATGAAATGCAGCCAGCATCTGTGATAATTATATTGCCACGGGGCTCCTCTCTTTTTTAGTTTTTATTTAGTACCAGCATCTGCCCGCGACTTTTTCCGCGTAGATTTTAATTATCGTTATACTAGGTGACACGTAAGACGTAATACAAAATGTTATTTTCCGAATCTACTTATGATTACGATCAACTATTAATATGGGACCAACTTCGAAAACGTAAACATAAAATCGACGTCTCCATACAAATTGTGAAACCAGCTGATTGCTTTTAGTATGGGAGATTCAATTTTTTTCTACCGATTTCGATATTAGTCCCATAGTAAAAGTTGATCGTACTCATGAGAAGATCCAGAAAATAAAATTTTGTATTACGTCTTAGGTGTCACCCTGTATAGCCTGTGTTATTCAAGTAGGAAAAAACAACGTTTTCTTATTTTACAAGTAAATCTTATTGTGTATGCGAAATACAACCAATACTTTTACTTTGATACGCCTAAAAAATAAAAAAATATCGAAAAATCTTACATTTATGCCGAAATACAATTGCCTTCGAGCAACCTTCTGAAATTCAAGACAGATATTAATGGGCCGCTGTTTTTACCCGCCAGCGGAGTCGCACGATCTGATTACTCAAAGGAACAATATATAAGAAAAATTATAAAAGTGAGCGCTGGCTCGATTTGGCGAGGCGGGTCCCACTTTGTCCAGACGGGTCCCGTACAATGTGAAGGACCGCTGGGGTACCACAGTCCCTAGATGTAAAGCAGGCAGCGCTGCGTATCTTAAACTGTTCACCCGACTTTGATTTTTAGTACCTCTAACGATGACACTTGTAGAGCGAAAGAATATAGAATACTAGCTTCTGCCCGCGACTCCGTCCGCGTTCTCGTTTATATTGTAGCTTCATCAAAAATTTTCACCCTCTATTTTGCGTATTACTTATATTTACTTACCGGGATACCCAGACTTACATACCCAGGACCGCAAGCTTCGTAGGCAGGGTCACTGCCAGCTAGGCTAAGGTGTCGTCAAAATAAGTGCCACCACTTGAATTATTTATCCTGGGTTCTATTTTATACTGTTCTTGTTCTGTGCACTGCGGTATTACCCGAGGTCTGCCGTGTTAGGAAGCTCGGCACGCGTGTGGATTTGTGGTCAATTCTGGTGCATCGAGTAGTTTTCCACGTTTATCAGTGGATTTGAAGAATCTACTTCAATTGTAACTGGTATCTTTTAATAATACAATCTCATAATTTCGTCTTAATCCTCATTCTTTACATGGAGAAATTAATATGATTTTATTGTGGGTATTGGTGTGGTGTATCTTTGAATCTTTAAAATAATCTATAGTTCTCTCTGGATTAGCGGTGTACAGTTTTAATGAGGGGTTGAGTTCAAGTTGATTTTTAAATCATCGAGAATGTCATTATTTCAAAGTGTCTGTTACCGTTAAAAATGTATAGCAAAATTAGGTTAAGTTTATGCAAAAGATTAAAATAAACTTAACTGGAACACCTGCCGAAAATCAACTTTTATTTATAGCCGCTGTGATCAAAGTAACAGTTTGAGGTCAATCAGGATGAAGAGTTATGGGAGTAATTGGATTGAAAATTACAAATAATTTATAGCTTGTTGTTACTAAACGGGAATAATATAGGCTCTTGAAATAAATTTGTTATTCATGTACAAAAATGATACTGACGAATTAATTGAAAATAATGACAAGTCATGTAAGCTTGCTACAAGAGTTAAGTGGTCAATTTTGCAAAATGTCGTCCTATTGGTAAATTATTTGTCATTTATGCACATAATTTACCACAGACAATGCGGCGCGACACGTCCTGTCGATAAACTGTGAAATAAAAGAAAGCATAAAGTTATAAAGAGCATGGAGTCGTGCGGTCAAAACAACAATTTTGCTGTCCTCTGCATTGAATTTATCGCACTGGAATCATCGTAGGGGCGTGCATAATATGAACCAGGGCTATTTTATGCGCCTTTCTTAGCTACAAGTGTTCGTTCGCTCGCAGACGTTTAAGAGAATAATTCTATGTTGCCTGTCAAATTACGACCTTGATGAGTTCGATTGGATTTATGTCTTCAGTTGGATTCTTCTGCGTTATTTTATCAGTTATTTTTTATTTGAAATCGTTCGACTGTTCAGTAATTAAGTTATTCATCAGTAGTTTGGTTTGTTTAATTTCAGTGTTTCGGATTTCTCTATGGTTTTTTCATATTTGTTTCCATTATAGAAAAAAAATTAAAATAATACCTACATTAAAATTACCTTTAAAATACCGTACCGTACCATAAACAGTTTTAGATATTACGGAAACATGTATTTAATAGTTCCCATGTACACACAGTTTTCAATAGACAACACGCGCCGCCAGTCACATTGACGTATACATGTAGTATTGCATGGTTGCGTCAATGTATGAAACAGAAAGCTTCTGCACGCGATTTCTTCCGCGTAGATTTCGATTATCGTTGTTCCCACGGAAACTTTAAAAAAAAACGGAATAAAAAGTAGCTTATGTATTAATCTAGGGTATAAGCTATCTCCGTTTTAAATTTCATCCAAATCCGTCAAGCCCTTGAAGCGTAAGTGAATTAGTAACAAATCTCGTGGTTTGAGAACTATTCCTGCTTGCGCCAGTTCATTTCTTATTAGTATTTATTACTCGTTTGAACATAATTCTGTCAAACTTCACTAAAATACTCGCACGTGGTGCAGACGCGTTACGTTCTTAATATCTGTGTTTGTTTACGTCTACACGTTTTTGCTTCAGCGCAGTACAATACGTTTTTTACGATGCAAGGGGTCAGGTAAACTGGGTCATGCAATGGTGTATAGGTTCGTGTATGCGGTCTTTAGACGTAGTGGTAAAGCTAGGCAACAATGGTTCATAACATTAAATAGATCTAAATTGCTCGTATAATAGCTCGCCATAAAGCTTGTAGCTTACTTCGTCTCTCATCTCCACCGCAAATTATAATGAGCCACGAGCTCGTTATCATTATGCAGATTAAGGCACCTACGACCTTGGTGGATTTGCCTCAAAGCTCGACCAAGGTTAAGATATGCTCGAGCACGCAGTTTATAGTCAAATAAAATCTGCGACGATGTTGTCAAAGACAGCTACACGGGACGACTACGAATTAATTAATGGTATTATTTATTATAGTCAATGCATCCAAGGCGTTAACGGTTACCCAAAATATCGTGGTCGATGCACAACTCGGTAAAAATTATAAATTTCGCGCCTTTTACCCGAACGTCGGCCATTATGTTAACGGTTTTCAATTTACGAACAAATTCTACATTGGAGAAATGCGTTTTATTATGTAATTAAAGTTGTTAAAGAATAATAAAATGAATTTTTAGTTTAGCTGTTCCCTAACAGGTTCCGTAAATAAGATATTTTCTGACTAAGCTTTTTGAAAACTAGTTTTAATTTACAAGGTTTGCATAAACTTCGGGTAAGGTTTTACTGTGTTACTGAATAATTAGCTATTATTCAAACCTAATTATTAGAAGAAAAAAAGACAGACAAAAGAAACAAAATACTGACATAGACCAAAGGCCTAGAGTCAAGAAATGGTTGCAACTCAGCGTTAAGCTGGCATACCCAGCGCTAGTCTTCCGTTGGAACCATCCAGTGAAACCATGGCAGATTACACACACGTAAGGACATATACTAAACAAAACAAAAACAAAAACTGCAAGACAAGTAAACACTAGGTACTTTGAAACAATAAGAACAAAAATGCACGGGAAAGTTTGCCAAAAAAAAGTATGTTTAGGGATGACGTTAGAATACGTTCGACATTGTTATTACCCAAATTAGATGATCACAATTATCTCCCAACTATTCTGGAAAACATTACGTAGTAAAACTTAACTCGATCTGCATTTTAAAGTACACAACTCCTACGCATCCAGGTTAATTATACTACTTGTCAGATGAAGTGTAAGAACCTGACTTAATTATGCGCATCTGATGTTTTGTTTGCTTCTGCTCTGCTTCTTTCAATTCTTATTTACGGTAATTTAAAATAATTATTTTCTCAAAATCCAGTTTACTTGCCGCAAATAAACAAATTGCTTTTAAATTTGTATGGCATGGAAACGTCCGTTGGCCATGAAATTTCATACTTTGTGAAGGATTATTTTCACCATAATTGGTCATATTATTTTAAGGCGGCGTTCAGGCCAAAATCCGCGATTCTAGGTTAAACGATTCATAAAGACAAGTAAGTATAAGTTAGCGTCTGGCAGGCTAGCATTATGGGTGATATGACTGTAAATTTAGTATCAAAAGAACCCCAAAAGATTCGAAATCACCATTATTGAGTCTAGACCTCTCGACCATTTAACCCAAATTTGTTTTATAAGTTTCTCTCTCTACTTAAGACCATCAACCGACAGTCGTTAATACCACCAGTCAAATTACTGTCAGCGGAATAAAAAGACGTTATTCTTAGTTGCAATTATTATATCTAAGTCTTGAATGACAACGAAGAAGGCTCGCAGCAGTTCAAATCAAAGTACCGTTCTGCGAATACGTGAGCCCCCGAGATTTATAGATAGACGTAAATATCTTGCTGAATTTAAGGGGAATAAAATAAATTGGTACATAACCGTTATAAGAGGAGTAGTTGAGGCTCCGAAGATGTGGCAGGTTGTGCACGAGTTTGATCTGCGGTAGCGCGGGAGACAGTAATAGTGCAATAATAGCGATATAGTGGAGATGCGCGCAGCGGGGCGCCGCGCCGGCCGAGACAAATCGAGCTGAATATTCGCCCCAACATCCACTGTAGCTGCAAGGTATTTTTGTTCAAGCGATTTATTATAATAGCTGTATAAATATGCTTTATATTTCAAGCTACTGCTTCTAGGTATCGAAGCTGGATCGCATCGTAAAAAAGGCGGTTGTTAAAGAGGCTTTTTAGTCTGTATCCACTTTCAACTATCATGTTACATGATATAGGATAATGTTTCTGGTTTTGACAATTCAGGAAGTAGTTTAATCGTTTGGGATTGATTTTTTCGTGTAGTTATTAATCTCTGTGGACTAGCTAGTTTTATGGCGATCCAACGCTGAACCGGCAGGAAAGCATCAGTCTTGTTAATGAGCCTGTAGCCGATACGTATCAGAGCGGTTCGTGCTTCTGGCGAAAGTTCTGCGAACTCCGAATGTGTCCCGAAATTGATGGGCCTGTCCGTGAATGCCGGAATCGAATCTTGCACTGATCATGCACGCGAACATAACACGCGATACGGTCCTTCACCTCGGAAAAATTAAATATTATATCCACACCGGAGCCGACGAAAGAGAATTTCAGAAAGATACAGTAACCCACTTTCCATTCAATATTCACGCTCTGCTCGAGATTGCAACGCCAACCACCCATATTAAGCTTTTATTTTTCACAGCCACAGATGCCTTCTTTTTGGCCAGCATTTTATTTTTCTTTCGGGCAATCCTGTCAGTCAGTCCTGTAATACGATCATCACGATATAATTTTGTTATTTTATTTCAGAAAAATCCTAACGTGTCGGCATGCATTTCGGTCTTTAGTGAACAGAGCACTTACCGTTACAGAGAATTATAAAATAAAGTAAGTTTTGTTTAGTCACTGTTTACACTTACTACAAAAAAAATATATGCGCTTATACATGGCTCATAATAGCTGAACTAACGGATTCACAGTTTTGCATCACAACAACTGGCTTACTGTGATTGACATAAACAAGCAGGCGCGCGATGTTCACATGTGTTTGTTATATCTTGTTAATATCGTTGATTAGGCACAAAGCTGACCTTTGCCTAACACTTTGTAAAGAATACACATCAATAATTGACAGGTACACGGGAATTACTGCTAATGTTTACTTTTAAAACTACAAGGTCAGAATATATTTCAACTTTGTTCTACTAACTTCAAAATTATTTGGATCACATACTGTACGTACGTATTCAAATTTTGAAATTCAATTTAATATAACAATAATTATTAATTTTGACCCTATGTACATAATCACTACGGTTAGCTTCATTATTCGTTAATCATTATAAAAAAAAGTTCGTATATTTTTTTACCAGTAGCTGATGAAATAAGGTGCTTACGCTAGCAGACCTCACAGGCTGTCAAGCGCTGGCCGTTTAGTGATGAATGGTTGTCAGTGTCCATTACCAGCGCTGTCAATTAATAGAATTTCACAAACGCTAAATTGCTTAACACTTTGCTGTCGAAGCTTCTTACACTTACAACCGAAAATCCGTTGTTTGTGTTAATGATTTCTCTTTGGAAGGTGTTGGTTTAATTAAATAGCTATCCTTAAGAGTTACTCAGCTAAGTTAATCCCATCTTATCTGATCGTATATGGATGTCTTACTGCTGTGCGAAAGGCTCCCTCAGGTCTCCCGATCCACTCCTGAGCCCAGCTTTTACAGTAGTGGTAAAGTTTCATCTGCTTCTTGGGTTGCATTTTCTAGTTAATCAAGCGCAATGACATTCGGAGTTTGTATAAGAAAATATAGTATAGATATATAAATTCCAATTGGTACCTCCTATCAATTGGATTTTTGACAAAGCTGCTTCGTCTTGCACACATTGTTGGTTCTTCTTAACCTGACAGTAAAGGCGGTCGTATCGTTGACAAAATAGTACCTATTTGATTTTAAAGATCTGTACAAAGTGGAATAGAGGTGCAGAATAATTTTACCCAAACCAGAACCCAAAAATCTGTGATCTCAGTTTGAATAGAATGGACTCGAGTATTGGCGTCGATGCCGTCGATACATCATAACGAAACAATTGCACAAGTTAACACAATGCCCGTTTTTGATGAGACAAAGTCTAAAGTGTGGTGTAATTCCCTATCACGGCAGCTGTGATTTCGCCATCGACATTTTATATAGACTCCTGGGTTCTTAGTACGTCCATAATAATCGAAGATCAGAGTTGACTGGATAGGATTGAACCCGAATTTTGAAATTTGCTACTCGCTAGAGAGTCAAGACATGGTTTATACGTAAACCTGACGTCGGAAATTTGGAATAAGCCGTTTTTGCTGGCTGTTGTTTATGTTCCTTTAAGCAGATGATTTCTCTCTTAAGTAACAAAGGCGAGATCGTCAATGTACTTTTGTTTATACCAGCTATACTCGACCCCTCTTGCATTAGGTATACTGGTACGCATGTACGCTCGGGCGACTCAGGTCAGGACATATTATGATACGAGTCGAGCGTTAGGGACGTAATGTCCAAATTAGGCCAGTACGATACAGAGCTCAGAGGTCTCACCTTTTGTTCTCATAGAGAATAACACCATCGTTTTCGATTTGAACGGATTCGTGCCTGTTGATTTATTGATAGCATAAATTTAATAGAACGGTGAGGAAACAAGCAGAAGCTCCATTGTGAATGTTGCAAAACTTGCGACTTGCCTGTTAGTACAATACACGATCTGGTTGGGTTATTGTCTAACGATAGCGTTGCAAATGACGCCAAAATCGCCCGCGAACCAGTATATTTTGAACCCTGGAGTGCGAGGCAGCGTTTGAAGCGTTATAGCATAGCATATGCTGGTCAAAGTTACTTTTCTTGTACAGTTGTTGTTAAGTTTGAGCAATTTTGAAATGAATCTGCAATTGAGGAGAAATTGGAATAGGTACCTTGTTTGGTAAGAATCGAATAGAAATATCTATACTCACAGCACTTATAAAGCAGTTTCTCGTAAACAGATAAATTTACTCGTACAGGGTGTTTTAATCGGGGTCTTATTCTACAATGTCTTCACCCCTATTGTTATCGTTTCATCAACGTTGCGATGACTCTTTAGTCTCGACAGTAAAGGCGGCCGAGGTTAAAACGATACCATAACCATAGGTGTAAAACAATGTAGTATAGTTATTATAAGTTTTTAAATGTATATTTGTTTTAATCCCATTCACTGTTTAATGCTATTTATAAATGCCAAAGTTTGTGCATTAGTTTGTGACTCCTTGACGATGTAACGGTTGAAATTTGGAATGAAGATACCTTATACCCTAGATTAACAGACAGGCTACTTTTCACCCGGAAATTAAAAAAAAACAAGGAAATAACGATAGTGGAAATCCCCCGCAACATGTGATGGCCGATGGAGATGGGATGAAAACTAGTGTTGAATAAAAATAATCATATTTCTAAAATTTAAATGAGTAAAACCAAACACAACAAACAGCTGTTCTTTACTTAAAACTTGAGTGCAATCTCCCCATTCCTATGCTTTACAAATGGGATGATCTTTAATCTAATTCCATCTCTGACACATAAGATTGAAGTTGCTATTTTTAATTAACCTCTGGCTTCAACTGTGAGTTATTATTCCGGTCGACGTCTGGTTTCAGATCTGACTTATTAGATTATGACTATCTAGCATCTAGTGGTGCAGCGCATGCGCTATGAGCTCGCAATATTTCATGTGTTGCATAAGTGCCAAGCTTGGCATAGCACGCGTACGATTATCAGCTCTAGATATGCGATATGTTTTAACGATTGTTTTGACTTTAGTAATTATGGCTATCTGTCATTGGAGATGTGACTCTTAATATTAAAAGAATTTCAGGTACAGCAAGGAAAACTGAAAGACGTACATTTTTCGCTCAAGCCATAATTTCAATAACAAAAAGTTTACCTTTTTCATTGTTTCTTTTGCTTGTACTTGGAGCATATGTCTCACTTACAAAAACTGGTGCTTTAGTTACAGATTGACCAATAGATGAGGGAAAAAATGGGACTTCCCTTTAACAACTTAGGGGTGACCGTTGATGTCAGAAAATACAATTTACTGTATAAAATAAATCATTATTTTTTAAATCCCAAACTAACCGCCTGTAGGTATGTTAGGATGAAATAGGTTAGATTCCCTACAATATCCCAACTTAATAAATAAGCAAAATTATCAAAGTGGCGTTTGTAAATAAACCTGAAGCAATTTTTCATACTGAAAAAAAACACTTCGTCGGCTTAGTGCAAGAAGTCATTAACCCACAAAAAGTCAAGTCCGAGAAAAACGGGCCCAAAGTTTTGACTTAGTCAAATGAACATTATTGTTGTAGGTTCGGGTCTAGATTTAAAAATTAAACACAAGTGGTTAGCTAAATATATTTAGTATCAAAACCAATTAAAAACTTTGTACAATAATTCCAAATAACTTTTTTAAAAGCCTAAATATGTAGTTAGTGACTTTTTGTCTTTCTCGCTTTAAGGGAACTTAAAATTAGTTATTTTTTATTTTAATCACAATTAAATCGAGAATTCGAGAAACACAGTTTTAAACGAGAAATTTGGTTTCATCAGTCTTAATTATTACCTTAGAAACTTTATGAACATTATTTACTAATTAATAACGCATAAACAGTTTTAAAAACTCTACTTCACAGATATAAACTCAACAAAACCACAACAATAACATAAAAATCTCAAAATGGCGTTATTTGTAACTCCAAACTAAAATAACTAAAAAATGATTTTTTTTTTATAGAGGAACTTAATATTATATTATAATCCCAGACACAGCAAGCACTACTTACTTACTGTTTTAAAACATAAAAACTTCTAAAAGTATTAAAATAAAAAGATCAGCCTTTGATTTTGAACTAATACTGTAAGTACGAAAAAGAGTTAAAAAACCTAGTCATCCATCTTTTTTACTCTTCGTCTTCTGAGTTTGAAGACATTTCTTTAGGTACATAATCACGACTTTCTTTGGCTGGCAAGTTCTGGTACCAGTGGTGAAGTTCCGCGGGTATAATTTTTTCATTGCACATTTTTAGTAAGTCTTTTTTTAGCTAGAGTGATTGGCAGTTTTTGGTCGTAAGCTTTTCTCAAAACGTAAGTGTTATAATTGAAACCCTGTATGGGTTTTTCAAGCTTACGTTTTCGCAGTTGTTTTATTGGGGCCATAGATTGGGATGTATTACTTTTTAATACAATTAATACAATTTTTTATTAAAATTGGTTTGTAGCCAAGTTTTGAATATAGGAAATAAACCTTGGCTGATTTTACACCTCCTTGGTCTGAAATGATGTACAAGTGGATTCTATATTTTAAAACTAAACTCATAACTCCCTAGGGAGTTATGAAAATCTATAACTCCCGAGGGAGCTAAGTCGGCTATAACTGCCTTAAACGCCTGCGTGTTATAAAACCCTTTCCGAGCAAGTGTGATGAAAACACCTTTGTGGAGGATTTACTGATATGTTCGCGAGTATAAAATCCTTTTGACGACAGTAGTCTTTTAAGCCCCAAATGTTTGACAATTTTTTTTACGTTCTTCTTCGCTGAAATTTAGTGGGCAGTTAAGCTTGCATTGACAACCTCCCGGCTTGGGGGCTTTTCCTGGCAATAACTTTTTTTTATAATTTTTGTACGGTAAATCACAGTGCTTACAATTTTTTTGCTTCTTTCGGTCGTAAGACTTTTCATTTTTTTTGTGCCATCTTGTTGTTTTAATTTTTTTGAGTGTTTTGGTTTCCAACTCATTATCGTCAATATCACTGATCTTATCAGTCAAAAAGTCAAAAACAAAACCTAGGTACCTATACAAAATCTCGCCCTAAGGACAAAATTGGTATTTCGCAAATGAAATACTTACTTACCTACAACTTAACAGCATAAAGTAATTTGCACGTATCTTATTATAAATAAATGACAAAGGTAGTTACGCTTCATTCTCCTTATTTAGAATCTTTTCTAACATCAAAGATCCTCGTCCTGCCTTAAATTTAATACCATTTCGCTTCATTTTGTAAGAAATCACTAACTTCTCGCGTAACGTCCATCCCCGGTCGCAGCCGCAACGGTATGACTTCGATCGCGGTGGTTGAACCCCCGTTACCGCGAGAGCAAGACGTACTCGTAGGTATAAATGAGTTGAAATATGAACTGTTGTGCAAGAATATTTCACTAAAAGTGTTCAAATTCATACAAGTTATTTGCCAAAAGTCACTAACCATAATTTAATCACGTGAATTACATGTCTTTGGACATAACAAAAATCGATAAATATCATTAATTACTTTAAAAAATCATTTTGATTGCCATTAATGCTGTGTCCTAGTTTTTTTAAACTTTATAAAGTGCTTTAGTTATTTTATACTAAAGTAAAAGTGGTAATGTGCATCCAATGCTCATTTTGTTAAAAATCATTAAAGCATGATAATAACTTTTATTTTAGTTTTACGGTTTGCTAAAAGTAAATATATGCATATAATGAATTCTAGCTCAAATACTTTCATAGCTTTATTCATGTTGTTTTATTTTTTAAAGTTGATAAGTAACAAAAGTGAATATTTAAACAAAATAAAAAGATAAAAAATAACAAATTTGTTTTGTTTAAAGTTAGTAATGGTCTAAAACCAATTTACATCAAATCAATAAGGCAAAAAGTTAAGTTAATGACTTAATGTCATGGCTGTAACATCGAAATTATTCAATGTAAAAAAAAATGGATCCGTGCGTTAGAAAGAGTAAGTCGCGGCGAATCCGCCCGTGCTCGCACCTGTACTTAGTGATTTTATGCCATTAGTGACTTCTTGCACTAAGCCGACGACTTGTTGTAAGTAGGTACAGTAAGGGAAACTAAAAGATGTACATGTCTTTTATCTTTACAAATATTGATTCATTTTATACAGTAAATTGTATTTTCTGACATCAACGGTCACCCCTAAGTTGTTAAAGGGAAGTCCCATTTTTTCCCTCATCTATTGGTCAATCAGTAACTAAGGCACCAGTTTTTGTAAGTGAGACATATGCTCCGAGTACAAGCAAAAGAAACAATGAAAAAGGTAAACTTTGAATTTAATTGTTACAAAGTATTCTGCATATACATGCAATATGGCTATGCTAATTTTTACGCAAATTATTGGCCAGACCGTCGCCATATTATAATTTAATGACGATAGCCTGATAATAAAATTGCAAACAAAACAGTTGCGAAAACATTAATTTTGAAACTATTTCGATACATTGTAAAGATGTTTGTTTGCAACATGTATCAAATTAACTATTTAAAGTAGACACTATTTTATCTTCAAATGTTTTTAATAGGACATACTTTTTAGACACATTTGCCCTGCAACACATTAAATTTAACATAGGTACATTACTCTACTACAGAAATCGATGATTTTATTTTAGAACCGTGGCCATTGTTTCGCAGCAGAATATACTTAAAAAATATGAGAACTTAATATTGGTCCACTTCGTGCTTACGTCAGTTCTGGTTACTTGATAAGTGGTCAGAGACAGAGTGGAATGACCTGCGAAAGGACCACCAAAATCAGGACAAAACGCGGACAAGTTCCACCCACACAGAACATACATTAATGTCCTTCGAAACGCTTAAATTTAACACTTCCATTACTTAATACCAGGTGCGAAAATAAAATAAAATGCAACACCAACGCATGTATATTTGAACAATAAAATATCGCCCTTGCTACCTTTACAACTTAGTCAATTAACAATAAAATATTAAGGTTACTCAAAGTTTATGTGGGTCAATAATCGGATTAAGAAACTGTAAAATATGGCGTTACGTAACGTAACACAAAGGAAAGTAAGAGTGGAGACGTAATTTTGTCCCTGATTTCCATTGGGTCAAGCGGTAGCATTTACCAGAGACTTTTAGCGCTGTTCTTACTAATTACCATCTCGTTTGCAATTTAACCTCTGAAGACCTTTTAGTACCACGGTAGATATAATCTCCGTACCGTTAAACACTTTGTTTTTTGCCGGGGTTTCTCTTAAGACAAGGAGTCTGTAAGGACATGTAGTAGCCATCAGATAAAAGGTGATCTCCAATGAAGTAAATTAAATACTTATAATGAAGCCTCCATAGTAATAAGTGTTTTATTTTTGATAAAAACCCGTCAAGCGCTAGTCGAAATGGTGCAAGAGTTGCACTTTTAGGTTTTTTTTTAATTTTTTGCTACTAAAAAGACTGAATGTTGAGATTCATCATTTAACAATGTTTTGCTTTTGGGATACCTACAGAGTTTACTTTGCAGAATATTGAATTTAATCTTGATTTGTAAAAAAGTGGAGAATAAAAATAAATGACACTCAAATAAATCTGACATCTCTTTCGTTTACCCGAGGCAGGTACTACAGTTTCGCAATCTTAAATCCGGCGCTGACGCAGAAAACTTATGCGTTGCAGAATTATTATCCGCGGTGGCATTGTGCATCTGAAAATTTCTGAAAGTAACGGGCCTTCGGGAAAGTACGACCTGTCACAATAGATGAGCCATGGTCGAAGCGCCATAAACATACGTTATAAAATAATGTCGTATAGAGTCTGTTAAGCGAGTGGTGACCACGACCGTTTACCTAGATGATTTCTTAAAATGGCAATAACACTGTATCTATAAAACAGATAATAAATTGGATGTCAGCTTACAGATACAAAGCTACTAAGCATCAGAAAAAAACACAATTTCAACTACAAAAAAACGTCAAAAATTCTAGTATCAAACATAAGTTTATCAGTGTTGAAACCCATAAGATATTTTAATTTGTCGCTTTTTTCATGAGACTCGGCTCGCTTGACAGACTCTACCATCCTTATGTTGCTTTTTTAAACTGACTGCCTATCTGAAATTCATAACTTTACTATCCACCATGCCAGTATTGTCTTATACAACAAGGTTAAATTAAATTATAATATCTGAGTTACATTGAAATGCCACATTCCTACTGAGTTTCCTTTCAGATGTGTTAAGTGTATACCTCTACCCCTGTAATAAGATCACATAAGCTTCTATGAAAAAAAAACATTTTTGGGACAATCTTTGTGGTCGAGTTACTTTTTTATATCTGCTTATCAAGATCAAACTAATGAGTTCTAACACGGTGGGTCCAAGTTAAATATAACGGAGATCCTATCGCCACCTTGCGACTTCATCATCAGATCAGCTCTTAGATAGTCGTACCATAATATTGCATTGTCATCGGGTTTACTTACGTGGTTCAAATTTCAGCCCATTACATTAACGGGACAAAATTGACTTGCAAATTTTGACAAACAACCATACATATGAACAGTGCAAGTTAAATAAAAGCTTGTAAAAATATGATTATGATCAATCATCCTGTATTAAGTTAAGGTTTATAAGGCTAGTTCACACGTGCGTTGATTACGGGACCGAGCGAAAGTATCGATGCTTAGTCGCGGTAATTGGCAGGTGGCATGTAGTGGGCGACGTGTGAACACGGCCTTACGCGGCGGGGGCATCGGGTGACGACTATGCCTGTTGGAGCTTGATGGTAGCACCTAGATTAGAAGCACTTTGAATCTACAGTAGCCCCAGCTTCTTTATAGCTTTCGGCAGGCTATCGATACCACGCTTGCACTCGCAACTGACAGTATATTTTGTTTCTAACTCGTGTGTCATAGAAAAACGAAGATTTCCAATAGCTATTAAGAACATGGTAGCACTGTAAGGTTGCATTCAACCAAACTGGAATAAGGTCATATACCCAGATAAAACGCCGAATTTGTATAGACACATCCCGGAGTAAGTCTTATTCCAAGTTTGTTGAAATTCTGCCTTAGAAAGGTAAAGCAAGTTGTAGGAAAAGTTACAATGTTAATTGAATAATCATGACATATCATAAAACGAAGTCCACCTCTATATGCCCGTATCTTCTCGAGAATCTCAAAAAACTACTTAACAGTTTTTCATGCGGTTTTAACCAACAGTTAAAAAAAATACATGGAAACTTTCGTGGGTGAATCAATTCTGATTTATGTCCGGGTGTTACAGAAAATTTACATAAACCTAAGTTATTTATAAGTATTACAACAAAAATACATTTTGTGAAATGACCCTGAGTGCCATACTTAAATATACTAATTGCATTACATTGTACAGTGGAAGCGGTAAGCAATGAGACGGAAAATAAGACATTTTTTTATTTTTTTTTATGGCGTCGAGTAGACAAACGAGCACACAGGCCACCTGATGGTAAGTGGAAACTGTGACCCATAGACATTCGCAATCACAAGACTGCAATACAATCCTAAGACTGCAAATGCGTTGCCAACCCTGAGGCTAAGATGGAATGCCTCTATGCTAGTCATTTCACCGGCTGTCTTATCCCCAAACCGGAACACAACAAACACACAAACACACATACATTGTTTAAAGTAAGTAACAAATAACAACGACGAAATATTTGACTAACACTAGCCTCCTATGAATCAGTAGGTATTATAAAATCTACGCAATAAGGGCAACAAACGGTTTAAAATTAATAGTCATTAAAAAAACAACAAATTTGCTATACCGCTACTATATTTAACTATACTCTACACCACAGGTTCTGCAGCATCCACAGAGCTGATACCTGGACCTTTGATACACTCCACCAAATCGAAATCTTCAGGGGTCATATTAATAGATGCACTTATGGCTCATTTTCAAGTACGATACCAACCATGAGTGCAATTAATTACCTAATCAGTTTTGAGTGCAATTCATTAGGCATCATTCAGTAGTCACTTGCCTTAAGTATACATTGCGGGAAATAACAGAAGATTTTAATGAGCACGAAATTTAAGAACCACCAACACAATAGAAATAACAGTTAATTAATTAATTAAAGAATTATTTATATTTATTAATTATCAAGTACAACGGCTTTAGTAGTCCTTTTCTAAAAATTTCAGTTGAAATGCGATAGAGGAGTTTGAATGTTTAACAGTGGGGTTATTATGACGTATCTGTGCAATTCATTTTACCCTTAGAGAAAAGGACAGAGTTATGCAACTGCTATACCTCCGTCCTTTACGCTCACCGTAAAATGAACTGCATATTCATGTCATAATAACCCCCAGGTTGACATAAAGCGTAAGAGTAACTTTGCCATGATTTATATTTCCCGATGTTACACGGCTAATTTCATACAAGTCATACAGTTCAAATGACAAGTTATAGATATTTATTTATATTATTTAAAATTCTTTGCACAAGACAAAAAAATATAAATGTACAAATGATGGACAGCAACACCATCAACATCAACAACAGGGATAGCATCAAGGAGCATCCATTATACAATAATATTATATAATATCCATATGTAACAATAAAACAGTTAAACATACATAATGTATTAAAGTATCTGTTTGTACCTATACATTAACATGTTAACATGCAATACAGCACACATGTTACAATAAATATTTATTGCGGATTCAAACACCAAATTATAAATTGAATTAAGTAGCATGAAAAAAGATTCAATTACATATAAACATATTGGAATTCTATATGTGTACGTTAATTGTTACATAGCAAGAATATCATAATCCATTTGCTTACTAATTTTTACTTAACTCTTACGTTATTTACTGATATAACTCGCTAAATACGGGCCGTTATCCCTAAGGACCTATTCAAAAGGCGCAAGTGAAGCCCATCGAGTCGGTTATCAACCACAGGATGACGTAAGTCGCTACCGGTGACATTTCCTGAACGCTCAGACTAATTGAGTTGGGAGTCAAGATGACGCCTTACAAACTTTAATTGCATTAATTGCATCAAACTCAAAGAGGTTACACTTACACTAGTCGGTTATAAATAGATATTGACTTAAGGCAAACGTTACGTTGCTTGCGTTAATTTAAGATTCTTAAGGTTATATGACTTTACGATTTAATTGATCGTTTAACAATCATAAAGACACCTACGAATGAAAATCGAATTCGAAAGCGTCATGATTTTTAGCGTTCGGTACCCAAAGGGTAAAAACTGGCGGGACCCTATGACTAAGACCGTCCGTCTGTCTGGTACGAGGCTGTATGTCATGAACTGTTTTTTTTTTTTTTACAGACGATGATGTTTTTCTGTTGCCGCTACATAAAAAATACTACAAACTGAATAAAATAAATATTTAATCCTCTCTCCTATACAACAAACGTGATTTTTTATAGATAATGAAGACTATAGGTTGTTAAAGGTATGCAATATTACCGTATTACTTGATCTGCATTGCTAAATAGTCTGCTACGAAAAATCGGTAAGTACAAAAGAATAAATTTAACACATCAAAGAGCTTTTTAACCGACTTAAAGAATGTAGGAGGTTCTCAGCGCGTCTTTCTTTTGTCTGTATGTTACTCTGTTTCTCTTCCAATTTGTCCACCGATTTTGACGACTCTATTTTATTAGTGGAATAAATAATAGGTAGGTCGAAGTAGAATCGACTTCAAAGCGGAAGAATTGCATTAGTTTTGTACAAGCCTTCGATTTTCAAAATGAAAACGATTGCGATTGCGAATGCATTAGGCAATAGCCCCTCTGTTCATGGAATCCATAGCAAGTCAACGCGAATACTTAATTATTTGGAGTCGGTCTGTTTTTTAAGTACTTAATTAAAACTTTCATTCGATGCCCTTAACACGAGTAATATCACTTTATTTATTGGTTATAAAAAAAAAAGCAAACGAATGCCAGACTGACATGTGACTTGAGCGAATCAGCGCTTCAGAAACGCATTCATAGCTCGTTAAATAAGCAATAAGTTGTATATAGAGCTGTTATTCGACTAATATATTACGCATTAGTCATATAGATGCTGCGCAGATGCTGGCAGCCGCTATGTCAGTGCCAGCGCCGCGATGAAGTTGGATGATGCTGTCACGCAGCCGTTTGCGCATGCATCGGCTAGGGCTGCCAAAGCTGTATAAATCTTACTAATATCATAAATGCAAAGGTGTCTGTGTCAGTTTGTTACTCCTTCACGCAGCAACGGCGGGATGAATTTGAATGATTTTTGGAATGGAGATAGCTTATACCCTAGATTAATACGTAGATGATTATCCTAAAAACCGGGCAAGAGCATGTCGGACCATGCTCAGTGTAGGGTTCCGAAGCCGTAACGACAAACACAAAAAACTATCTCAAAAATCAACATGTATGAAACAATTTTCTATTTAAAGTTATTTGGCGCTGTCTTAGATGATTTTTAGTAGGTATAAACCCGTTAATCGCCTGTATCTCAGGAACTAATCATGTCTACTTAGCCGTGATAGTTTTCCTTTAAAATTCGTTATATGCGCTTTCGTTGAAGATTTTTTTCAGATTTTTAGTACTTGTAGTTTTGGCTGTAGGGGGGGGGGGGACACTTGACTCTAACAAAAAATAGCGCTTTAAAGCTTAATATTTCATAAACGGATCCCTTAATCGAAAAATTGTTTTGAAAGACCTATCCAACGACACCCCACACTATAGGGTAGGCAAGAAAAAAAAAAGACATCCCCACGTTACGTGTAGGGGAGGTGCATTAAAAAAAATATTTTTCAAAATTTTATTTTACCACTTTGTTGGCGAGACTAATATGTACATTCATGCCAAATTACAGCTTTCTAGTACTATGAGTCTCTGAGCTAGACTGGGGACGGACGGACGGACGGACGGACGGACGGACGGACATGGCGAAACTATAAGGGTTCCTAGTTTGACTACGGAACCCTAAAAATCAATTAACTCAGACTACTTTTGTATTATTTATCCTAATAAAAGTTCTCGAGTAAATAACTATAATTGAAATCTACGCGGACGAAGCGGCGAGCAAAAGTTTGTCCAGGGACTATCTTACACAAATTTATCTAGTCTCATACTAAATAATCCGTAATCTAGTAATCCTCCTAGTTTGCTAGGAGAATACCCTAAAAATCTCGAAAAATATCCAAAATTTCCGGTTAAATAAAATTACACTGTTTTTTTATTGTCCTCTAGTATCATTTGTTCGAATTACCTCTTATCCTAAACCCATGTTCGCTTCAATTTTGTTTACTTTAGTGATATTTATAGCCACAGGTATTATTGGAAAACTTAAAATGCTGAAAACCAGTTTATGACAAATAATAATAAAATAATGCGTTACGACAAAGCCTTTTTAGGAAGTTACACTTCTTACGGATTCCAAAGGACACCCCAAAAATACATAGGTAAATCTTATTTCCTTTTACAAAAGTTACCAAGTACCAGCCCTACCTTGGACTTTGCAGTCGACGGCTGACGGATGTGACCAATCGGGAATTCAAATTATATTTAAGGGTTGTTTTACAAGCAAAAAGCGATTAAGTTATCACCTAAACCGTAATGGACTGTCAGTCCAATTGTACATTCGAAATTAATCCATGTGAGGTAGGGGATTTATTCTTGATTGTAATTTGGAAGTGGCAAACTTTTTATGCTTAGGAACATCATTCAGGGGGGTTATTATGACATGGCTATAAAATGAATTATTTTACGGCGAGCGCAAAGGACAGAGCTATAGCAGTTGTATAGCTCTAACCTTTTCTCTCAGCGTAAACAGAACTGCATAGCTCCAGAATAACCAATCAACAGACTCATTATCAATACAACTGATTTTGTATTTAGCATATTCGTATGAGATTATCTGTCCTATATAGTTCTCGTTCGTCAGTCAGGTCTTGTTGATGTAGAACAAAAAGACAAATAAATGCTAACATCTCGATCCCTTAAGACCTACATCAGTTACATGACCACCCGTCTGCAATTCTGTACCTTTGATCTAAGTGTCCATTGGCCGTGTCCTGGCACTGACATTGCATTCAGCGATGAATAGCCCGTTAACGTTGCAACTCTGTACGCACTGTCACGAGTAAAATATCGCATCAGTGCAACACAATACGAACATTGTGCGTGCTCATACGAGAGAAATGACGTCCCTACAATAAGCCCGTAGATTATAATAAAAGTTAAATCCCTATTGAATGCTCAAAGATCAATCTAATCATGTTTTTTTCCACTTTCTTTAGCAGTATAAAGTGAATGTAGATAATTACACGGAAACATAAAATCAACATTAAATTTCCAGCAACCAACGAAATTTAAATCATTTAGTAACAAATGAAAAACTTTCTACAGCTATTTCATTTTCACTTTCGAACCAATAATTGTTTGTTTAGTATCATTTGAAACCGATGATAACAGAGACAATTTCTATTTAAGTACGGCTTGCGCGCGTGTCAGCGGGTTTCATTTCTCAATCGGGCAAAGAAAGCCATCATAGAGCGGTAATTGCCTGATGATTTAAGGTCTCCGCCGGTTGTGAGGACAGGAGGAGGTATTGACTATTTATTAATAACAGGCATCGGGTAATCTCGGCATTATTGTAATAGCCCCTTGTCCGATGTTAAGGCCACCGCGAGACAGGTACGAATGGGGCCCTCGTGCTGCCGATTATCCCATAATGGGGTGCCGATGCGTGGATAAACGTCGAGGCGCATTAATTGTCTACTTCGGCATAAATATTTATTCTTGTACGGCGGTTTGTAATTCTTAAAGATGCCTTAGGCGTTGTACAGGGCGGTAAATCTCTTTTGCTATGAACGAGTGCCTAGGCAATTTGCTTAACGAACGTAAAAACGTCGAAGAAAAAGAACACCTATAGATATGCGTATGTACTAAAGACCGCGACATTGCATTAACGCATTCGATCAACGAAGTATTAAAAAATACTCTCACTTTAACTGGTATTCATTGATGGGATATTGAATAAAATAAATCGACTCATCACAGGACGCATTCAAAATTCAATTCCGGTTCGAAGATTTATCCGCCTGATTTCAATTAGGGCCCATCGCAGGCACTATCTGCAACTGTCGTGTCGCAATTTAAATTATCCCGTTTAACACATTCTCGACATTTTTAAATCTCACACGTAACGTGCCCGGCCCAGGTTGTTGACATGCAAAATGCATTCGTCGAAAAGGTCAAGATAAAACTACGACACCGTATAAATGGCGACCACTTTCGCGTTATTTAACTCTTTAATTTAAATAATTATTTTATGTAGTGTGACGTCAAATGGAACAAGTAATTAGTTGGGTGCGAGGAATGTTTGTACGTCACGGTTTTTACGTAAAGCAAGGACGTTTACGAAATTTCGTAGTAAATAAGACACGTTTACAAGCCTTACGTGACGTTGCGTGCTGGTTGCGCGTGGCAGGCAAAACAATACGTTCACAGCTTGCCGTGGAGCCTTTATCTAAATCAGCATTGTAAACGCCTTATGGCACGATTGTAAGACTTCCCCTGTTTCAATGACATCCTGATTTTCTCCTATGTTATTTTCTACGCTGTGCATTGTTAAGAATTCGTGTATAGAATAAAGCGATTTGTTTCGAAGATTTCTACGTTTGCCAGCGGCATCCCGGGTTTTGGAATCAATGTAGAAAATTAAATTAAATTGGCGCATTTAATTCAATGGGTTACGAAAACCTAACATCGTTTGAAGATCGTCAGGTCCTTTGCAGTAAAAAATAAATGTTAACGACGTAAAACTGTGAAGTGGGAACATTTACACCAATCATTATGAGTTATGATGCGTTTTATTAAGGAAGCGCTTTCTTCAGATATACACGTGAAGAATGTGGAAGCAAACGTGACTTTTCGGTGAATAGATGGACTGCGTTTGACGTCAGTGAACCATTAACCCATGATCCTAATTTCCGCAAATTTTAGACGCAGTCTTTAACATTCCACTATATGGGTCGTATCCGTATGTTTGTGATTTTACTAGCAAGGGGATCAGGAAATGTTTGTTTAGACTTTGTTTTGAATGGAAAATAGCACTGGATTTCAAACTAGAGCTGTAAAATAACAGCAGTAAAACCCGCTTAACAAGATTAGTAAAAACGAAAATAGCTGAAGGAATAACTGTGATTTAATGCTGAAACGTGATCAGTTTCTGGACATTTTAGCTACTTTTCCTGATAATACGAAACGGATATTCTCTACAGTATTGTTTGCGATTTCATTGGCCATCACTTTCAGTTTTCTCTGTCAAGTAGTTGGCTCTCAAGCCGTGTTAGTTTATTTGCCTCTTCAGTTCTGCCAGTATTTATTCTGTATCGCGTGCGCGCAAACCTACTGAGCTGTTTTGTTCGTCACAATTGTAAACATCTTGAGGATTTATACTGCCCTGGTACCGGGGCGCCAGTGTTTGCTAAAACTTTCAGAAAAACAATTATTTTTTTAGTAATTCCGGGTTAACAATTGAGGTCATGAAAAATCGCTACTTTTGCGTTACGACATTGTTTCATGTAAATTAAAAACATGCAAAAAATATCTACCGTGCTACACCGTTACTCCAGGGCCTCCATTCTACGTGGTAAAACAATATTGCTCTAGTCATGTTATCGTCAACGTAATGATAGCTTACATAAATACTTGACGAAGACGGCTGAGTTAAAAACGATACGATACCATGTCAAAAGCAATATTGTTTTACTGCTCAAAACAGAGGTAATAGCCCCTAGGCCACTAAATTACCTAATATTGAAAAATGTATAGGTATTGCTAGATTTAGGCAGCAATGGGCAGTGTAAAAGGTTAGCCAATGGGGCCGACTGCTGGGGCTAACTGATGATCTGGTGAAGGTCACGGGAATTTGGGAAGGGCGATTATTGCGGCGAGGAAGGCCTATGTCCGGTAGTGTACGGCGGTTAACATGTACGACAATTGTGATAATGATTATGTGTATTGTACCTTTTGTTCTTCTTTAATAAAAAAAGGAAAAGTAAGAAGAAAAACATACGACAGTGATGATAAAGAAAAATAAAGATAAGAGAAAATAGTTTAGAGAGCCTGGACTCGCGCACCGAAGGTTCCGTACCGCTGAACTCACCCTTGTTTTGTTTATTATTTGCTGATCATTTTATATGGTTTGCACTATAATTACATACATACATACATTAAATCACGCCTGTTTCCCAGAGGGGTAGGCAGAGACCACTTCTTTCCACTTGCTACGATCTTGACAAATTTCTTTCGCTTCTTCCACATTCATACATCGAGTCATGCACGCACGTCGGTTTCGGGTACTTAAGATTCGGCTCTTTTCCAGTATTTCACCGATTTGATTCGAAAAAGTACGCCTAGGGCGGCCCCTTCCAACCCGTCCACTCACTATCGAGTAATAACAAATATTCTGTAATAAAAACAACTCAAGATCTAAAGATACAGTTTTTTAAAGTTAAGATGTCCCGAACGGACACATTGTCATTGTCATTGTCATGGTCTTAACTATATTGCTAAAACAATGTCAAATATAGACCTAATCTTGAATATTTCGACAGCAACAATGCACTCAGGCTTCAGCGACGGACCGACACGGAAGGTCAGCCTCCGATTTATGCCCCACGAAGTCTTTGTACCGCGGCCGCCGCCGACACCGTTTCCCACCGCACCGTTAACTGAATACTATTGTGGGCTGCAAGTGCAGAAAGGGTTTTAAATAAGACGTAAACAAACAACAAAGTTATATTTGTACTTAACTAGCTGTTGCCTGCGACTCCGTCTGCGCAGAAAAACGGAGCATAGCCTATGTTACTCAGGGATAATGAAGCATTCTAATGGTGAAAGAAGTTTTGAAATCGGTCCAGTAGTTTTTGATTTTATTCGTTACCAACATAAAAAAATACAAAATTACAAATCTTGCCTCTTTACTATATTAAGTATTATTGAAAAGGGAGTGATTTTGTTCGCGCTCTTTTCTATCTGCAATGTCAGGCGCAGTAGAATATTTTTTAATAAAACTCTTTTCGATGAAATACATAGCTCCCGGTAGTGAATAATCCTTTACCATCGTTTTTGTCAGATAATTGAGAATGCAAGATAAATACGAACTTATCCGACAAAAACGATGGTAAAGTATTATTCACTACATCTGTACGGTGTTAGACGTTACAAGTTAAAATTGTGGCGATAAAATCATTTCTTTTTTAGTGGTGTAGAATTTTTTCTCGTTCCTCCGATAGCAAATTAATCTCCGATAGTTCTAGTTCGCTATGGTTCACGCAGCCGCAACTTTTAAAATCATTAGTCACGTCTTTGTTAACACGGTTAGAAATTGAAAAAGAACTAAAAGGTTCACGTTATTTTACTACTACCATCAAGCAGCGAGACTAGGAAATATGCGCAATTTAAACCAGCCATTTCAGCAATATCGAGCCACTCATAATTTAAGGTAATGCACTCCACCGTAGCGCCACCGTATTTCAAAGATACCATTTTTCCTTTAATCGTTTTTCGAACTGAATTCGTAATGTAGCCATTATGGACTATCTACGCCTCCATTACTTTATCTCCAGTGTTACTTCGGGGCCCGAACTACTTGGTGGAACATTGCAAACGGTCGGCGGAGTAAAACATTTCTCGTGTTTTAGAAAGCATTCGTGAGTTTGTGCTCGATAAACTGATCGGGAACCGCATCCATATCCGAGAAAATGTTTTGGATGTAGATAATACTGAATTGTACTTAAGTAATGCTACTTTGCCTAAGAGCGCACGCACCCTTATTAAAACCCCCAAATTTAATAATGGGGGTTTGGCGCTTACATCTTTCGCTCTGTCTTTCTGTCGCTTTGTAGCTCACAAACAGATGGATTGAGATCATAAGAGGTACGTATCATAATATAGTAGGTCCTTACCTATCAAATCGGCGTTTTATATGGAGAATTTTATGAAAGCGGTGGTTTTCATACATTTAATTTTGCCGATTATTTAGTAACGTCAAATGTAAACCAAACAAAACTCTGTCAGGAATATAGGACACTTCTAAGCTATATTGTACGTATCTTAATTACCTAAAAATAGTTAGCTTCATAAAACTCTGCGTAATTGAAACACTTGAACTCGCAGCATATGAAATAGTTGAGTTCACACTTTCATTTTAAACATTAAGTAAGAAATTTAACCATTTTATTTTGTATCTAAAACCTTTGTAACATAGTGTATTAATGAAATTTAAAACGAATTCGGAAGTTAAAATTTAAATGAATATATTCCGTACGAAATAAAACACATTAAAAAAACGCCAACTTCATAGGTAAGGACCCAATATGAAGTGCAAAATAAATAATGGGTCATAAAACATAATGTTCATACATAATATGTAAAAAAAACCGTAAAACTTCTGGTTACTGTAAAACAAACCTTACCTTACGCTGAGGTTCTAAACAATGGCTTTTTAAAGATCCTGAAATGTTTACGGTTTCAGAAATAAGAAATTATAATATATTTTATTCCATGTCGTCATTTAGTGGTCCCAATGGAAGACCAGCGTTGGCTTCACAGCCAGCACTTACTGAGTTGGGACCGTTTCGCAACAGTTACTCAATACATTTATTGCATTCCACATTTTACCACTATCAGTCGTTTCTTTTCCTTATTTTTAGTTATATTTATGTGTGTTATTTATTGTTGTGAATAAACGTTTTTCTTCTTCTTCTTCTTCTTCTTTATTATTTAGATTATTCTTCTATGTATTTTGAACATTATATATTATGATACGGTCCCGTTCATTCGGGACGAGATAGATCGTAGCTAAGTTTGTTGGGCAATCATTCACTGAAAAAAATATATGTTTACTACAACCAAGATCTTGTTCATTGTAATCATACATCATGAATCCATATGAGCCTGTCAACATTATGACTTCTGTGACTAAGAGAATTTAGTTAAATTCTCTTAGTTTCGTCTGTCAAGTACTGTACTGGCCTTATAAAGTCTGGTATCTATTTTAATATATTTCTTATCCAGTACAGGCATTAAACCTTATTATATTTATAACGTTCGTTTATAGATTCAAGTAATCCCAGAGTTCCATCAACTAAGATAATAGTTAACAAAACAATGTTAGATACTCATTTGAACTTAATTATTTTCCAATGTGATTATGAAACTTCGTCAGATCAAGGAATGTTTAACTTCATTCAATCAAGGCGCTTAGTTGATTCTATCAAATACTTTACTGTCCTCATAAAAATTACTTATTCATGGCAATTATTATCTTGTTTAGCGCAAGCACGAAACCTTATTATGACAACAGTGTTCTATTATAGAATCACTCAAGATCCCACAGTTCCATCAACTAAGATAATAGTTAACAAAACAATGTTAGTTACTCATTTGAACTTAATTCTTGTCCAATGTGATTATGAAACTTCGTCAGATCAAGGAATGTTTAACTTCATTCAATCAAGGCGCTTAGTTGATTCTATCAAATACTTTACTGTCCTCATAAATATTACTTATTCATGGCAATTATTATCTTGTTTAGCGCAAGCACGAAACCTTATTATGACAACAGTGTTCCATTATAGAATCACTCAAGATCCCACAGTTCCATCAACTAAGATAATAGTTAACATAACAATGTTAGTTACTCATTTGAGCTTAATTCTTGTCCAATGTGATTATTATACTTTATCAGACCAAAAAACATATACTACTTCATTCAACTAAGGTCTAGGTAGTTGATATAGTCAGTCATAACAAGTAATAGATTTAAATAAGATCATTTTTCGAGGGGCTACCCTGGGTCAACGACCTCGACACGCAATTTTCTGACATTTTCCTTAATATATGAAAAATATAAATATAAATATAAATATTTTTCATATATTAAGGAAAATGTCAGAAAATCGCGTGTCAAGGTCGTTGACCCAGTGTAGCCCCTTGAAAAATGATCTTATTTAAATCTATTACTTGTCATGACTCATGACATGACTGACTATATCAACAACCTAGACCTTAGATGAATGAAGTAGTATATGTTTTTTGGTCTGATAAAGTATAATAATCACATTGGACAAGACTTAACCTAAGGCCAATTCACGTAATTTACATATTATTATGTGGCGGCCTACTGGTTCTTGTCAATAAAACAACCACCACATAAAAAAATAAATGAACTGTATATTTAATAAAACGGAGTTTAATTTGTACACGCACTACCCCGCTCTGAGTTTCTATAGTTGGCACTGTATCTTGATCTTTTAGTACTTGCTGACTTGTGGACACATTTTCTTTTTCTATTTCTGTCCTTTTCCAGTACAATCATACATTCGGATGGGTCTTTCAGGCAATTATCAGCTGGTAATACTAGATCAAACTGCAAGTTTCATAAATCCAGCCCCTGAAAATTAAAACATCAATGTACTGTCTGTATCCTTGATTGACTTACAAAAATACACAAATTTTTACTAGAAAATATGAGTTCAGTTCCTATTGTAGCAGTGCTATGATAACTTATATTAATGTGTTTAAGTGCTATAGGCTATTAGCACTATGATAAGTTTGAATAATATTTTTTAGTAAAATAAAATTAAGTAGGTATAAATGACATATTTTCAACAATGTTTAGGTAATAAGGAATTTATATTTCATAATAAGTATATATACTTAAATGATTAACAAGCGATAACCTTACACAAATCAACTTAGTCCCAAACTAAGCTCTAGGCTTGTACTATGGGTATAGACCACGGTTTGCAGCACAACAAATTCCTGCTTTTGAATTTTGGAATTTGAATTTGAATTTGCCCTTGTTTTGAATACTTAAATAAAAATACAAATAAGTACAAGTAAATTACATTAAAAACTTACAGAAAAAGTTGAATTGTTGTGGTTGATCGCTGTTGGCGAAAACTCGTTCTTCCATGTGCGCCAATACCTCGTGAATAAGACCCTGGGCCCTGTCTGGGGAATTAAATCTTTCAAGTCCTCGTTTGTAAGGGTCGATAAGGCCTGGATTGTTATTCGCTGTTCTAAAATAGAAAATATTTTTTTTTAATTAGTGAGTAGGTACCTAGGTACCGCAGCCCTGCACTATTGTGGAACACGTTGGTTTTTAGGTGGTTAGTTGTTAGGTACCTACGCTATACGCTTACTTATAAATTCAAATTCAAATTAAGTAATTTATTTCATTACAATTAAATACTTACAGGTTTACTCAGAGCTTCATTAATTAGCACGGTAAGTTGTGATGACTACTTATGCCCGGTTCCTATATTCAAGAAACGAATCGTTTTCCTTACGCCTCGTTTAAATTTGACACATTTTGTACGTAGCAAATGTCATATAAAGCTACGGCCCGTAAGGAAAAAGATTCGTTTCTTGAACATAGGAACCGGGCATTAATGACAACGGCGTGAGCACAGCTTGGCTGGATTTAAGCTCACCCGTTGTCAAAATACACGCGGTCGTTGTGGTAATAAGTAAAACATAATATGTTAAAAAGGTATCCTACTTACGTGCACAATAAATTGTTTTATGAAAGAAGTACTTGGTTCAAAACTTATTTATAAATTTTATTGTAATACCTACCTGCAAATATGGGTATAAGATCGGGAAGCTCCCATGTTTTTAAAAGTTCTGCTACGTCGTCCATATCTATATTATGAATGTTGTTTCTCCAATTATCATCACCACAACCTTATCACAACACGATCCACAATTCCAAGAACACAGACACAGATTTCAGTATGAAAAAAAACAACACACAATAATGCCGCGCGCAGCGCAAACACCACCCACTCTGCTGGTATTTTTTTTGTGAAATGGCGCGTCGTCAATCATACGTTGAAAAACATGAAAAACACCTCACGTGTTTTTCATGTTAGCTTCAATCAAATTCTTATTTGAATCTACTAAGAAGCTTGCTTAGTACAACGTACTAGTCGAATGAAACTATTACTTTATATAATTAAAATAACTTTTAACATTATTTGTAAATACTACGATTAGGATCATAGAAGCAATAAAAAATAATTATTTTCTTCAGTCAAATTCTCATTTAAATCTACTAAGAAGCTTGCTTAGTACAGCGTACCTAGTTGATTGCAACTATTACTTTATATAAATTAAAATAACTTTAAGCATTTGTAAATGCTATCATTAGGATCATAGAAGCAATAAATTTATAGTTTTGATTTTGTAGAGAACATTTTTTGATATAACGCGTTAATTGATTGCAGTAATTTTACAAATTTATTGTTTCAACTATATTAAATCGTTGGTGCTAGTATAGAAAATTGTAGATTTAACTTTTTATCTTGTATCATTCTACTTCATAGCTTCTTTAACGTAACGTGTCTAGTGAATATTCCAACTTTGCGCCTCGTTCGTATAATACACATATATCGTTAATGCATACACATGGTCTTTGTAAACGCAAGTAAAAGAAAATAATTAATTTAACAAGGATCCTGTATTAATTCAAAGATGTATTAGTCGTTTGTTTAAAGGGCGTTTGTTAAATAAAAAAAATACTTCTGTGTTGCCTCAAACAAATTCAGCTTACTGTTGCAACTACCTTCTTTTGTTTTAAGTAAACAATATTAACGTTAACCCAATTATTCTGGAGCCAACTAAGAGAAAATGCTACTTAGTTGGAGTCCATTTTTTTCAGTGTTGTGTGGGAGTTTTTATTTAAAGTTACCTTCTCTTAACTTTCCAAGTTTTTCCTTCGTTACAATTTTAGCAACTGGGGCATGTTTTATAAAGCTACAAGAAACAATTTTACAGGTCTAAACTGGCAACGCTGCTCAAATGGCTGGTCGTCATTGGTCGAGGAGGTGTCAAATGGAAACTTGTAACCCGTAAATTGCAATTTAAAGCTTTATAAAACAGGCCACTGATTGATTGGAGTTATTCTAAGATTTCTAAGGTACCTATGGAACTTTACTAGGTTGAATGTGTATCTTTTAATTAACTACAGATAAATCGTTTATTTCAGCACCACCTTTATTAAATAAAACTCTTAATGGAATCTCCATTAGGTCAGTTAATTTAGATAGAGAGATACACCCTGCGCATAAAGGAATGGTAATAATATTCAGCTATTATTCGTATCGTAATGGAATATAATAAGCGCGAGGAGCGTGAAGATCTCAGTAAAAGATTTCTCGAATGCAGTTTTAGTATTTTAGCGTAAGTTATGGAAGGATCAGATAATTTCTTGGTTGCGAAGGCGCGCCGATAGAGCCTTGATACCCACCCTTGCTCTGGACATACGCTACGTGCACTATTAATGATTTACTCTCATCCAATAGAGACGTAAGTGACTTGTAACTTCAGCAAGAAATGTCGTAAGTCTCAGAGGATCCAGCGCAGTTTGATTCCTTTTATGTTTTGAGTCCAAAATTATTGAACGTGTTTTTGATGGACACTGTTGCGGTTTGCAGATGCAACTTCAACACATGTACTTAATGATGCATTGCGGGGTAGATATTTTTCAAATTATGTTGTATCAGAAATAAAAATAATGTTTTCAACGGGCGAAATTACGTGATCTATCTAGGTAGACGGTGTAATACTCGTAAATATTACTTGTATCAGATATTGTACCAGGATCAGTGATGGGAAGAAAAACTAATTTTTGATTTAAAAGGCAGTATCTGTAAACATCGTTTTCAGTAACTATGTCACTATTAATGCGTCTGAAACCAGGATTAAAAAGTTAATAATCTGATAAAATATTTCTGCATCTATTTATGTAGATATTTAAACTATTCTTTTTATTTGTACTCATCATTTAAAGTATAGTTTTTTTGGTTTATTTAATTTTCGTGCTCTTTACATCAATATTTTTTTACACTATTTGATGCACAACCTTTCACTTTTCACAATCTTTCAAGGGTTAGCTGGAAGGGATCCTTTAAAGGATTAAGTACGCCTACACATTATTTTTTATCTTCATTGTATTGTTTTTGGTTTTGTTTTGAATAATAAAGTCTTTTCACACATACATAAAAGATTGACCGGTGTCCAAAGATCCTTTTCCGCTAGTGCAGGACTTATTTATGTCCCACAACCTGATACTGTTAATAAACATTTCGCTAACTCCAATTGCGTTCCAAGAAGAGCGGGTCGATAGCGCAGCCTGAGTTACAACGGCGTCAGCTGCTTACTGTTTTATCTCCTTGTACTCCATGATGCTGTAGATACTTAATTGGGTATTGTAGTTTTACTGCGCATATATAATAGTACTCCATCGTTATCTGAGAGTAGGCTACCTTTTTTATGGTATGTGAAAGGCAAACTAGCACACAGGTCACCGAATGGTAAGTTTAATGCATGCATTCAATCTTAATACTGCAAATTACGATGGAATACCTCTATGCTAGTCATTTCACCAGTAGTTTTATCCCAGCAGCAGTACACAACAATACAAACATACTGCTTAGCGGTAGGTTAAAAGATAAGATGGTGGTAGCGATACGAACATGGTAGCGATACGAACAAACGCTGCAACTGTGGCTATAAAAAATCTTCCATCTGTGTGGAAGTGCTATCTAAAAATGATCTCTTAGGGAATTAAAATGGGTAATAACCGAAAAATATTTTTATGCATATGAATTCCGCGAAAAAATGGGAGAAGATTGTGTTACATGGGAAAGGCTTACGTCTGTGCTTGACGTTATGTGTCTATAATGATGGTGACGATTACAGGGTTACAGATTACAGAGCGTTAATAATGATTAAAAAGAAAGACAAAACTATTACATGTACAATAAACATATAAAATCAATTACGTTGTCATCATTAGCGCTATCAATTATCATCTTTCGGTACGCGATCAACCACGGTAGCGAAGGAGCTAGTTAGTCTTCGAAATGCGATCATTATCAACATTAAAAGGTCCATGCTCACGCACATCCTTTAGCGGAATCGCACCATCTGTACTTATCAGTATACTGTGACAACTTTGAGTAACGAGAACTAATCTCATGACTAATTGAAACCGTTCACAGTAATGCATCATTTGTTTTACTGATCGTTTTTGTACGCCCCAGCTGTTGAGCGATGCATGTTCCATTGGATCGGGCTAAGTTCTGTTTTTACTTTTCATTGATCAATTGTCAATGAGTATGTTCACCTATAAGTGCCGCGTGCGCATCCCACACGTTGCACGATTGTGGGAATGGGAACTGTAATTGTTGGGTAGGATTTACTTTTGTGAAGTTAACTTTGTTTTGAGTCACGTAGACAATTTATTTTAAATTTGTGTTTGAATGTTACAAATTTCGGATTACCCGAGCCGAGCCGAGTGTACTTTTGGTATCTATCTAAATTACTAAAGAAGGCACCACTTATTGATTGAAAAAAAAAACGTGAATTTAATTGTTGGAATTGCTTATTATTCTGGGTAGTGGTTTTTGTTATGTCTGTCAACATACCAAAAAACCTTAATGTTTCTCTTCAGATAAATAAATACATAATCAAAGATTTTTTATTAAAAATCTTCTCGCAATTTATTGAATATTGTTTTTAATGACATATCGTTTTTTGCCTAATTATTTATTCTTGCGAAGGGCGTTGCAAGCGATAGTGTCTGCGTTGGCGCCGGTGAATTTAATGGCGGCAGCGCGCACGCGCAGTGCTGATAAACATTGTTACACTGGAAAGATTAATGCGCGGCGAAATTGCTTGGATGCTGTGTTAAAAACGGCTACAGGTTTATTAATTCACACAATGTTTGGAGAACAGTGTAACATAAACCATATTTACTAACCGGTAACTAACATACTAAAAGTCAAGCTCCCTGATCCCTTTCACAAATTTGACCCATTATTGCATGGCACTGAATTAACAACACTGTTACAATGTTATTCTCACAGTCCATTGTCTACGTGACCAAAACATTGTCCTCAGCAATGAACTTTACTGGAAGTGAGAGTGATCTGGCTGATACGCTGTGCTCGGAAACTGCTGACCTTTGGGTCTACGTTACGGTGCATTACTGGCTCTTTGTACCTAGCTTTACATTATGTTCAGTGTTAAGAATAAGTGCCAAGAAAAATTAACAATTTTACGGCTTTAAAAGATACGAAAAAATTTGCGTAGTGCTTATAAATGCGTCTTACATAACAGCATTCCAATGTAAAAGTCAAGGTTCAAGCTGAATATTCCCTGGGCTGAATATTTTCCATAGTTCACAGTTCTACAATTTATAGCAAAGTAATAATACAAAGTATTTTAGGTTAAAAACAAGGGTTGGATTCAGCTGAAGTCGATGTCATTACATCCGTGGGTAGGCAGGACAGGCAAGAAGATATGAAATGAAATGAAATGTTTATTCGCAAGAATACTTAAATCTGGTTACAGGATGTTATTGTATACAAAGTATCGTATTCTGCCGTGATTTAACGACATGCAAATATTAATTTAAATCATAATCTGTTAATCGTCTTAACAAATAATGATATTGAAGTAGGTAGACTTAGCGATGTGACAATTTCGAAAATTCACAAGAACATTCCTACAACGTTCATTCTAGAGAATTCTGGAGGAATCGTGAAAACTGCTAAAGTCTGCCGTTTTGGAGATATATTGTTCGACAAATGGTCAATTTTCTAAATGTTATGTCCTAAAGGCTATTTCAGTTCAAGATTTTTTTTCTTATTCTGCATGTTAGTAATCCTCGCTGCCTGATTAAAATACCAGTCAAACTTACTTAATATAAATAGCATCAGTTGCATTATAATTGTTTTCGGTTCAAGAAACAGTTTTTTTTCTTATTCTACTCGTTGTATTCCTCGTTGCCTGATTAAAATACCAGTCTAACCTTACTTAATATAAATAGCATGAACAGGTTAGCGCTAAATAAACCGCGCATAGTTCGAGACATGGCACTTGGAAGAATATAAGTCAGTTCTGGACATGAACATCCGGCAGTCGCGTGAGATGAGCGCATAATTTAACGAGCCTCTTAAATGAAGTCTCGCAAGACTGTCACAACTGGAAAGTTGATTTGCCTTATGCGAAATATATTGCTATGTTGAATGAAGAAAGGTGTAAAGACTTGCTTAAGAGGATATGTGTGTTCTAATATTACTTATAAGGGTTACGGTGTTAAAGTGTTAAGAGGCCTCTAACAAAAAACTAAACTGGCAACGTCGCTTTTATTCCTGTTTAGGGTTCTGTACCCAAAGGGTACTTACGGGACCCTCCCTATTGCTAAGCCCTCATTATCCGTCTGTCTGTCCATCAGCGGGCTGTATCCCATGAACCGCAAGAAGTAGACAGTTGAGATTTTCTCACAGTATGTGTTTCTATTGCCGCTGTAACAACAAATAATAATAATAAATAAAATAAAAATGGGCCTCCGTAAAAGAATCGTGATTTTTCGGCGTTAATTCCTCGATCTTAACAATCGCTGTAACTGTAACAGGTAGACATGAAATTTTCAAGAAGTGAGTTATACTAAAACAACAACAACACAAAATAAAAATGAAAAACGCCCCCATACAAGAATCGTTCGTGACCGACTCGTAGGTACTTGGCTCATTTTTCTTGACTGATTGAAGAGTAATTGGATAATGTAATCTATTAACTCTGTTCATCTGGCAGATTGATGAGAATAATATCGAATCGTTCACTCTAATTAATAACTTGGAAATCTTAGAATCAAGGGTTCACACACAAAGTTAAATAATGTGTAATACTAATGTATACATTACATACAAGAAAAATGCGGTATTAATCCGTAGATAAAACATGCATTGAGGACAAAATAAACACGCACGTCCCGGTGCTTGTGACTCTTGTGAGACAGTGACGTTGTTTGCGAATGTTACCTATTAACCCCTAAGAAACAGAGTTAAAATGTACAAACCTTAATTTAATGTTTTTAAGAGAAATAACACAGATTTTTTAGTAATGTTCATTTAATGTTTTTTATTTGTAAGTAGCATTATTTAACTACACACAAGTATTCAAACCGAAAACAACGGCGATGGTTTCTACATAGACGACGGCAGAAATTATTTTCAAGTTGCGGTTGACAATTCTATAACCTAATTCTAGTACCTAGATGTAAAGTGGTAACATAAATTATTTTCTTTTTCTGCCACATTCCAGGTAATTTTGGGCTATAGATAGTGTCACAGAAGGAAACTGTTTCCAGTTACCTAATTCAGGGTAAAATTATGAACTATCAGGCTATGAACTGGTTTTGATATACAATGAAGGGCTTCAAAATTTGATAAAAACACACTGCAACACAACAGACATAGTATAAAAAAGCAAGATTAGAGCCAACTCCTTCAAAGTTTTCGGTTTTGAGATGTCTCTGACCAGTGGCCCCAGCCAAGATGCTTTACGCTAACTATAGCGTTTCTTTTCGTTTCGTTTTTAAACCAATCGCGTCTGGTAGATGACGCGATACAAAGTCTTGGCATCTTGGCTAGGGCGTCTGTTATTTAAAGTGTTTTAGGTAGTTAGATAACTTACCTGATGCAGCAGCCTATAATTTTTAATTGCGCGATGCTCTATGTAGGTAGATACTGTAGAATTTGATGTCAGGCGGATGTTACTAAAGTTTCTGTGAGAAAATTGAAAATCTTTACACTGTTTGAACGTGTCATGAAGAAACAAGTTCCAACACACATCATTTCTAAGGAAGTAAAGTGTTAATTAGGTACTTGGCACGAGGTTAAGATCGCTTTCAAATATACAAACTTGCAGCAGAAAATAATTATATTTTATCACTTAACGCATTAACTTGTGCTATGCCTTTTATGACGTTTCATACGTACTTGTTTAATGGTTTTATCACACGCGTGTTTTACCTTGTGTCACGTAAAGTATGGTGCATACCAATGTGGCTGCATTATCTCTATTTATATACGCAATACAGTCCTACCTTTTCAATTCCTGCGTTTTGCTTCTTCTTTTCCCAATGCCTCTTCAAAAATGTAATAAGCTTCAGACCTTTAGTCGTTCATACATAAAATTCCATAATCTATATATACCTATAGGTAACTATAGTGTATCTTCGATAGCTGTTATCATAATCAAAAAAATCATAAAATAATATAATCTTGTTTTATTATCTTAATGATCTCAAAATAACAGGGAGTGAAAGTTGTATAACTATTCTTTTATCTGTTAAGATTTTGGACGTAATTTAACAAATAGTGCCTACCACATCAAATAAGGCCACAATTTTTTTCATCCTTTTTTCTCGGTGGAGTGCTGTGCGAAAACGCCCTTAGGCGGTAGAGAACCCAAAGCGTAAAATTTCATATTATAAAAGGAAAGTGTTATTAAACAGCCAATTTCGTCTGTAATGGCCGAGGGCAAGATGGCACAGCGTTATTACTGACTGTTGGTAATAAATATGACAGCAATCAGGTCATCTAGCACAAAATATGGTTAGCTTAATTAGTTTTTTGAGAGTGATCTGATGTCCTATGTAAAGACTCCATTTTCGTTTTTAAAGGGCATTGAGTAAGCTTGTATAAACATTATTGTATTTTTTTTTCTTACGATGGTTAAGAGGTACTCTAAATAAACAACACACAAAAAAAGACATAAAATTAACACGTTATATTATATCGGAGCAGAGATATTTAAGATTTAAGTATTAAGTGTTTCGTACTAAAAGTACGCCCAAAAATATTTAAATAATAAAACATAGCAAAATATGTTTATTTTCAAAATATCTATCATTCATAATTTATCACTTTTACGAAGGGCCGCTCCGCTTACCTTAAAAAAATATGACTTTTACAAATGACAATACTTTTGCCTAAACACGTTTGTTTAGAGATAAAAATACTGACAAACAAACATACACACATACTACAACACTACTAACAAACATATTTACACTGACTATCTATTTTGGCGACTTTACTGGAGTATAATTTACAAACTACAATACTAGTCATCATGCGAGAATACACATTACACATTTAAAGCAATCCAGTGTAATTTGCTCGGCATGTATTTCTAATTTCGTGTAATTAAACTATTTCAAGAATACTCTTGGAATGGAACCCTAAGAGAAGGGCTTGAGTTTGGCGGTTCCTTGAAAACTTTAACGCGCCCGCGGCACCTGTCGTAATTCAGAGGTAATTAAGCAGATTTCTTTTTAATCTGACGTGATACACTTACGGGATGCGAGTTTTTTAACATCCTGTACATCCGCCGAGCTTGCGCTTTATATGAATGATTTTACACTCGAGTTACGTTTTAATTACTACGTTGTGTTGTTTAGAATAAGGTATTATTTGTCGCTTTTAGGTATACCGACATGAGCACTTTGTGTAAAAAAAATTTTAATTAGTTTACCGTGTTTAACTACAATAAATTAAAACGAAAACAGCTTGATGTCTTATTTCGTTTATTTCTTACCAATTTCCGTCAGCTTCCTGACCGGTCAAATGAAAACTAAATGCTCATTTATGTTACAAAATAGGTTTTTGACTGAATCGTGTCACGGAACCTAAAAAATAGTGTGAATTAATTTCTGACCAAGTAAAAATTGCTCACTCGACCAATACTTCCTCGTTAGTCAATCGGAAGAAACTATAATGATATTTTAATCACGGTTGAGAAGAAATTCGCAGACGGCTGATAAGTTTATCTCTTTTTATAAAACTCCGAAACCTGACACCAGTCGGAAACTCGTGTCGAAACTCGATTAATTTTATTTAATTCAAGCTCGATAAAGATCTGGCTACCGAATCACCTTGTAGGTGGAACAGGAGCCGTTGGTAAATCATGCCTTATTTAATCAAAGATAGGGGAGAATTATATGCCCTAAGAATTATGTAAAAGGTACCAAAAATGCGCAAATATACTGACATTAGAGTGGCTGGGCTGATTTAATACTTTTTTATTGGAAAAAGTCGCCTTTTTAGAGTTCCGTAGTTAACACGGAACCATTATAGTTTCGCGATATCTGTCTGTCCATCTGTCGAAAGCATATATAACGGACTTCAAAGGAAAACTATCACGACTAAATAGACTTGAAATTGGTTCCTGAGTTATAGGCAATTAAAGTGTTTATACTTATATGCTTACTAAAAAATATTCTAAGGTAGCAAGCACCAAATAACTTTGAACAGATAATTTATTCAAAGGGAATGTCACCAGTGGTCAGCCAGAGACCTGTAGTCGGCTTCTGCACTACTGCACTACACTACTTAATACTACTACCCATTTTTGAGATGCTTTGATAGTTACGGCTTCGGGACTCTATACTGAGCAAGGTCCGAAATGCGATTAAAAGTGAATTGGCTGAAATGCTACTCTGTGATTGAGTCGGGGTCTTCAGTCACGCCAGTCACTCCCCAGTGGAACAGACCTGCGGACGATTGCGGTTATCAGTATGATTTTATTTATTTAAAAAATACGCTTGAAACATAATACTCGCTGTTAAATGCAGTTTACCGCTTAAATAATACAAGTACTTATCTTATGTCCTTGGTCCCGTGGAATATGCAACGGGTGCTAGTGTGGGATGCAACCTGCGTAGTCACGCTATCCACATCTCCACCGGACCTCTGATAGGGCTGGAGTGGCAGCTGAAGCAGCCGAAAGCATAAAGGTAGGAAAGTACAATGGTCTCGGCCCTGAATATATTATGTTTTTTTCCATTCGACGTCGACAGCCTTGGTCCGTGGGGTCCTAGCGCTCAAAGCCTCTTTGACAGTTTTCGATAGCGTTAAATATCTTACCTAGGACCTCAGATTCTGATACCACAACAGCCGAACGACACCAAAGTTCGTACAATTTTATTACGACTTTAATATACCTTCATGTTTAGGTTTTTTTTTTAAATACTTATCGCTTTTGTTTCAAATGACAATGGACTTCCAGTAAACAATACGAGTAGGTATTCAAGATGTAATATCTTCACTTGACTTACTTCTAAAGCAGTACACGTGCTAGCATTTGTAGGAAAGTATTCAAAGTGATATTGTAGTAGGTATAAAACACAATATATCAAATGTAAACCTTCCGCCTTTACCCAAATATGGATGCCTATCCCGGAACAGTAATCGATCTTATTCAATCAGTTACAATCAGCGATCAAGGTTACCAAACAATGTCCGATCATCCGGTACATATTATTAATCAATCAGTAGTAAGTATAAATTGTTTTTTATCTTTGCACCTATTACTATTAAAAAAACATAGATGTACGTACTGACACGTAATTACAGAACGTTGGAAAGTGAATTTTGAAATTATTCCTTTCCAGAAACAAATGCCGCAAAACGAAGTGGTGGACATAAATACATTCGCTAATAACATCAAAACCAAATCCTTGAATCAAAACTCACACACTGATTTGATCTGGTCAGCTTCACTTTATCTTTTAATTGAATACACACATAATATCTGTTCAGCTTGTACGGTAATACAAAAATATTGAACACTTTAGTGCTTTGTTAATAAACTTCAAACTGCAATATAAGTACAAGCATGAAAATGTCAATCACAATGATAATGAGAAGGTTATGAGTATTCTCAACATTGTAACACGTATCTCTATGGGTACAACGTTAACATTATAAAATGTTATGTTCGTTTTATCTAGTGTCCGACCAAAATTTCGGTTTCGGTTTCGGTTTCGGCCAGTTTCGGCCAAAAAATCAAGTTTCGGCCCGAGTTTCGGTTTCGGCCAAAAACGGCCGAACCCTTCGGCCGCGCCGAAACTTACAACATCGTACCTTCGGGTCGCGTTCGGCTAACGTCGGGTGCGCTCGGCACGGCTGGCAATATGGCGTCGCTCGCAAATAAATCTGTTTTATTTTATACCACCATTAAAAAATCGCTTACTTTGTGTTACAAATAATGTATTTTTTTCACTTTATAGGGTAGTTAAATTTTCAAACAGAACCTCTGTAACTGTGCTGAAATTTCATTGTGATAAATCTTTGAAAGTAGAAACCTGTAATTATAGGTCGGCGAGATATTAATTTTAGAAAAAAACGGTCACTAGTTTTATCCTTTAACAATTTATTACGTGTATCAAAACGAGCTTAGTAACAAAACCCTACAAACCCTAAAAAACTCTATTTTCAAATTGACGGATGAATAATTAACCGGCAATTCTAAGTTGTTGTAGGGCATAAATAGAAACAACCTTTTAGGACGTGTAATCTCAACTAGGTATCTTAAAACTAGCTCGCTCGATCGACTTTCTATGAAAAGCCGTTTTTAAGAGAATAACATCTACGGTCGCGTTTATCACTACGGATAAAGGCATCCGTCACTCTCGCACAAGTAAACGTCAGAAAGTGACAGATGTTTTATCCACGCTATCCACACCGATAAATACAACCATAATAGGCCCGCAGGCATGGGTACAATGTATAGATGGTATAAGGAAGGCTTAGGGTGACAGGACGGAGACCGCAGGGAAGCCTTACGATTTACCACAGGTGTCGTCTGCTCCCGATGCGCAAGCGTCTCTGCTTACATTTCTTTGATACTTGAGTACTTAGATTCTTAATTTTACCAACACTGAGTTAGGTGCGCTTGAAGTTTACTAGGACAAAGTGCCTAACAGTAAGTGGACGGACTATATATTCAGTACCAAGCTCCCAAATTTCCATGTAAAACAAACACGATGCTGAGTTCGTGGCATTATGTTAAGTGGCAGGGTTGTGTAGTGAATTCCTCAAGTCAATTATAAAGCGTCAGTTGTGATAGCTTGAGCTGATTAAGGCCTTCCAATTATTTTAACAATGCACGGCTCAGCGTCTGGGTCTCTGTAACGGCAGTCTGAGAACTGTCACTGCCATTTTCGCTTTTGGGACAAGGAAAATGGCCGCAAAAAATACTTAGTGAATTACGCAAAGAATTTGCAAAGGGTTAATAAGGTAAGTTAATTTAAAGGAGAATTTGAAAATAAGGGCACTCAAACATTATGACCGGAAAACAATTACAATTAATATCCAACTAAGTACTTTTCCTGATTTTATACTGTCATTTCTGGCCACTTCCAAAAATATTCTACATATATCGTAGATGCGATGCTTAAAAAAAGTGCGGATTCAAGCTTTAGTCCAGTCCTTTTTTCCTTATAATAGAGCATCCTGGATCCGGGGAAAGCGATTTCGTCGCAGCCGCCATCGATTAAGGCAAACGAGGACCCTAACAAAGAGCTTGTTAAAATTCTTCCAAACTCGACCGCTATCTAACACACCTTATTAAAATGAAAAAACATGCCTTTTTCTTTAGATAGTCTTATAAATAAAGACAAAAGGCGACCTGTTACAAAAGACCATGGAACCGTTAACCTACTTTTATTAGCCTCTAGTTTCTGTCCTTAACTTCGTCAGCGTAAATTTTGACTATTGTTTAAATTAAACGTAGCCGGGATGAAATTAAATCTTCGACATATTGGCTGATTAAGCATGTAGGAACAAGGATCATGTCAAGTTAAGTTGTAGACTGTCGTCAAAGCGTTGAAAAGTTGATCCGTTTATCGTATCCCTGTTCGAAGAAGTGAGAGTGACAACTGTGTCAAACAATCTGACAGGTCTGGCGAGTACTTTATTGTGCCCAATACGTTTCACTGCACAATCCGATTGTACTTTGACCCGCTGTCTTAATGAGGTAATCGTAGTAGCTGACAGAAGATTGGTTACACTTTTTATAATGAAATCGACGACGGTTTCTGTCATACATTGGCGCCATGAATTACCACTCCACGATACTAGCGACGCAACAATTACAGTAATGTTTATATCACTTTTCATGTTGATTATACGCTTAATCATATCACACGTCCGCGGTATCAACTGGCATAGATTCGAAGGATTAAGACCACCTCTGCCTTTAACCGTAATGTGTAGATAGAAATATTATCGCTTGCACTTTTATGTGTCGATTTAAACTGACATCGCTATGAGATTAGTGTCAATGTTACCTGTTCGCGATTCGAAACGCTTTGTCCCAGATCGGCGCCAATCTCAGCATTAGCGGCATCTGGATCTAGTAATCCATAAGTGACAATTTGTATTTTTTTGCGCCAACGATTTTACTTTTACTCAGTACTTGATAGGATTAAGTTTGATGACCTAGTATGCATGAATTGCATGACCCTATTTTGTATTTAAACGAAAGTTAAGTGTTGCTGATTTAAAAAGTGACAGTGTAATGTCTCGGGTGACTACTGACGAAGACTTAAAAAAAAACATACATGTTTCCGGAAATATTTTTCTGCTGTAATAGGTACTAGGTACTTGTAAAGAAGAATATTCCTGTTGTTTAAGAAGCACGTCATACAAACATACATTCCGAGACAGTTGACACCCCCTGAAAGATTCTTACAACTGTTATTAGTTATTACATATTCAAATGTCATTGCGCTATCTGAGTCTGCGCCAATTTTTGTTTGACGCCAGTCGCTCGCAGGCAGGTGCGTGGAGCGCGCGTGCGTCCGCCATCTTTGTACAACAGCTGATTTTGGCGCCATCGCGATCTTAAACACGATCTGCAAAACACAATCAACAATTTACTACCCAAAGTTTTTGCACGATTCCCCACTAACTTTAATAAAGTGTTTAGTGTGACAAAGACTTATGAAGATGACAGTTAATCGAATAAGAGTTGTGGTGCTTGGCAGTGCAAGATGCGGGAAATCGGGTAAGGTTAATTTGCAAATTATTCTGGCATGCACACCTGACCCACAGGAATGGAATGGTTGCGATTTATGTGTATTCTCTTCTTTATCCCATCAAATAGCAGGATAATAACATAACGATGCTTCGTCGAACAGCGAACAGGTCTTTTCAGTTTTGGTTAACCACGATTTACTCTATCTCTTTCTGGCCAGTAATATTTTCTTTATGAGAGTGAGATAGGTTTGTAAAAAAAACATCTATTTTGAACAGGACGCTCGACAGAAATCAATTATGCCTAATGATCCAAGAAAGGATTCTTTGATTTATCACGAGAAGAAAACCGGACGCTGTAATTAAGGCTGTTAATTTAATTACTGGTATCGTTAGTTTTATTTTGTTTTACGTTATGTTACCGCCGAGCGGCAGGTGCCTATTAGTGTTATCCTACTGATTTATCATGACTGCTCGAGTACCATCTAACTCTCACTCTCTGTTGAGTTCGTTAACTCCCAATTGGAGCACTTGTATGTACCTGTTACGATACCGACAATTTATTATTCTAATGTCATAATGCATATTTTTCTTCTTTAGCGTTGTTAACGGGTGAAAAAGCAACTCTTATTCGCATCGTTTTGTAGCTTTTGAGGTTATTGAACAGCCGGAGTGACCTAGTCTGGCTTGTTTACCCAGACCAGTTCACAAATGTAATTGTTAGCCTCTTTACGTCGTTCTCAACTGTCACTGGGTCGACGATACGGTAGCATTTAAATACCTCTTGCTTTACTAATCCAGTCCGAAATGCATAATCTTCTGAGCTCCATTTACATATTCATTCCTAAGTCCTTGGTCTCTAGCCCTTAAATGGTAATGAGGTATAGGCTTTAGTAAATCCATACCTTATTGGATATCTTAAGATCGAATTTTGTAATGGTTTCAAAACAAAGCAACGTGGGTGTTGCAGGTCGAAGTATTGACATTATCAGGTTTGATAAACTGTTAAATAACAGTTATAATTTGGGCGGTCGTTTACGATAACGCTTAGGAGTGTGAAATAGGACAAGGTTTCGACAACGATACTTCACTTTAACACGTTACTCTTTAAAAGGAATATAAATCTTAAATGAACCGTAAACCATACAACCATATGGTCCTTAGCCCGCAAGAATAGTCCAATTTTCCATATTAAATTATTCTAAAATACGATAGCTTACTGCTATCATTGCTGGTTATATTTTATTTATTGGCCTAAAATCATTTGCTCTAAGCTCTAGCTATAACTATAACTATCATATTTTTAGAATACTTTAATGAAGAAAATTGAACTGTTGTTGCAGGCTAGGACCGTGGTGGGTTTTACGGAACCTGTGAAAGAAACCTGATTCCTTTCAACCTCATCTTTAGTGTTAACATATTCTAAGCAAGTTATTGACTTTATTTTCATTACCGTTTTAACGAGCTAGTTCTTTGTTACGCATGCGCCCCGTCAGGTGTGAAACAAAGGCGCCTTATCAACGCCGTTGACTCAATGATATCTGGCTGATAACTCAGTTAGGTTCTGTGTCAACAGCCTAGTGGCCAATTCCATGTATAAATCTTGATAAAGTAGTTGTGTATTTATTAAATTCTTTGCATCGTTATTAAATTAATCAGTGATATTGCATAGTTGGTTTGTTAAGGAGTCATGTGACTTGTGTGGGCTTTTCACTTGTAAATATATACGAGTATTTCGATCGTAGAAATATTCTAGATGACGTTTTAAAAGATCGAGAATAGAAAGGTCATGGAGTGCTGTACAGCAACTGCGTCCTCAGCCTTCCAATTCTGTTGTTGACAGCTTACATTTGGGAAGTTATATAGACGGGTGAAATTTCCTCGAATAAAGTTTGGTCTTACAATTTACTAGTTAGAGGAAAACTAGACGAATAGCATTTAATCAAGTTTTAGAAAAAATCCGATATTTTCTTAGGAATGTGTTAGAACTATAATTCACTACCTATCTTGCGAGTATTTTATAATTGTTTTACCTGTTGAATCTCTTGACACGTCGTATAAGTAATCCGAATTGGTACAGATTTTAAGACGCAATTTCCTCATAACAAAATACTGAATTTAAGTAACTAACTAAACAACATTTAGTCAGCGTCAAGAAATAGCAACGACCGTCGTAAAATATTCTCACTCTTGGTGCGTATGCACTGTACTAAGCAGGCATTTGTCATCAAGATCCAATTATGACGCCGAATTCAGCCACTTAATATTTGTAAACTTACCCTCGCACGTAAACTGTGCTCCGGTTAGTTGCGTAATGCAAATTCAAGAATAACAACAGGACTACGATGCAAAAAATAACGCATAATTTTCGTCAACCACTGTATTTTGGAGCAAACAAACAAGCCCCTAAATGCAAATATCAAAGGTAATAACTTCAGAGTCAGAGTTTATGACAGTTTAATTACTTTTGAAGCTAATAAAACTAGATGGCTAGTTTAAAGACGTATGTGCCTACGCAAACGAGATCTATGAAGTGAACATGGTTTACATTTGTTCAAAAGCCTCGAGCTGAGTCATGAAATGAAATTATATATTCTTTGGTTCTTCATGAATATTCCACTCCACGACTCCCGCAAGAGCGTTCGTCACCTAGAAGAAATGCGACTCGTCGCGGGCGCAGGCGGCTGTGGGCTGGATCTAGATTGATCACATCCGCCGCTATCCTTATACAGGAATGTGTACTGTAACTGAGAAAGTATTTTTGCAGGCTAGTTTTCAAGCACGTTAACAGTACCAGCTATTAAAGATGACTCATGTTTCACAGCCATGTTCCTGGTGAATCATATCTCGTTTGGCTAAAAACAATCTTGAAATTAAAATCAAAATATATTTACCGTAGGGTAAAAACTGCGGGCAACAATTTGCTTACTTACAGTTATTTTTTTTCTTACGTATCCGAGTCTTTGGTGGTCCAATTTTATTCCCAATTCGGGTGAGAGTTTTTGTGAACACGCCTCTTCAAACTAATTTTACGCATGCAATTCAAATTAAAGCGGATCGGTGTGCATTTTAAAATGAGTGCAAGAATGGGCGGACAGGTGCGAGGCCCACATTGTGTCCGAAATTTGCACAGTTTTTTGATCTCAATTAAAATACAGTTTCTGCACGATTAAGACTTCCTCTCGCCACACACAAGAAAAATAAACCAGTTTTTTTTTGGTAACATTAACAGATTAAAGGATTTAGAAATGCAAGAACTCCTTGTAAGCTCCGATAATCTTGCCGACAAAGTTAATCTGCTTGCACACCGGTTATTAGAGGCCAGTAAATAATTATGGGCTTCCGATGCAGGCCGGAACGGGAAAGCTTAGATCATTGCTTTGTTCACGTCGGCATAATGTTCTGAAGTTATTATTATCATGTTGATCCTACGCATTACCAATGTGAACAGCGAGCGCCTGGTGTTAACTAAAGAGATAAATATTAACAAAGAGTCAAAACGCGAAAAAATGTGAAGTAACATCCACTTTCGTAGAAGCGACTATGGTTTTGTGATTTGTTAGATACCGAATGTTAATCGCTCTTCACTTTCTATTGTTGACAGATATTTTCTTAAATTGGATATTTTCGATTTTGCTGAAATAATATTAATAACTATCTTTTGATAGTAAAATTTCGTTTCTTTCATATAAAAATTGCACTACATGATTTTATTAACGTATGGTAATAAAATCACCTATATCATTTGATTTACTAATAGATGACGGTGAAGTAGAAAGCATAAACAATAAGTCGGCGAAAGCCAGAGAAATTGATTTATAGTGGCGGCTTCGGATGTTTTAGGAAACACTTGAGACTTTTAACAACAATTAGAGATTAGGTAACTTCGATGTTTCTGTCCTTATGTTACTTTCGTCATTTTACGTAATGTTGTATTTTAGAAATGAGACAGAAGAAGCGATAGCGTTGAATTGCAGATCCATTTCATCACTCTTTCTTTATGGTAAGTTCTACAGGCAAAAAATAGACTAGTTTTTTTTATTACATTTACGAGCATAAGTGTAATGGTATCATTGCAAACATAAAACCTGAACTATTTTCCAAGTTTAAAGCTAAGGATTTAAATTAAGCTGTTACTCCCCATCACATTTACACTTAAGGTAAAAGTGAATATCTATGTGGAAATAGTCGTTTTTACCATTTTCTTGAACGAAAGTGTTTACATTTATGGGAAACTTGTAGCCAAACTAGTTATATTCTGTCGAATTTATAGTTACGACTATTCCCTTAGTTAGACGGTGGCGGATATTTTTATGGCAAACAGAAACCTGGTTACTCTTCTTTTAAGGGTATTTTAAAGTCGTAAAAGCCGTTGATCTCACCATTACTTTTAATTAATACATTCGATTCCCGGTTCTTTTATTCTAATACCAAATTGCGTATTTTCTAAAGGTAGATTTGCACAAAACTTCCACATTTTCTATTAATTCGATGACATTAAAGATGCTGAGAAATACTCAAAACCCTTAAGATAACTCACTATAATTTTAATTACAAATGAACTTTCTGTTGTAACTATAGGCTTTGATATATAAGGTATAAATAATCATTAATTTCAAATTATGTTAACTAATGGATAATCTCTATTAGTTGGTCTTTTTTTTAACTAACCTAAGCTAACCTAACCCAACAGCATTAGAAGGAGGGTCATTTATACTATATTTTTTATTCCTTATGCATCTATACTTCGAATGGTCGGTTACCCTAAAGTAAGATTTGCTTAAAGTTTTAGATCCAAAACGTTAGAAGTAAAAGTATATATTTTAACATGTGACGATTCGGACCCGCTATACGTAAACAATTGTACTTTTAGACCAAGTTCTGAATTTACTAATGCAGTATAACTTAAGACATCAAAGCGAACTTTACTAATCATTTAGCTGAAGTGTGGTCGTGGTCCTATTGGGCAAACCGTTTGCATCGTCCTGAGGTGTTATACTTTTAAAATGGTCTGTCGAACGGTCTATCAACTCAGCGAAGTCATACGAGCTTCTTCACGGGTGTAGGTACAGTGGATAAACTGACATTGCACACCCTTAAACGTGGTTGATATGCTCTGGCGGGACTATTTCAATTCGCCGGTTAATATTTGGTGCATAGAACCTACCAGCCTGCCACTCATTGTACAGTTTGCCGAAAGCAAATTGTCAAACTATACAATATTGGATGTAAAATCTTGTGTAATGGGTTCGCAGCCTTACTTAAGTAGTGAGCCATTCGTACTAACTAAACAAGAAACGAAGCAGAAAGGACTAAAACGAACGTCTGAGTCACGCTCGCGTTGTGTTAGAAAAGCACCGAACGGATTTATATTTTACTTATTTACAAACAGCACAGAATTAGAATATTCTCCGAAATTGAGTACGCATTTGTTTACGCAAAATGCTGACTAAACCTATAATAATGTCTTAGTACCGTAAACGTGGTGAGTAGGAATTAAAGGGTGAGTAGGCACACAACCTTGAATAAGTCATAACTTGTTACAAATAAGAACAAGTATAAAATTTACTATAAGGTTACGTCTAATTATTTACAATAATTTCAGTTTAATAATTAGTAACATTATGCTTTATTTTAGGTTGAGTCCCTACTTACCCTTTAATCCCTACTCACCATGTTTTACGGTATAAACATTGAAGTAAAAGGACTAAAAGCGATATATAATTAAAAAATCTTTTAAAAGTAGGCTTTTAGTGTACAACATTGGGCATGATAGTAAGATGCTTGCAAAAACAAACACGTAGATAATTATGTTGACTTTAAACCTTAACCCATAGTAATAAAATAATTCACAATAATTGACCACACGTCCATACCCCGCGGTTTAACGAGCTTCTAACATCCAAGTAAACTTCGCAAAGCGCTTCTTATTATGCAATTACATACGAACAATCAATCACGGCCATCTTGATTATGTGATTAAGTTATCTGCGTACGCGCCGCCTCCGGGCAGCCGTTTGAGGAATGCAAACATTACGGCTAAAGCACGTTTAAGTCTAGTTTTAAGGAGTTATTTGTTTTAATTTTTTTATTTAACAATCTTTCGCAATGGGAATGTAGATTTTTGAATCTGTCTCAATAAGCATGTCTGCTTCGAATGATCACATAATTAAAAAAAAACAGTTTGACAAATTAATTCTATGTCAATAATAAAACTAGAAATTCGATGAAATGATACATCCGAGGAAGTGAAATTCAATGAAGGATTACCGTTAGATATTCTTGGGTCTGTTTCCTTTAAAACCTGCATATAAAATCATGCAATGACGTTTTTTATTACTATTATCTCACCTTATTCTCTTATTTAAGTATCCGGCCAAGTATAAATTTAATAGACTTAAATTATAATTTCCCGAAATCCGTGAGTCAATTGTCACGCCCAATAATAATGCGCTGAATCAGGTCATCATAAAGTGCGCGAGTAGTGCCGTGGGATGCGTTTGGGCTAGATCGAGAGCAAGTAAATGTCAGCGCTGTATTTATAGTGCCCAGGCGCATGCCGCGAGAGTCTGAGTCACCCGGTCAACCGTCTGCTGGGACCCCCGCTCTAGGGCTACCAACAGACTAATAAAAATATGTTAAAAATTAAAACAAATCATCATCATCATCATGTCCTCCATACCGTGTCCGTTAACGGCGAATCCTGCAGTTTGTCTAGTCCGGGTGATGTGCTCTAATGTGGCTGGCAAAACCGAATTTCAAAAAAACAAATACATATCAGGGGACAATGTCGCACAAATTGACCTAGTCCCAAACTAATAGGCATGTATGTACTATGGGCACTAGACAACAATAAATTTACTTTATTTTTGTTAGCCCGGAACCCACCTTTCCACGTAATTCGGTTATGGGTGATCTCCCGCCAATTGTGCTGAAACGCTTCAAGCTCATCTCGCCATGCTTAAATAGGTACATAAAACATCCAAGATTCAGGAACAAATAATCGCGCTCATCACACTAATACCTGCTCGTAACGGGATATGATTTCGGGACGGCTAGCTTCGTAGGCTTTACTACAAACTAGGCTAATGTGTTCGTTAAACGATACGAAATAAAAAAGATTTAAATTAGTAACTTATTCTATCACTTAGTTTTTCAACATTCTGAAAAGAAACGAAGACGTGAGGCCTTATAAAACATGAGAAAAGGTTGCTTATTTATAGCGAATCTTAGATATAATTAATTAAATTAGGTTTTGAGAGGTTAAAAAGCGCAGTTTCTTGTCTTGACGTTCTAGAACTTTTTTTTTGATTGTATGCTAATGCTGCCTACATTATTGACTAAAAAAATTAAATTGTTTATGAACTGAAATATTGATAATCGTAATAATTATTCTAGATTGACGATGATTTTCGACAGCCCTGCCTCGCAAACGATTCAGTTACTCATTCGTTAATTTATAAACTCTCACCGAAATATTTATTTTTAGTGCCCATCGGTGATTAAATATAGCAACCTCGGGTAATAATAGATCGTGAATGGAATGGGGAAAAAATAAAACGATGAAACATACAAGATTAGTGAAACGCGCGTCTCAACGCTACAGAAAACAACATTCTATACATTCGTCACAAATGTAACGTACGATAGGTATTTATTATTTGTCTGTCTTACAAATGTAATTTTAGTTTTTGTTGTCGCCATAGATTTTCGGTCATTTTCGCGAACATGACGTTTCAAAAGGTGTTTTTGACTTGTATTGACGATAAATTCTAGACTTGTAGGCCATGCAGAGCTCGTCAAGCCATAGAAACATGTCACCTGTCAAATTCTAAACTTGGCCAGGAGAAATCAGAATTAGCAAGTCACTAAGCCGTCAATAAGTGAAAGCGCGCATCCTTGGAGACGTTCATAATTGACGTGCTTCATTTTTATCATCTCTATAAAAGCCATGACGGATCGTCAATGGCCGAGGAAGTCCAATTTAATTAAGCGTTTGCGGAAATAAAATGTGGATATTAAATTGACGTTAAAAATGCAAATGAAACAGTCGGTGTCCAATTACCGCGACTAGCGTGGCGCGGGAACGTGTCTGCAATCGCCTCGGCTGATGTTCTTAATTAACATTTAGCTTCTGCTACCTTATTCACTCGCAGACGTCTCGGTCCAGGTAACCGTTAGCTCTCGTTACCGGTACCGTACATTCTGGAAATGAATCTAGAATTTCTTCAACATCCGAAAGCCGTGAACTCGCCTTCGCTTCCACGATGCAAGCGTTTCCTTATATTACCATTTATTTTAAATTAACTTTTGCTTCTCTGGGTGTGGCGATACTGTGAAGCTAAATAAATGCGTAACGCTAACGTAAACGATTTTCGATAACTGTCAAAATGTATGGAATAGACATTAGCGCTCGGCCTGACAGTGACCGCTTACGTCTGGCCAGCTTACATTAATCCTATAAATTTCTGATAATGATAACGTTCTCGAAATGAATCTTGTCTAGGGCCACTGTTGTAGTTCAGGAAATATTTAGGTACATAGTATAAAACAATGTTGCTTTCCGCCGCCTGTCCCTCTGTATGTACGCTTAGATCTTTCAAACTACGCGACGGATTTTAATGTGGTTTTCATCAGTAGATAGAGTGATTCAAGAGGAAGTTTTTGTGTAGGTATACCCAATTCTGGTTTATGTAAAACTTATACACCGTGGGCCCGAATAACCCGAGGGATTTTAACCATCGATTTTAGAGCCCAATTGGAGTATATAAAGTAGTATAACATGTAGTCCAATAACGCACGATTCCCGAGATTTTTATTATTTAAAAATCAATTCCATAGTTAATTTAATTTGAACTCTTGTCACCTTAGCTTAAAGCATTATTTACTAAGAAAGATTCATGTTGTAAGTAGCACTATCATCAACATACAACATAAATTAATTAATCGATTTCTTAGTAAATAATGCTTTAGGTTAAGGTGACAGAGTTCAAATTAAATTAACTATGGAATTGATTTTTAAATAATAAAAATCTTGGGAATCGTGCGTTATTGGACTACATGTTATACTACTTTATATACTCCAATTGGGCTCTAAAATCGATGGTTAAAATCCCTCGGGTTATTCGGGCCCACGGTGTATAGAGCGAGCTTCATATATATATTATTTAAGTGTCGTTGCACTCAACGGGAACTTTAGTTGTGTTCGCGTTAAGAAATCGTTTGCATCAACTTTTGGATATAACCAATTTTATTGCCAATCCATTCCGGTACGAATAATTTATGTAGGTACGAACGAGTTAATCTTTAAAATCAGTAATAAATTATCGACATGGAATCCGCTATGCGGACCGTATGGTTTCAATATCACGATGATACGGAACGTATTGTCAACACCGATGAGTTACGAAATAATGTGAAGACAGTTCTTTAATGGCATTGGTATTCATATATTCAGTCGGTTTATGAATTCAATTATTTCATCTCGGATGAATTCGTTGACAAAATTCATTGCTTTTTGTTATCTTTAACATGTGCCAACAACCTTTACGATACATAAGGTTACATTTAACGTGAACTTATCGGTAAGGCACTATCGGGCCGTGAGCTACGTTCTCGTGGATTGCCTTGAACACTTGATAGGGTATCAGTGCAGCAGTGAAAGTATTCGTTAGCGTAATTACCTCAGAGTCGTATCAATTCGCATGTTTATTTGCATGTTTTGATAAGAGAACAACTTTTCCGATTCTGGAACATTTCACGCTAAAGTACGTATGCTTGTACCGGCTTCGGCTGGTTACCAAGTTTTACTTTTACTTTATCGCCGTCCTGATCAATTAATTTATGGTCGACATTAATTTGAAAGAGGTATTTATTATAGTTGCAACCACAATTGCTTTCGAAAGCGAATGTGTAAGACTAGACGATCCGGTGTTTTCGTTCACGACTTGACTTCCCACGAACGGAATTATGGGCCCGATGGAAGCTGCGGTAGCTTTACTTTGAAAACTGCTTAGGTATAATATTATTGAAATTAAATAGACACTCATCTCTAACTTAAATATCTCTCCGTATTTTAAGTTTACGATCTTCCACACTCTCAATCACACACACTACCAAGTAAAAAAATAATTATTTATCGATTAAATATTCAATTCTTTAGATTGATATAGGGACAGATAATGTCAATTAAATATATACTGTAATACTTGTAATCTCTGAACTATAATATCGTACAGTAATCATACGTTACCAAGTAACTGAGTTAAACGAAATCATTTCGATTTTTCGTGTTTTCTAGCGTCGAGTACAACAGATTTCATGACTATTAATCGCAAATAATAGTTTACGACGACATGGTAAACAACTGCCCCTGGACGTTAGCGAAGTAATAAAATAATTTCACCATTGTTAAACGTATTTAGACATTAATGTTTTGATTGGCCATTGGCAAAAGTATCAAATCAAATGCAATTAATACGGTACTGAGTTTCTCGTTCCAATACGTTCCAGCACCCAGTAACACACTAACATCTCAACGTGTGACTTCTTGCAGACAGCAAAGAACGCTGGACTGAAATAAATGGAAAGTACACAGCGACAGCCTCGATAGATACTTGCAATTAACACACATGTATTCTTCAAGAAGCCATGAACGACTCTGCCAATTCCCTGACCTTAAACCACGGTTGTAAATTGTAAACGTTAACTGTGCTCAAATGAAAACGTCATGCAAAACAAATGATTGTTTTGTTTTCGCGATGTTGACAGGTACTGTTTTTAACACTCTGGATGTTTTTATAAAAAAAAAACACAGCCTGTTGCATACAAAATTCGTCGATGCACTTGATTTAAGTTTGACTGATTCATACATTTTAAACCGTTTTTAAAAGACGAGGTCTACCTCCTCTTAGTTGCGCGAACCAAATATACGATTTCATTTCAGTTTTTGAAGGTGGTTTTTTTCACATCACTAAATCAATATTTAAGCGTAAAACAAGATATTTAGCTTTTGATTTCAAATGCCCTTAAATCGCAATATGTATTTTTTAGCTAATTTTCCGATTGTGTCTTCATCAAAAATGAGCCAGAAATGTCAGGTCAAACTCATATTATCATTATAAGTAAAGAGTCAAAAATGTATTTGAGGTCAAAGTTAGGCTTAATTTCGGCAGGAAAATAATAAATACTGAGCTCAAACTAAAAATAAACACTGCGAAGCTCACGTTAGTAACTTTTTTAATGTTATAAGTACGTGTTATACACAAAGAGGCAACTATGAGTAAGTAGATCAGTGTCAACACCACCCGTATATTGCAACATTGTCAGAAAGCTTGAATCGTAGCCTCCATCATAAAGCAGAAGTTGACAATAAAGACGAAGATGACATGTTTATCTCCGTGCCATGAACCGGTGTACCGCGAGAGGCAGACTCAATAAAATGCCAGCTGATGAGACGAGACGTAAAGATCACTTCAAAAACCTTTGTATACTTTATGCTCCGCCATATTTCACAGATGCAGCAACTTAAACTTCTAAAGCCTAACATGACTCTTAATGTCAAATATACAATTCTCTTCCTCGTATAACGCCATAAATATAGTAAACGTATGACCAGTTTTGAAGGGTTAATATAGTAAATTTCTATTTGAGGATCAATACTGTCTAGGTTATATGCGATGGCCATAAATTCTCAATATAAAAGGGCAGGGTAATATTGGATCTTATTTTTAGTAAAGTATTCACCAGTCGCTAAACAAGAGTACTTTTGGGTAGTTGAAACTTGACGTAGGTACTTTGAAACATTATTTATGACATAGAGTTTACGATTATAAGCCGGTCTGATTTATAATCATCATAATATTATCTTTACATTTAACTACTAGTCGTCAGTTCTCTAGAAATAAGTGTGGACCGATCAAGATAAAGGTAAGAAGTTAGGTAACTTACATTTGCGTTTAGCCTATTTTTATGCAATGCCACCAATAACAACGCTACGTATAAGTAATAATTGATTGCGTAGTACAATTAAAACCATTGACACTTTGTTATCACCAACATCAAATAAATCGACCAGAAGCAGTTCAACTATTAAGTAATCTGGCACAATTGTGAATGCGAGTTACAAGTCAACCACTACTGTTCCTGGAAAGAAATTCGAAAAGCCTTTGAAAAGCAACTACTGCTGAGATATTGTGGCGTTTATAGTGAACACGATAAGTAGTACAGTTAATAATTGTCAACAAACTGTTAACCCCTATTGTTAGACGTAACAACGGTGTTTATGACTGTCTTCAGAAGAACAGTTTCTTTAATAGTTTAAACCTTGTTAAATGGAACCAAAAGTAGGAAACGTATATTTACTAATTCTTCGTAGTTCAGGTTAACAGCCCTTATGTCTGCTTTCCCTCTAATTGAGACTTGTAGCTATAAATTATTCCAGGAACACTTTTGTAACACCTCTTACCGATTACTTGCTAATTGCTGCTTTCTCTAAGCTTCGTTGTTGTTCCGAATGCAATATGTTTATTGGATAAGTCGTAACTATTTGGAAACCTTTATCTATCATTGTATCATCCAATGTTCCAAAATTTCTACCTGTAGGTACCAATTTAATTTAATTTTTAAATTTGTTCACATTAGGGTCCATTTACACGTTGCAAATATGAAGTAAATCTACTAGCGCTTCGAACAAAACCATTATTGCTGAGAAGATTCACAGAAGCTTCACAATAATCTCGAGCAGAAGGTCAATTCTCTACAGAAAGCTAGAAATGTGCATAGTTTCTAGCTTTCAGTGATCGAAACTCTAAATCAGCATGACTGTTAACTTCTTTAATGCGCTCATTGACTAACGAACTGGCTATCTCAATTGATTATTTTTTGTTACAGCTGTGGTGGTCCGTTACCTAACGAAGCGTTACATCGGCGAATACAGCTCCACCGGCGGTAAGCATCGAATTAGCACGCATAGTCGAATATGCGCCAGCCTCGCTGTGTCTAGAATGTTTAGAAACACATAAAGCCCTTCGTACAGGTTCGCCTATGCCAAGAGTTGCCAACGATGGTTTATTTGCGATATTGGCAGCGACGAACAGCCAAGGCTGTGAGACGCGCCGACCGGCGCCTGCCGGCCGGCCGTCGACCTTTGATAGCGTCTGATTGAGATATTTCGAAAGATAAAGATCGTACTGGCTTGGAGCTAGTTTCTGAGTGCATTAACGTTGCAGTTTTGTTCTTTATTGCCACTTTTAATCATGTGCTTGAGGGGTTTTATGCTATTTCCGTCACTAGCACCTTTAAAGGCAATTAATTATTGAGCATAGGTAATCTTTTTATAAAATGTAGGTTGAAACCTTAAAGTAAGTATTAATCAAAAAAATTCTAAAGACTAGAAGATAAAAAATCGAGCTTGAAAGCCGAAAACCAATTTGTCACAAATGCACAAATGTCAGAATTTACTAAATACACATTTATCTAGAAATAAATTGTAAGGTTAACCTGTTGTAACCTAGAAGCGTGTGACTGACATAGTGTTTCAGAAAGCCAATACTCTGGAATGAGGTCAAAATCGAGTCGCCGAAGACAACTCTCAGACACAATAGAACGAAGCGTGATTGATGGGCGATACATGACGGAAGTCTGACAATTGCTTAGTTATGTATATGGGTTGAAAAATGCCAGTGGTTATATCCGTAAACAGTAAACTTTTTTGGGCCATTCATGGCCGTAGTTCGGAGCTTCGTCATTTTGATACTTGGAGCAATTATTGTCATTATTAAACTTATTTTCTGTTTATTGTCCTCTTCTTTTTATTTTATTTTATTATCTATCTATACAAAGAAAAGTCTTCCGTCAATGGCTGACTGACTGTCTGACAGACAATGCCCAGCCTAAACTGTTGAACATAAGGGCTTGAAATTTTGAGTAAGAATTCCTTGCTGGGCACCCTCAAAAATGTTTTTTTTGATCTTCCCCCAACGGGAAGACCGAGGGAAAGAAGAGTCAAATCAATTCTTCGGCGGGTTCCCTTAAATTTGCAGTTATAAAGCAGACGGTGACATCGTTACTGAAAAGGTTATTGTATGAAACCCGGTTCTTAGCTACCAATATTATCAGGATGTGTTCGTTCAACGTTGTAAACAAGCTAAGGAAAACAAACTATTTCCATTGAAACTGTTTACACATGTTTCTGTTCCGCAATATTTACGATCCAAATACATTGAATGAAAAAGTATAGGTGTTATAAGCGATCTAGAGCTGGCATTGCCCTTGATCTAAATTTTAACCGCTAGTTAAATTTAATTTACATAGTGTGTAGTGATATAATAGTACTAATATTTTTTAGAATCATGACTCAATATTGTTTTTTGTTTCAGATTTCCTTTACCAACACAGAGTTGCATTTGATGGCGCAACGTCAGAAGTAGAAATACTAGACACTTGTGGATGCGCGGTAAATATTTTACAAATAATTATTTTAAGCGTAGAATGTAAAACGTCTCGGCATAATGACTAGCATAGAGGCATTCCATCTCAGTCCTCAGGGTTGGCAACGCATTTGCAGTCTTAAGATTGCATTGCAGTCTTGTGAATGCGAATGTCTATGGGTCACAGTTTCCACTTACCATCAGGTGGCCTGTGTGCTCGTTTGTCTACTCTATGCCATAAAAAAAAAAAAAAAAAAATGTCCAAATATTTTACGCGAATTACATGAATATGTAACGGGTGCAAAACAAAATCATTAACTTCTGCTTTTTAAGTTTTTTGATATATTCACTCTAGCTCATAATGTTTGACCTCCTATAGCAATGAAACTCATATTAACTGGTAAAGTTATTGATTTCAGCCTTAATGACTCGGTGTTTTGTTTTTATTTCACGACGGCGCGTTCCGTCACTCAAACAGCCGGTGAAATGACTAGCATAGAGGCATTCCATCTTAGTCCTCAGGGTTGGCAACGCATTTGCAGTCTTAAGATTGCATTGCAGTCTTGTGAATGCGAATGTCTATGGGTCACAGTTTCCACTTACCATCAGGTGGCCTGTGTGCTCGTTTGTCTACTCTATGCCATAAAAAAAAAAAAAAAAATGTCCAAATATTTTACGCGAATTACATGAATATGTAACGGGTGCAAAACAAAATCATTAACTTCGGTTTTTTTTGATATATTCACTCTAGCTCATAATGTTTGACCTCCTATAGCAATGAAACTCATATTAACTGGTAAAGTTATTGATTTCAGCTTTAATGACTCGGTGTTTTGTTTTTATTTCACAAAGGCGCGTTCCGTCACACAAACTGACGTTTAAAATGGTTGCGTCAATGTTGGTACGCAGAATAAGATAGAGCGGCGCGAATTTGCGGATTGAAATCAATTTCTCAAACCGAAGCATTTACATTAAACAATCAAGCTGTCTTAAATTGCATTCCTCGAGAGCTGTTTTATTAAGAGGAAATAAAAATTTGATAGATAAACCCGGAAGTAATGGTGGCCCCTTCTTTCAGAGGTGATATCTCTTAAACGGCTTAACCGATTCTCCTCAACCTAATAAAAAAAAAACTCATGGTATCGGTTCACCCATTTAAGAGCTACGGAGCCACAGACAGACACACAGATGGACATACACACACACACACATAATGGTCAAACTTATAACACCCCTCTTTTTTAGTCGGGGATCATTAAAATATCATCTAATGAGAGCTTTGTTTTGTATAGAAACGCGGATGCTTAGCGGAACACCTCCGTTGGGGCGATGCGTTCGCTATAGTCTACTCCGTATGCGATCGTCGGTCGTTCCTCGCGGCTGCAGAACTCCTGGGTTTACTGGAACGCACCAGACTTCCTGGCTGCACTGCTGTCACACTGCTCGGAAACAAGAGAGATTTGGAGCATGCCAGGTAACTTACACATTTAATAAGGTCATCCTCGGCAGAAAGACTTGAAACTTCCGTTATGATATTGTATTGTACGAAAGCTAACAAGTGGAAAGATCTGTATTATAATACGGAATTGACATATACTAACGTAGGATTGCTTACGTCAATATAATACATATTCTTTGAATCCTTCTGTTAGACGTTATTGATGACGTATTTAACCGAGTTGGTAGTGACACTCCCTACGAAGCTAGCAGTCCTTGGTTTTGATTCCCGGTATGGGCAAATGTTCCTGAGTCTTGGATGTTTCTGTGTATTTGATATAAGTATAAGTATATAAGTATGTTTACCGTTATCTAGTACCCATAGTTCAAGCCTAGGGCTTATTTTAGGTCTGTGTCAATTTGCGTGCAATTGTCCCCTCTTTTTTTAAAGTAAATTAACAATCGTTCGATCGATTCAATGTATATAATTAAAGCAGGGATTGTGACCAATTCAACGCATTATGAATCTATGGAATATAATTAAAACAAAATCTGTTTGTGCAGAGTCGTGAATGCAGAAGAAGGGCAGGAGCTATCACTTCGGTTCGGATGCCAGTTCTACGAGGTGTCAGCAGCGGAGTCATGCGCGGGCGCCGCGCTCGCCTTCCACGCGCTGCTGCGCGAGGCGCGCGCGCTTGCGCTGTTGCTACCCTCGCCGCGCCGCAAGCTCGCTGCTTACTCCGTCTCTAAAGTAAGCTAACTCACGAGCAGATGCCAGGCAATAGCCCGTCTTCCCCCAGAACGTTTAACGACTGTAAACTTAGATAACCTCAAAACAAAAATCGTGACCAGATCTAAGTGAATAAGGCAACGATCATTGAAATCCTGAGTCCGCCTCTGTGGTGTGTTTTCCCTGAAGCAAATACTTCTCTTAGCATACATGGTTGGCTGGCAGCCAAGTAATTCCTGGATTTTCCGTCGTGATTTTACTGATAAATAAGTTTAACTAAAGCGATATCCTCAGAATCTTTGTCGTTTTTAGGCTCGCTTTGTACCGTTAAAAGAAATAAAACTACTGAAAGCAAAGAAAGAAATACAATTATTCTCATGTAGGTACTCTTAAATGAATTGAACTCAACTATGAATTGAAGATTTTCATTGTTAATTGACTAGTCGTTGCCCGGGATTCCGTCCGCGTAGTAGTCGTTTATCGCTCTTTCCACAATAACCGTAGATTTTTCTGAAAACTTTCACATTTATAATAGAATTAATAGAAGTAGGATTAATAGTTAACATTATTTCACAGGTGATCGGTACGATCCTGGGGCTGAGCAATAAAAGCGTGAGGAAGAAACGGCCTTCCTTGAGCATATGAGGCCGTCCAAGATCCGTCGGAGGCCGTTCACTCCTGGAAGGAGGTTGTTGACTGTTCCAAGGCAGGGTTTGCTGCTGAATTCCGTCTTGATGACGAATTGTCGGAAATGTTTATTACTGTTGCAAAAGAGAACCAAAAGAAGGCTGAACACGACTTTCGAAACAAGATTTGGGATCTTAGTACGCGAAGAGAGTATTCGCGCATCGATATTGCTTCAGTTTGTCTTGATAGTCAGACTGAAGTCTTTTGAATTGAAAAAAGTTGTCCCGTGTATCGTTTTTCATCCTAATTTCCCATCGTGATGTTTTAGAGTTGTATATTATATTTATATATTTACTTACAGTAAAGACATTGTGAAATTGTGTGAATATGGTGGTTAATTGTCGTTTTAGTGTATAAACAATATTATTTTCAAGAAATAACCGCCTTGTTTGTTTATTTTAATTAGACTTTAAAGTCCAGAGTACCTACAATGTTGGTTAAAATATTGTACAAAGACACTCCTGAGAAAGTTTGTGAATATATTATATAGCCATTCTGAAAACATGACTATTGTACTATTTATATAAGAATATTTAAACAAAATATAGGTACATAGTAATAAATCTGAATAAATAGATATGACTTGTTTGCTTTCTCCTAACTACCCGGGCAATATGATGTGACCAAAGTGTACAATGTTATGTCATATTGTACCATCGGAATAGACCTGTAAAAAATATTTTTATGCTGTGGGTGATATTAGTTAACTACATATAAAGTTTCGTAAACACAACCTTAGGAAATACAATTATTAATGAATGTGATATCCTAAATATCGTTGGTTATAATGATGTTTGCAAAAACCGATGATTATATGAAAGATATACTTATCTACTAGAAGTAAGGTTGTTCCCGAGAACGTCGGTGGCCTAGTCCCTCAGGGGGTTGACTCGAGATCGTAAGGTACCGAGTTCAAACACCCGCGGTCACCATGTATCAATGAGTTTTTCTAACTTATGTATGTTACCCGTTGCTCCTACGGTGAAGGAAAAACATCGATAGGAAACCCGCACATTCAAACAGCTGAATGTGTACTTAAGAGGGCACAAAAGATCCTAAAAGGGGTCGAAGTGTATCCGATAGGGCCCATCTGTAAGATAAGATATGATAAGATAAGGCTGTTCCCGGTTCTATCCTATAAGCAGTATGATTTTTTTTACTTGAATTCATCATTCATTTAAGCAATGTAGTTGTAATGATTAATTCTGTAAATGTGCCATAGATCTTATTAACTGATGCCTTGTTTTAAATAAAGTTCCTTTCCGAAATATATTTTGTTTTTCTTCCGTATGTACAAAACCTTGTTCCTGTCTGTGTTTTACTTTCTTTTCCTTGGAATAATTTTCATATAAAGCTGTTCGTTTTGAAAGCGGAAATAGACGTAAAGTACAATTTTATACCAGGAAATGGTATCTTGACTAAAGCATTTGGTCGGTTATAAAGTGGAAGGTAGAGTGCTTAGGTACTCCAAGCCAATGCATATTACCGACGCCCGTACTTAACATAAATTAAGCAGGTTCTACACAAAATTACTTCATGCGTAGGAAAAATGATAAAAAACGATTAATATTTTTATTTGTCGACGAGTTGGCCTAGTTAATAGTGACCCTGCCAACAAAGCTAGCGGTTCTGGGTTCGATTCCCGGTCAGGGAAAATATTTTACTAGCGCGAGTATTTGTTCTATGAATCTTGGATGTTATTGTCCTCTATAGTAGGTATTTAATTCATAAATCGTTGTCTAGTACCCGTAGTACCAGTCGCCCAAAAATGTGGTCTACCAAAGTGGTTGAAGTTCAACAAGTTCAATATTCCCTTGCAATAATATTATGACAGTGACAAGTGTCAACCTTAGCGATAATTAGATCTCACAGAAACATTTGTCAAAACTGGTAGACCTCTTTCTTGGCCGACCGTACAAACCAAGGGCTTAGACTGGGACTAGGGCAATTTGAGTGAGACTGTCCTTGATATTAATATTTAATATTGAATATAATAAGTTATTATAATCCAGTTCAAGTGCAACCTCTGATATTCTTGGAACTATCAACGCACATTCGTGATGGATCAAAATTATATGCAGTTAAAATTTCTGTGGATTGATTTGCAACTGTCAATCAAAGTTTCTGTTGTTGTCTGGACTGTATTATTGAACTTAGCAGATCGTTACTAGTTAACTGAATTTTCTGACTGCTGAAGAGAAAAAGAACAGAATGCTTAAAAACAAACATCTACAAAAGTTATAAATTAGGTAAGTACAACCTTACGTTATCAAATTGAAGTATTGATTGGTTTAGCAATGACTAATTGGAAAAAATTATTCTTTGTAATTAGTCATTTTACATCATTTGAAAGAAATTATTCTTTGTAGTTAAGTAGTCATTTAACATCATTTGGAAAAAATGATTCTTTGTAATTAAGTAGTCATTTTACATCATTTGGAAAAAAATATTCTTTGTAATTAGCAAACCTCGAAGTCGCGGTGGCACGAATAAAATTTTGCTAGGGACTTCCACGCGATATTATTTCATCGATAAATTAGACTTTCTTATGACAATAGTTATGTTATGACATAAATAATAGATCTCGTTCTCCCATTTATTTGGAAACAATGCGTAACAATTTGTATGATATTTGAAGTACTAAACACAAGATAAAATACTTTGTTACTTATTACTAATATAAGGTTCATAATTGATTAAATGAAAATAATGTAATGATGTTAATGTACTTCTAGGTTTTAGTTTACTTTGCATGGAAATTGATGAAATAAAAATTTAGTTGTAAAGTTGATTTATATTTGAATTTTAAAATTCCTAAAAATGTCCTAAAAACTCCTATATAGGTAACATTGACGGGTAGTAATCATCACATTTTAGTTAATTTTCAATTATTCTGTAGGTAAACTTTACAGCTAATATGAATTGTCACTTCCAAATAAGCATTCAGCTATCGATAAATTTTATATCGGAAGGAAGTCCCTAGTTAATTGACGTTATTGCCACCGCGACTTCGAGGTTTGGTAATTAGTCATTTTTGCCGCAAGTTTAAATAAGATATTGTAAAATTTCAACAGTAGAGTTACTGTGTGGAATGGCGTACGTTAATTAATTCAAATTGAATTTCGAATAATTTATTTCAAACAACTCTATGATTCATTTGGTTAGTAACAAAAAGATTATCACATAGTCAGACACGAGTTACCTGGGTCCGAATATGAAGACTAATCCAGAACTATAATTATTTAATTGTATTGAAGATTAATAATAAAATGAAAACACACGTGCCTAATTATTGTAGGTATTTTTAAAAGATAGATATATCACTAGCAGTAGAATAATAGTACTTTGGACAGCTCTAGCCCATCGCCTTTCACCGTGCAAAATAGATCAGCTTTTCTATCAACAACCACTCGATTCTTGTATTGAAGAAACAGGCGCGCGCGCATGGCCTTATAGCGAAAAAATTACGCTTAATTATGATTTTTATAGCGAATAAATGGATGCTGAACAAGCTAATGTAGCCAGCAACGTGTCGAGTCCCACCATTTTATTCTCGTTTCAATTATATATGGTCCACTTAAGTGTCATAAATAAAACATTATAATAAAATTCACACGCGCAAAATGCGTATTTTACTTTAATAGACCGCCAAGAAAGTCTTTGGAGACGGTAATATAATTATTAATTTCAGCTTAAACTGAGATACCAAGTAATGTTCGCGATATTTTTAGTTTCTGTACTTATAACAACAAATTGCAGCAGTTTTAACTCAATGGCTGAATGAATGTTGTTCATTTAACATTGACTAGACGAGTTGAGGTGAAACGGTGAGCTTACTGCATAGATGAAATACTATCTAGATTGGTAAATTCACTTCATACCTTTTATCTACGTATTTTATAATATCTCGTTCAGTTTGATATTAACGTTTAATTATTTTGATGTGTTTTTGTTTTGTGAATCGTAATACCATAAATAGGATTTTACGACTTTTATCAATTACATCAAAACTTAACTTACTTACAAAATAATAAATTGTGCAGCAATTGCTAAGATGTAGGCAAAAAAGGAACGAGTTAAACGGTGCCTACCGTTACTAAGGTTAAAAGGTGACATCAGTCACCAAAATATAACGATGAAATTTAAACGAAGATAATTCGTTAAAAGTTTTAGACAATGAGCAATGACTTTTTAAGAATGAAACTGGGAAGAACCTAAAATTACATGAAAGAATATTTTAGTCATCGAACCAGCCCATCGATTAGTTTCGTTGAGTAGGTTCTATTATACTTAATATGATGAATGAATATTGACAAAGGTTCATTCACTAAACGAGTTGCGACAAGTATAATAAGCGGCGAAATGACTATCCATTTAAACAGATTATCGATAATATCAATCTCATTAAGTCCTTTTTGCTATCAGCTTGTGAACGCTCTGACTGTTTCCTTACTCTTTGGCTCAGTCCAGGATTGATGGGACACCACCCACCAGATTTCAACGCGAGAGATTTAAATGACATGGCATTCATTCTGTCTCGCTGCATCAAGGTCTTTGATAGAATGCCCTCCTCAATGCCTGTCAGTGGAATCGAGTTAACTTGTAATTTATGTGGGCATATTCTGGTTTGTATTTATCCTAGGAAACCGGATTATGAGAAATCGTCCAGTTTCGATTGTATATTTGAATAAGTGTCCTGTAAGTATATCACGCGCTATAAATTTATTTAAATTAAACTTCTTTGCAGATATGTTATAAATTTATTTTTATATGTAAATTGGCATACCTACTAATATTAAAATATGGGACTTAGCGTTTATTTTAACTGGATGTAAAATAAGGTTTCACGCTTAATTTTCCCTGCGTAAACTTTTTATTCAACCTTAGTTTTTAAATAAATAACTACCTTTTTTGTTCACCTGTAGTTACTTATACTAGCAACCCACCCTAGCTTTGCTTGAATTTATTATACATGTAAATCTTCTGAACTGATTGTGAAACCCACATCAAAATCCGTTACGAGGTTTAGGAGAAGTTAGCGGAAAATACAGACAGACAGACTATGTAAAGGTATGTAGATAAGGAACTTCCATTGTGCTTCCCAACACGTCAATGCATTGCGCTTATAAGTAGCTTAGATGCTTTATGAAAAGTGCTAAATGCACTTTCATTTCTCAATTTCGTTTCGTGATGATTGATTAATTTTCAACGCATACGCAACGCAACACGGAAAAGCTTTTTGTTTAACACATTCATAGGTAGCAAAAATAGAAGAAAGCAATAATATTTTATAGGTTTCCACTATAGAATCAACATGTGGAAAATTCTAATTTAATAGCAAACTTATTCTACATTTGCTGAGATTTATTAGTAACCAGTAAATCTTTGGTGCAATAAATAAATTTAGATTGTAGGCGGAACATAAAACTGCCAGTTAATACAAATCGGAAATAGATCCACCGACTTAAACACGCATTTGTTGCCCTTATAATACTGACCGATAATTAAGCAGATAATAATTTACATTATTTGGTTCACCGCTGTCATGTTAATACAACTGCTACCTGTCAAAAGATTTCTAGGAAACTATCTATGATCGCTCTATTTAGAAACGTTCTGAGTTTGTATTCATACCAAATTTACTATCAGCAGCTTATCTTCACATAAATAACTACAATCTGGTATTTGCTTTGGAAAATCTGGTTAATAATATTGTTAAGTAAGTGGATAGAGGAGACATTAATTATGATTAGTGCTAATAACGGTAGTAGAGAAACTAGAAGGCATCAACCTTGTTGGAGATAAAATGGCGCCTGGTATGACAGCTGACGGGCGCGCGGGAGCAGACGTGGGCTATCTATATTATGCAAATATTGGAGTCGGGAGCTCGTTGCGCCCGACCCGTGTCAGTTAGCTGTTTTTAATAATTCTCCACATACCTAATAGGCTTTAGGAGAGTGCACACGTACTGCAGCGCAGTCTAGACCAGATATAAGTTGCAGCTGTTCAATCTGATTCATTCATATGCCGCCTGACCATGTGACTCAAAGATCGTAAGGTAAACAACTTAAAATGTTGAGCCACTATCAAAAAATTAATTACTTATTCATTTTGTCGCAATTTTTTTTTCGTCATTTGGCGTCATATGGCAGAGTTTCATGGTTGCGCAACAGTTAAAGTTGTTTACGGTACGTCAGTAATAGGATTAAAATAGTGTTGATAATTTATGAGTCGAAGGGTTATTTTAACCGGAATCGCTATCTCTTACTTACAGAAGTTCTTTAATTAAAATGCGTACTTTTGTTGTTTCATCACTCAAAGCATCTCTAGTATCTCTACTAACGTCTTTCTCGTCTTAGTATGTCTGTTTCTCAACAGAAAATTCGGCAAAAGGTTCAAGATACTTATTCAAAAATCAGTCATCATCATATCACAGCTGGACACGGACATAGGCCGGGAAGGATCTCCATCTCCACTACGCATTTTGTGCTACTTGCATCCATTGGTTTCCCGCGATCTAACTTGTGGGAACGTCACTAAAACCAAAACATTTAGTCAAAAGAGCGACGCGACGGGTCATGTGAAGCGTATGCGCACTACGCCTTACGCTACCTGTTTAAGAGCGAGGATAATGGCTGTGCCTACACACGCCTACAAATTGAAAGTGTGACGCCTCTGAAGCTGATCTTCAGGATGCCAGTTTATGAGTTCGTCGACATCGTTTAAGTACAGGATCATTCTTTTTGGATGGTTTATTATGGACTCTGTAACCCTGGTTATCACGACCAGTTAAAACGAAAGTCAGAGTATTTGGGTTATTGAATGGCTTAAGGAACCATACTTAAAGAACAATCAGTAGTTATGAGTAGAGCTTAATAAATTTAAGAACGAATCCAATGGTTGACTTAATTTTGTTATTAGGTTCCCCAACTTGTCAGTTCTGTTTTTGGAAAAAAGAAATACTGATCACTAGTAACCTTGACACTGGCAGAATTTTCCCACTAGACAGTAGTCAAATAATTCAAAGAATTCAACTTGAACATGGCTTAATTTTACACTGTTTTTATTAGTTTCATTATAATCGTCAAATTCAGTTTGTATTTACTAATTAATTTTCAAGCTAAATTTCAACCAAACCAGAAAACAAGTTTTTATAGTGGATATTTGCATTCTTAAGCCAGTGTTCTATGCAAATGGCTATAAGGTACTCGTACATCTAATTACAGCATAGTAAATCTTCGGAATGCTGACGTTGAGGTATTTCGTCGGGAACTATTCTTAGTACTAATGCTGCGTTTGGTCTGACCAATTAGGAGAAGTCTAACTTGTGCAAAACAACGCTCATAATTAATATCCTATATGTTGCTACTTTCAGTCAAACCTGTGGCCGATTTATGATAATTCTAATGCTTGTTTCCAATTTTGGCAAGCTTTCGGTCCGTATGTGTGGGTTCCAAAAATGCGGGTCCAACAAGGTACAAAAATACATTAAAAAAAGAAATTGTATCCGAATGCATTGTTGCACCATTAGTCATAAAAGATCGATCGTTGCAGTGTTTTCAAACACCATAATCCATTGTTTAGTTGTTTCGTCTCGCAGTGAAAAGCTTTCTACCGCCATAACATTACCATAAAGTCCCACATACGTGATTTAATCCCAAATATTTTTGATAAACATCTCTATAATAGTACTGTTTATTTTATTGTGTCAAATCTGACACCTTTAGCATACTTAACGGAAAGATAAATAATAATGAACAGCATTCTTGCATCTGGTAATGAGAAGATTCTGGTGTGTCTAAGATATGGGCCTATTAAGAGATGGAACCTGAACCCTATTGTCTACGGAGGCTTATAGGGAATGGGTATTGCGCAGAATTGTTCCAGACACTTGCTCTTACTGCTAACAGATTTGTATTTCCCGAGATATAGGGTTCAAATTGGTGTGTGGTTGTTTTAGGCGCCAGAGGACGCGTGCGGCGACCGGCACGACCGCGATGCGCTCATTCAAAATGGCACATTATCATAATGCAATACACGGAATGCTAGTGATGCCCTCATAAGGCAAATAGTAGTCTTAATATTCAATAAGAATCGATACTTTCGTATGTAATCTGGCGGACCCACGACTTTGAACTCGAGTCAGTATTTTGTTTTGAGTTGCTATTTTTTTATATAATGTATCGATATTATATCAAAGAGGTTATCGGCCAGTTAAATAACTTGTTTCAGGTACAATGTTGTCAGAGTGTAGTTTACTACAAAAAAAACTTACCATTAAAACGTAAGGCAAAACTTTTGAATGTTTTGAATTTTGTTTTTTTTAGTTTCTGATAAGAAATTTTAAACTGACTTTGTTTTTTTATTTAATAGTTACCACCACTAGATCTACTACTACAACACACACACACAGTAAAAAACGTACATTTACTAAATCGTGGAACGTCCAATTAAGCAGCAGGACGCGTCTTCATCATAGATTGAAAGCACTCGTAGCATCGATATCAATCAAAAGAAATACTTAAGTATTTTTTTAGTACCCTGGGAATCGGCAGAAGCCACTGATACCCAACCAAAACAAGATTATGGTTAAGTACCTACACAAGTTCTATGTGCAGCAACTACCTTCACTATAAGAGCAGTATACTAGCACTCAGGTAATTAAAACATAAGGTACTTAAAACTGTAAGCCACTATACTATCGATGTACCTACTACACTAAATTTACTACTATTTCCTTGCGAACATTAACTGAAGTATTCCAATTAAAATGGAACTCAAGTCTATTTCTACGCTTAGGAAGACGTTCCTTTACGCAACAACCCTGCAAAGACCCGTGTAATCATTTGGCGAAGACCGCCAACTGCTGTTACTGCACAAAAGTGACTCAAATCATATAAAAAACAATTGCCAATTTCAATCATGCTATGAAAGCTAGAGATTGAAATTTGAACAGTCGTAGTACTCGACTTAGGACTGTTTGACTTTGATACCAATTGTATGCGTAACGGAACGTACCGTGCAAATCTGCATCACTCACCGGCTCCCGCGCCGCTGTTATATTTCAACGCATAAATTCATTCTCGTTGAAATGGAGCGCAGTCAAACACAAGGCCAAATGTTGATTATTTGTTTCGAATACAGGCCTTTGTTTTAGAAAATTAAAGGTCCGATTCATCCGTTCAATCATCGGTTAAAAATATCAAATAGTATGATTTTAGCTCAGCATTTACAGATATAATATGTGGAAGAATATTAGACTCAAACGTAATATACAGCGTCATCGCAGATTGTCTACCTAGTATTGTAATGCTGGGAACTGATAAAACTAATACAATAGGTAGGTACAGGAACGAAACGAAAAAAATACAATAACGTAGAAACCTCTTTCGTAAATGGAAAGCTTTGGAGATGTAAAGTACGTGATATACATCCATCTGACCAAAATACACCTACTGCTACGTTTAGGTCTCGAACATCATTATCCCTTCAATTCTGTCCGAACCGTAAATGTTTCTTCCTCCACATAAAAAGCTCTCGCTGATTGTTTTACAATAATTAAACTACCGCCGGCTATAACGGGATGATCTCACCAGCAAATAAAACATCCCGAAATGTTTTTTTTTCTCCCGCTGCTCTCCTGAGAATCTGACCATTAAGAAACCATTATGGCGCGTAAAAACAACCGATACGCTTAAGTAACTGCTCCACAGCCAATTTGTTCCGAGAAGATAAAACAGCTACGTGGCCATAAAATATATTGTGGGTTTTTTTTCCTATAGTAGCATTAATGGTTTTCAGTATGATCGATATTGATTTTCTTATACCGTACTGTATTCTACTGGGTAAAACCATATCGCCTTTGACGTGTTGTTTTTAACTCTGCTACCATTTCTGTCAAGTAAATAAGAGCTATCGTAACGTTGCCATGGCATATCAAAGGCAATATGGTTTTACGTAGTAGAATAGAGGCCCTGATAGGGAAGAATAATGGCTAATTATATCTGGTTTTTAAAATTGGTGTTTGCCTGATTGTGACGACGTGACATAACCTAGGTTGGTACCTACCTAGTTTGGTACCAACCTACTTAGTTGGTAGTGACCTGTGTTGGAGTGGCTACGAACAAGTGGTCCCGTGTTCGATCCCCGGTAAGGTTAAATATTTGTTTCTGAGCCTTAAATGTTTTGCTATGTATTTAAGTATGTCTAGTACCCATAGTTCAAGTCTACAACTATACTATATAATCTTTTGTTTGAGACTAGGTCAATTAGTGTAAGAATTTCCTCCTGATATATTTATTTATTTTATACATCTTACGTAATTAGTACATACCATGTGTAACCCTCCCTAACGAACCTCATAATTAAACTGTGTATTAACTTTCTACCTTTAAATATAAATAGTAAGCATGAATACATATTGTTGAATTGGCCATATGATCATCTAGTGTCTAAGAACCTACATTGTGAAACCGTTTAGTTAGTAACCTAAGAACTTTTCATGCATATAAGTATGGTATAGTTATTTAAATAAATCCTATCTCTTTAGCCTACAAGATTAAGTGAGAATTGAAGTGAAGTAATAAGAGTGTATGAATATTGGTCTTATAACTAATAAAAGTTCAGTCAAAGTCTTTGGGTCTATTTAGTGATTGTTAGGATGAAAACTGGAAAGTATGCATAAGGCATTTTATTTTGCGCCTACGGTCAGAGCCCGCGACTCCCCGCTCATGACTGTGAGACTCGACTCCTGACGGGACATCTCTCCAGCGCTACTAAATCTTTTCTTTCCAGGTGGGACTTTGATTTTACAGTCTTTGTCAGCTGTTAATAATAATTTGGTCATGTCATCAGTTTTCAATGGACAAGAGGGAATATTCGCGAAAGCTCCTTATTCCATTGCAGGAGTGAAATATAATATACTAGGAGCTGTATTATTAATGTGTCAAAGTCATACTGTTAAGATGTAGATAGGTTAGTAGTCAATTAAGACCAAGGTTATGTAGTTTGATATTGTATCAATTTACTGCAGTTTCTATGAAGAGCCTAGTTATAATTATAACAATAATAATTCCTTAAGATGATTGTGACTCTTTCTAGTCATGATGAAAGCTGGATCTGATGAATGCTGGATCTGATGATTTCAATCATAATTTGTAGATATTTGTTGTAGTATGTTCCCGTAGGAATTGGATAGTGATTCCAACTGCTAACAGACTATAAGGCTGGTATACCCTTGAGTAATACCAAGCAGGGGACGTATCCCATAGTGTTAAACAGGGAAATCACTCGTCGTATAATATTCAATGTAGGTTGAGAGAAATCAGTCAATCTCATAATATTCAATGTTGAAGTATAATTGGCTATCTGCCATTGACTAGAAATAATCACATATCATTAGCTAAGGATCTTTGTCCTAGCAATATATTGAGGCGTTGCGAGCTTACTATCAGGTAGCTAAGTTTGATGATATTATAACTGGTCAGTTGCAACATTTGCAGTAGATATTTATTATTATTCATAGGAAAAACCAGATCACTCAGGCTCAATTATTCATTTCAAATGTTGGTATGTGGTATAGTAAAGGTTTCCAGTCTTGATACTATTTGATATATTAAAGTACATTCACAAGAAGGAGTGTCGTCGGCCAACAAGATGCACTTCTTTATGCATAGGTTCCCTTGGGAAAAGCATGATAATTCTGCTGCACAGGGACTAGCCGCAGCCCGTAGGCAGTACGGCCGAGTCGTAACTCAGTTTGAACAGAGAATACCAGCCGACGAAGTGTTGGTAGGAAGACAGTCCAATTCATAAATATGACTTTGAACTTTACTTATGAACGCAGTTACTCTGCTTCAGACTAGAAATATTTACTTTCTGATAAGCTTACATGAGCATTATTGGCTAGGAATAAAGTTAAATAGAGTCATATATTAATGATATTATAACTGATCAGTTGCAATACTTGCAGTAGATATTTATTATTATTCATAGGAGAAACCAAATCACTCAGGCTCAATTATTCATTACAAATGTTGGTATATGGTATAGTAAAGCTTTCCAGTCTTGATACTATTTGATATACTAAAGTACATTCACAAGAAGGAGTGTCGTCGGCCAACAAGATGCACTTCTTTATGCATAGGTTCCCTTGGGAAAAGCATGATAGTTCTGCTGCACAGGGACTAGCCGCAGCCCGTAGGCAGTACGGCCGAGTCGTAACTCAGTTTGAACAGAGAATACCAGCCGACGAAGTGTTGGTAGGAAGACAGTCCAATTCATAAATATGACTTTGAACTTTACTTATGAACGCAGTTACTCTGCTTCAGACTAGAAATATTTACTTTCTGATAAGCTTACATGAGCATTATTGGCTAGGAATAAAGTTAAATAGAGTCATATATTAATGATATTATAACTGATCAGTTGCAATACTTGCAGTAGATATTTATTATTATTCATAGGAGAAACCAAATCACTCAGGCTCAATTATTCATTACAAATGTTGGTATATGGTATAGTAAAGCTTTCCAGTCTTGATACTATTTGATATACTAAAGTACATTCACAAGAAGGAGTGTCGTCGGCCAACAAGATGCACTTCTTTATGCATAGGTTCCCTTGGGAAAAGCATGATAGTTCTGCTGCACAGGGACTAGCCGCAGCCCGTAGGCAGTACGGCCGAGTCGTAACTCAGTTTGAACAGAGAATACCAGCCGACGAAGTGTTGGTAGGAAGACAGTCCAATTCATAAATATGACTTTGAACTTTACTTATGAACGCAGTTACTCTGCTTCAGACTAGAAATATTTACTTTCTGATAAGCCTACATGAGCATTATTGGTTAGGAATAAAGTTAAATAGAGTCAAAATGAGTTGATATCTCCTTAGAACAAAATTAGGTATGCTTAAGTAAATAGTTAATTTCCCAGGTTTCCCCAGGTCTAATTTCAATAGTTATAGTCATAGCGGTAGCGGAGTTGGCAAAGTTGAACAAACCTGTAACCATAATAAGATATGCCTAGCTATCCACATTACGTGTTTATAAGTCTCTCACGGTGTAATGAGAGATCTTCTATCTACCTAGGGTCCCTAAGCACCTATTATTCTACTGTTTTAAATTAAACTAAAAGTCCGAAATTGACTTTTATGATTACGTTAAACGTGTGTGTGATGTAGAATATTCCGGTGTAAGAATACCCTTCTAGACCAGCTAAACCTATCATAACAACGACTTCGGAAAACCAAGTTTCCTGTGTGTAGTCCTAAGTACTCTTCAGCCGGCTAATAAAAGCCTTTAGTTGGCGTCAAAGCGGAGTAAATACCTAAGGTGGTCGATATATAAATATATAAATAAGGGGTACAACACAAGAGGTATATCTGCATATCGTCTGCACCACCTGTAAACAGGTTCGGATCCGACTAGGGGCCCTATGAAGCAAATATACGGAATACCACCAGCGTTGTCTGACGTACCGAGTTAAGGCGTCAGAACCTTGCGCGTAACCCTCTTGACTTACTTGGCTAATGAGATAAATCGTACGTTTCTTGATTGTAGAAACCTTCCGATTCCATCCCATAACCAAAATGTAAGCGTAGGTTATTTTATCGTTTTCAACGTCTGCCTTGGAGCTCTGTTTAGTAGACTACCAGTAGGCGTCATTAGGTACAGAGATCTGGAAAATCAACATGATTAGTAAACAAATCACAACAAGAAAAGGAACACGAACCCAATTGGTAACACAATCCCATAACCCCTGCCACGACAGCTGCACCCAGACACTACGTAATCAAATCATAGCAACTAAAGGAACACAAGAACGCGAACACAAATTATTAAACCATTCCCGCAGCCCGTTTCATGCTAGCTGCCTTCGCCAACTCGTAGCGCTCCTCATCCATTACCTAAAGCGTCACACCAACAAAAACCCAATTATAGAATAAGCACGAACACCAAAATGGACGACACGAGCATCGGAGCACCCTAAACCATTCCCGCATCCCGAGCCATGCTAGCTGCCTTCGCCAACTCGTAGCGCTACCCATCCATTATCTAAAGCGTCACTCCAACAAAAAACCCAATTATAGAATAAGCACGAACACCAAAATGGACGACACGAGCTCCGGAGCACCCTTACTGCCACTACTTCACCACCTAGACGGACGACCGGACCCCAAGAGAAAGAGAGCTTAGCGTCCCCTTCCCGGCCCTTTTATCTCTTTTTCCTGTCATGCGCACTACGAGATATTCCAGCTATCAGAGACTAATGTTAAATCATTCGTATTTCCAGCTGTTAGGGAAGTTTTCCGCTTGTCCAGCCATTTCCTATCTCAAGCGTTCCTTGCGAGGAGCCCCAGCGGAACCCCGCCAATTCTGGCTTCATCCACCTAGCCGCACTGTTTAAGCTAACGTAATGAGTAACAAATAAGACTCACTTTCATTTGAATTTGTCTCTTTCTTTTTTTTAATCTAGTTTGGTTTAACTTCTGCTAACTATGTCTAGTTAGCAGAAGAGTCTTTGTTACATTTTGTAATTCTTCCTCATTTAATTTATTTAATAAACACAAATAATTAAGTTTGTTTATTATCTGAATATTAATAAAACATTATTATCTGAATATATTAATATTTATTAAAAACTTCAACAATTTTATTTTGTGTTGTAATTGGACATAAAACAACGCCATCTGTACGAATCGGAAGGAACCCGCTTTCCTCACTAGATGCCCGGGAATAAATCTGTCAATTCTAAAACTAGCTGTTAAATAGTTTTCGATTTCCTCCAGAGAGGTCTCTGTTTCTCAATTTGTATAAAACAATAAATTTAGCGTTCCTCATTACGTTTGAAGTAGTTGTATTTCGAGATTCAAAGTTTTTGACATTATGTTTGATTGTAATTAATTAGTTAATTGCAGATATGATGTTATTTAATAACGAATTAGAATTTTAATACTAAACTTTAATGTATAACGATTTTTACTCTTGTTAGAGCCTAAACTGAAATGAATTATATTTGCGAATTGAACGGGCATTTCTGGACCGTTACAATCAACCCCCAAAATTTACACAGGTGGCAAAATTGTTTAACCGGAGGAAATTTTCAAATCTCAAACTAAATTCGTAAATATAATATACTCTACCAATTTGTTAACACTATCTCTCAAATGTAAAAGCCATTACAATAATGGTGAGGTGTGTATTGAAACCAAAAGAATAGAATTTGATTACAGAATGTATCTCTCAACCTGTCGATATGCCAACAATGAACTATCATCACTCTTCGCAAGGAACACAAGGTCTCAGCAAGAGGAACCTGGGTTGTGAATCCAAGTCTACTCTAGTAGTAAAGTTTTGCCGCTTCACAACAATTCGGCGACCACATTGCTCGGTCTGTGAATTTGACTTACATTGCCCAAGCCATAAGTGACCTAACAAAACCCCCCCTCTAGAAACCGAATGCCTTTGATAGCTAAAATGCTAACAATCCGAAAGTTATTATATCCAAATTAAGAGTCCCACCCGTTTATCAAACTCTATATCATTTGGAGAATGTATAGTTGCCGAAAAAATATGACAAAGCCACTGCGGGCTGCCTGTATAGAATGGGTTTTCTATGAAAGCAGACTTAGAAACTGCAATTTGATCTAACCTAACACCTATTCCACAGATAACCCATTGTTAGTGTAGCGCCTTGAGATTTAGTATTAATAAATCGAATTCCATTTCTAAAGAAACTATCGAATCATTAGGGCCCATACTTTTTCCTTTTTTTTTTTTGCGGAAATAACGTTCGTCTACCTAATTCCTTCCTCATTCTCACTTTCATACGCCCCCAACAAATCATCAGGATCAATTAGAATGGAAACTTTAAAACTACTTAACTATTTATTAACTTTAATGTACATACATTACCCCTGGTCAATCAATTAATTCACTTTTAAGTAACTATGCATTAAATCTACAACCCCCCTTTCTTACAACGACATGATTATTCTACAACCTTACTTTGGATGTTATATCATATCTAAACAAAAGTTTTTTTTTTTTTTTTTAACAGCTTTTGTCTACTTTATAAAAACTACCTAATAACACATTTATTTTTGTCATCCTTCAAAACCGCGTATGATCCTACAAATTAGTAATCACTAATTGTATTTTTATTTTTTAATATTTTACTGAATGTGTATTATGATTGATACGTTTTTTTTTTTTTTAAGTCTTTGAAGTTTATAATAACTAGATTCAAATTTATTTTAATACGTAAATATCTATGATTATTATTTGTACTCATTACATCACTACTCAACCGTAGAATCTCAAACTCGAGACGATTTTCTGAACAATGAATTCCTACGCATGTCCTACGCTAATCAATTCGCAATATTTACAGTAAACCGCACCTCCAAATATTTTTCCTCTACCACTTTGCTTTGTTTTGAATAATATCCCAGTTTTACAATCCATACAACCTGAAACGAGACTTAGACAATAGGCACCTATGAAAAAAATTATACTTCACTCTATTTGTATACTAAAACATAATAAATAAGTCATGCGCTTGTCCCTTAAATTTATCAAAACAATATAACTTTAAATTAATTAGATATTCAATGTCCTGTTCTGTCTTCTTGTAAATTAATAATTGCGAATTTAAAATATAATTATTTGTTGACAATAGTCAAACTTGACATACCTAACCATATTATAACTACCTTCACCTTATCTCTAAGCTTCATGTCTGCGCAAGAACAAGTCTAAACTCATGTTTCCTGTTAGTAAATTTATATTGAAAATATAATACATAGCTAACGACTACTATCTATGGCTAGTAACCTGACGTCTAACAAATTATCTACTTAACTTACTTAATAACTATATTAACGCGCTGTGTTAATCCCACTTTAAGTTTACTCAATGTTTTTATCAATCATTTATCCTATATTCCGACAGCTAAAATCACCTATTCTATAGATAGATGTTTCACCTCTAAACCGTTTTCGATAAAATCCAATATATAGACAGTCTAAACTCAGAACTAACATACATTTAACGTATAAGTACCTTTTTTTTTTTTTCTCGCAAGTAACGGTAAACGACTTCAACACATACAGAGTCGCAGACAACAACTAGTGTCGTAACATAAATAAACCTTGTTTTTCCCATCCAAACATCAGAGTAAACTTTATGAAAAACGATAACACCTGTATATGCTTTCATCGACAGATATCGCCATCTTGCAATGATTAGGTTAAACTATTTACCAAAAACGTAGTGTTCTTATCGGATAATATTAGCGCCCCCTAACGGAGATTTAAATAAGTACAAAATTGCCATCTAGCAATGATTTGTGTAAACTATGGTTAACCAAAAATACAAAATGTTTCGGCCAATATTAGCGCCCTCTAACGGAGATTTGAATAAGTTCTACAACTTCCACCCTATATAAAAGTTCAATAAACATTTTAAACTAAACTAAACATACATTATAGAAAAATAATCATACGATTATTTTCCTACTTGAGATGTATCCAACTAATCCAATTTTTAATCCACGAAACTTTACATAGGTATTAAACGTACAGCATTGATATTATGTCAGTGTGAAATAACTCTCGTGACCTAATTAAACGCATACGCACACACATACGAATTGACAAATTTACATAAGTACATACATTACGATTACTTATTCTGTGTTAATAGCAACTTTTTAAATACCTACAACTTATCAAACATAACATACAACTTAGGTACAACTTACAAAAATGTCATGTAATGCGAAATTTATCCCTATTTCTTTTTATTTTTAGCTATCCTAATTATTCGCAACCTTTTAGTTACACACATACAACTTGACAAGTTTACATAAGTACATACAATACGTCATGTATTGTAAAAAAAAAAACCCTTTTTTTTCAACAATATCACCCTAGAATCGCTACTTTTTCCATACAACATACATAGAACGTTACATACGTTACAAACATTGTGTATTTCCCTATTTATTTATTTTAAACTATCCTAATTATTTGCAACCTTTTACATACACACTATACCTACATACAAGTCATGTATTGCAAAACATCTAAAATAAAATAATTATGTATATTTCAGTTCAATGAGGCGACTCAAAATTAAATCGGCAATATGACTCAATTTCTACACAACTGTTCCTTAATGTATAGTAATTTTCTATCACTCACATTCGGTTTACCCCTTTTTTTTATTTCATCAAAATTATTGTAATTGAAAATCTACTTCAAGAAAATAATAAATTCTAATCATTTAATTAACTTCACATTACACCTATATTTTATTAGTGGACTTTCTTATCAAAAATGTTTGGGTTTCTGAACGAACGGATAGAGACAGACGGACGCCATTGCACTTGACAGCTATCTATTGTTTATTTTTATCATCTATGGTTATCGTACGTCAGAATAAAACTGAGGACCTATGCTTAACAAATTAGTTGTTATTATACTAGTATTAACTTAGTTACTATTATGTAATAGACTGTGTTTAACTCCTGATCAGCTGATCACATAGTGTAATAATTGTACAAACTGAGGTGGACAGTAATGGAATGTGTGCCCGCGTCCACTAGACGATCACGGCCTATCTTACTAAAAGGAGTACTATTCGTAAAACGTAAGTATATGATCGACGTCTTTTACTATTGTAAACTATTTTATGTATTTGTGAGTTAAAACTTATAATACTAACGCTAATGCATGTTGTCTCACGCAACTCTTTTATCTTGTCCTTTTCTAAAATTTGATTACCCAATAAAGATACCTAACCTACCTAGTTTACCTGGTAGTAAGTAAAGTTAGTTGTGATTTTTACCTAATGTTGTTTTAAGTAACTAATTAAATATCTTTTTTTGTTTCAGCCTGCTTCATGAAATATCCTCCGCTGATATTGTTAGAGGAAAAAGTATCTTGCTGACTTGACAATGTTAATGAAGGTTTATGTTTCTACAAGTTATAACGATGCTATAAAAGGTTTTGCTGCAAGCATAAACCTGGTGAACCAATGCACAACATATAGGATTTGGTTTCCTCCTTCTGGTTAAACTACTAAGTTATGTGATGTGATGTGATAAGAGTTTTATTGCATTTGAATGTTTTTATACTCTTTTTGCACATTTTCCTTTGTTATGCACTATTCTTGGATTATACAATTCCTACTTATGTGTTTCTTAATTATTTATCTCCTAACATACCTAAAACTAGCATGGTTTGTTTACTATATGCATCGTAAGGCAAACTTTAACTTGAAATAATCTGTTTATAGCATGGTTTTCTATTATGTAAGTGCCTGGTGTTAAAAGGCTTTGTTTAATATACATACTAGTTTAATGGAAATGTTCTATCAACCCCCAGACTTTGCTATATGTAAGTAGTTCCTAAATATTGACAGCGGTACTAAATACTATAATAGTTAGTATTGAATCCTTGTTACTAGATACTATAATAATTGGTATTCAATCCTTGTTATTTAACATCAAAGACCTATTTTTAAATATATTAAATAATATGACTTTATTTAACTGAAAACTGGAAAGTCATCATTCTTTTCTGGTAAACAATTTTAACAACCCCCAAATTAGAAAACTTGTAAATCTTATAAATTTGTATCTTAACAGGTTAAATAAAATGTTGCATTCTAAATACCTTACCTAAACTTTTTACTTAATTCATACTAAAGGCAAAACATACATCGGCCCAGCTCAGTTCTAAGTTAAAACTATCCAACTCCCCGTCTCTTAGATTAATGACATAGTCTCTCTATGATATTGAATAATAAATCTAACTGAGAAATTGTTAAATATCATATCATACATTCTTTTATGAGCCACTGATTTAATAATTAACTATTGTTTCTTGTTCTTAAATGCACCTATCAAGCCGCTTTTAATTAAAACCCAGACTTGTATATCTCCCCTTTTAGCTACTTTCCAGTCTAGCCTGAGATACACTCTTAATATATTTGAGATGAGAAGAAGAATCATGTATGTTATATCAAAATTATTTAAAATGGTAAGTTAAAAATATAGTCAACAAAGTTGAAATCGTTTTTTTCTTTTAATATGAGCGCTAGACAAAGGTAATATAGAACACATGCACATACTGCTAGTTTTTTTTCTTTTTACCCTAAACCTTTTATGGTAATATGTAACTAAATAAATAACTAACTAATTATTTTGTAAAGTTCAAATGTAAAGCTAAGGAAAACATACTAAAATTTAATAATTAAGTTCTACCCTAACAATTCCTAAATAAACTTGTAAGTAAATCTATAATATATTTTAATTTGTTTCTGAGTCATGGATGTCTTCTATGTATTTAAGTATATATTTATCTATATAAGTATTTATATCGTTGTCCAGCACCCACAGCACAAGCCCAGAGCTCAGTTTGGGACTAGGTCAATTGGTGTGACATAGTCCCCTGATATTATAATTATTATTATTAATCAATGAACTCTTATAATTTTAACTACCTTTTATTGGTTAAGTTATTTTTAACTATTGAAATAATTTTCCTAAGATTTTAAAGTTTTTTTTTTTATTTACCTGCAGTGAAACTTAATAGAAAAATACAATTATACATTTCTTATACTTAGCTAAAATATTTTTAATTCAATCGTAATTAATAAATAAATAAATTAAAGATGACTTTTAGATATTAGTGAAGTACTCATTTTCAATCATTGCATTATACTAAATTATTTAATATTTTAACCATAGCAACTTTTTTTTTCAGTTGTGTCTTCGCTGTATTTAATCTGTCTGTGTCAAATAACAATGCCCTATACCTATCTAACTAAATTAGCTTTGCTAAATTTTAAAGTTAGTGAAGTGTTTCATCTAAATTGTAAGAGAGTCGTTCTTATAGAACAAATAAGACGTACCTACCCGTACTTAGCTACAAATAAGATGTATCGTGTTAACCTGGACTAAAACTTTTTACGTTTATCGTGACGGTGGCAGATAAAGCGGATGAGAATACCAAGACATGATGATGATGATGATGACGGACATATTAACAAGTGTTACACCAAACCTAACTATAGTGAAGTGTTTAAAGCGTCTGAGAATCTAAGAAACTTTAATGCAACCTAACCTTTTGTATTGTTTTTGTGAATTATAAGTGACGTTTTTAAATTTGAGTTTAACTTATTTAACAACTAACCAATATCATTAACTATACCATATCTTATACCACTATCCATTCTCACGGCACCAAATTGTACCTACCTAACACATTCTTACTCTTTAAAAATAATTATTAAATAAATTTAATTGGGCAAAGTGTAATAACAAAGTTCTTTATCCTGGTCACGGCACCAAATTGTAACCCTCCCTAACGAACCTCATAATTAAACTGTGTATTAACTTTCTACCTTTAAATATAAATAGTAAGCATGAATACATATTGTTGAATTGGCCATATGATCATCTAGTGTCTAAGAACCTACATTGTGAAACCGTTTAGTTAGTAACCTAAGAACTTTTCATGCATATAAGTATGGTATAGTTATTTAAATAAATCCTATCTCTTTAGCCTACAAGATTAAGTGAGAATTGAAGTGAAGTAATAAGAGTGTATGAATATTGGTCTTATAACTAATAAAAGTTCAGTCAAAGTCTTTGGGTCTATTTAGTGATTGTTAGGATGAAAACTGGAAAGTATGCATAAGGCATTTTATTTTGCGCCTACGGTCAGAGCCCGCGACTCCCCGCTCATGACTGTGAGACTCGACTCCTGACGGGACATCTCTCCAGCGCTACTAAATCTTTTCTTTCCAGGTGGGACTTTGATTTTACAGTCTTTGTCAGCTGTTAATAATAATTTGGTCATGTCATCAGTTTTCAATGGACAAGAGGGAATATTCGCGAAAGCTCCTTATTCCATTGCAGGAGTGAAATATAATATACTAGGAGCTGTATTATTAATGTGTCAAAGTCATACTGTTAAGATGTAGATAGGTTAGTAGTCAATTAAGACCAAGGTTATGTAGTTTGATATTGTATCAATTTACTGCAGTTTCTATGAAGAGCCTAGTTATAATTATAACAATAATAATTCCTTAAGATGATTGTGACTCTTTCTAGTCATGATGAAAGCTGGATCTGATGAATGCTGGATCTGATGATTTCAATCATAATTTGTAGATATTTGTTGTAGTATGTTCCCGTAGGAATTGGATAGTGATTCCAACTGCTAACAGACTATAAGGCTGGTATACCCTTGAGTAATACCAAGCAGGGGACGTATCCCATAGTGTTAAACAGGGAAATCACTCGTCGTATAATATTCAATGTAGGTTGAGAGAAATCAGTCAATCTCATAATATTCAATGTTGAAGTATAATTGGCTATCTGCCATTGACTAGAAATAATCACATATCATTAGCTAAGGATCTTTGTCCTAGCAATATATTGAGGCGTTGCGAGCTTACTATCAGGTAGCTAAGTTTGATGATATTATAACTGGTCAGTTGCAACATTTGCAGTAGATATTTATTATTATTCATAGGAAAAACCAGATCACTCAGGCTCAATTATTCATTTCAAATGTTGGTATGTGGTATAGTAAAGGTTTCCAGTCTTGATACTATTTGATATATTAAAGTACATTCACAAGAAGGAGTGTCGTCGGCCAACAAGATGCACTTCTTTATGCATAGGTTCCCTTGGGAAAAGCATGATAATTCTGCTGCACAGGGACTAGCCGCAGCCCGTAGGCAGTACGGCCGAGTCGTAACTCAGTTTGAACAGAGAATACCAGCCGACGAAGTGTTGGTAGGAAGACAGTCCAATTCATAAATATGACTTTGAACTTTACTTATGAACGCAGTTACTCTGCTTCAGACTAGAAATATTTACTTTCTGATAAGCTTACATGAGCATTATTGGCTAGGAATAAAGTTAAATAGAGTCATATATTAATGATATTATAACTGATCAGTTGCAATACTTGCAGTAGATATTTATTATTATTCATAGGAGAAACCAAATCACTCAGGCTCAATTATTCATTACAAATGTTGGTATATGGTATAGTAAAGCTTTCCAGTCTTGATACTATTTGATATACTAAAGTACATTCACAAGAAGGAGTGTCGTCGGCCAACAAGATGCACTTCTTTATGCATAGGTTCCCTTGGGAAAAGCATGATAGTTCTGCTGCACAGGGACTAGCCGCAGCCCGTAGGCAGTACGGCCGAGTCGTAACTCAGTTTGAACAGAGAATACCAGCCGACGAAGTGTTGGTAGGAAGACAGTCCAATTCATAAATATGACTTTGAACTTTACTTATGAACGCAGTTACTCTGCTTCAGACTAGAAATATTTACTTTCTGATAAGCTTACATGAGCATTATTGGCTAGGAATAAAGTTAAATAGAGTCATATCGTCGGCTTAGTGCAAGAAGTCATTAACCCACAAAAAGTCAAGTCAGAGAAAAACGGGCCCAAAGTTTTGACTTAGTCAAATGAACATTATTGTTGTAGGTTCGGGTCTAGATTTAAAAATTAAACACAAGTGGTTAGCTAAGTATATTTAGTATCAAAACCAATTAAAAACTTTGTACAATAATTCCAAATAACGTTTTTAAAAGCCTAAATATGTAGTTAGTGACTTTTTGTCTTTCTCGCTTAAAGGGAACTTACAATTAGTTATTTTTTATTTTAATCACAATTCAATCGAGAAACACAGGTTTTAACGAGAAATTTGGTTTCATCAGTCATAATTATTACCTTAGAAACTTTATGAACATTATTTACTAATTAACAACGCATAAACAGTTTTAAAAACTCTACTTCACAGATATAAACTCAACAAAACCACAACAATAACATAAAATTCTCAAAATGGCGTTATTTGTAACTCCAAACTAAAATAACTAAAAAAGGTTTTTTTTTTATAGAGGAACTTAATATTATATTATAATCCCAGACACTCACAGCAAGCACTACTTACTTACTGTTATAAAACATAAAAACTTCTAAAAGTATTAAAATAAAAAGATCAGCCTTTGATTTTGACCTAATACTGTAAGTACGAAAAAGAGTTAAAAAACCTAGTCATCCATCTTTTTTACTCTTCGTCTTCTGAGTTTGAAGACATTTCTTCAGGTACATAATCACGACTTTCTTTGGCTGGCAAGTTCTGGTACCAGTGGTGAAGTTCCGCGGGTATAATTTTTTCATTTCACATTTTTAGTAAGTCCTTTTTTTAAGTGATTGGCAGTTTTTGGTTGTAAGCTTTTCTCGAAATGTAAGTGTTATAATTGAAACCCTGTATGGGTTTTTCAAGCTTACGTTTTCGCAGTTGTTTTATTGGGGCCATAGATTGGGATGTATTACTTTTTAATACGTGAAATTCTTTATACTCAGATTTGAAATCGTATCTGTATAAAACAACATTCGGCCTTTTTTTCTCTAGTCGAAAAGATTTCACTTTAAGCCATCGCAGTTTTTCTCCATTGACATCAATCGATCGATTCTGCATCAAGTTATCTCTCAAGTCGTTTAGGTTCAAAATATCTGTGTGATTCATAACTATCGGTTCGTACGGTTTTTTCAGGGTTTAATTTTTCTTATTTTTTCTGTTTGATCTTGCTAATCGAATAACATTACAGAAGTCTATCATTGAGTACACTGGCATTAAACGCAATTGGTTCTCAATCGCACTGTGCTTGCTATCTACCTCCATATGTGTATGACCAGACTCTAAATATTTATGTTCTATTACCTCGAGATGAGTTGTCTGAACTAAATACAACTGCAGGCTTAAAAGGAGTTGATTACGATTTTGGCCTCCACAGGTGTCAGTGAATATGGAAATCTGTTTTACAGTAGATGGCAGACGTTTTATCCATAGATACAAAGCCGTACCCACCTCATCGCTTCCTTTTTTGCCATCCAGCTCAGACCAGAGGTAGGTAACAAAAGCCGTCGTTGGGAGTGCGAGCTTCATAAATGGTAGCATTGTACACATTCAATTTGCGTAGGTAATAAAGAATAGAAACAGTTCCATTTGGGATATGAAGTACCTTTTGTAAATCTAAGGTTATTGAATTAAAGCTTTCATATTCATTAGCACGAATTTTGTCCAATTCTTTGGCTTCTCGACTTTGTTCTTTTAGTGAAATGTGTAAGTCATATTTTTGTTTCCAAGATTCAAGATCGGGTCCGTTTGTATTTTTGATACTGTTATACTTATGACATGTTAGACATTAGTATTTTTTTGGTTTGTGAAAATCCAAATTATATTCAGTTCCATATACATTTCTGTACACGTTTAAAGTAACAGAAGTCCGAGACGCTTTTTTGCATTCCTCTGTATAAAGTTCGTACATTCTTGAAATAGATAGCGTGCCATCTAAATAGAGTTTTGACGATGTTTTTCGGCAATAGTGCGATTCCATTGTAGGGAATGATTCGATGTGTTGTTTTATAAAATCTATATCGTCTTGTTTGGTTTTATTGTGAGCAACATGCTTACCACGTTGGTCTTCTCCTTCAAAAAGACCAGAACTGCCAACCTTGGAAAATGCATTGTTTGGGCCGTTTGAAATACAGAGGGTACTTTTAAAAAACTTTTTACATACCCTGATTTTATTAGCATTAGTATTTCGCAAATGAAATACTTACTTACCTACAACTTAACAGCATAAAGTAATTTGCACGTATCTTATTATAAATAAATGACAAAGGTAGTTACGCTGTGATCTTCATTCTCCTTATTTAGAATCTTTTCTAACATCAAAGATCCTCGTCCTGCCTTAAATTTAATACCATTTCGCTTCATTTTATAAGAAATCACTAACTTCTCGCGTAACGTCCATCCCCGGTCGCAGCCGCAACGGTATGACTTCGATCGCGGTGGCCGAACCCCCGTTACCGCGAGAGCAAGACGTACTCGTAGGTATAAATGAGTTGAAATATGAACTGTTGTGCAAGAATATTTCACTAAAGGTGTTCAAATTCATACAAGTTATTTGCCAAAAGTCACTAAACATAATTTAATCACGTGAATTACATGTCTTTGGACATAACAAAAATCGATAAATATCATTAATTACTTTAAAAAATCATTCTGATTGCCATTAATGCTGTCTCCTAGTTTTTTTAAACTTTATAAAGTGCTTTAGTTATTTTATACTAAAGTAAAAGTGGTAATGTGCATCCAATGCTCATTTTGTTAAAAATCATTAAAGCATGATAATAACTTTTATTTTCGTTTTACGGTTTGCTAAAAGTAACTATATGCATATAATGAATTCTAGCTCAAATACTTTCATAGCTTTATTCATATTGTTTTATTTTTTAAAGTCGATAAGTAACAAAAGTGAATATTTAAACAAAATAAAAAGATAAAAAATAACAAATTTGTTTTGTTTAAAGTTAGTAATGGTCTAAAACCAATTTACATCAAATCAATAAGGCAAAAAGTTAAGTTAATGACTTAATGTCATGGCTGTAACATCGGAATTATTCAATGTAAAAAAAAATGGATCCGTGCGTTAGAAAGAGTAAGTCGCGGCGAGTCCGCCCGTGCTCGCACCTGTACTTAGTGATTTTATGCCATTAGTGACTTCTTGCACTAAGCCGACGATATATTAATGATATTATAACTGATCAGTTGCAATACTTGCAGTAGATATTTATTATTATTCATAGGAGAAACCAAATCACTCAGGCTCAATTATTCATTACAAATGTTGGTATATGGTATAGTAAAGCTTTCCAGTCTTGATACTATTTGATATACTAAAGTACATTCACAAGAAGGAGTGTCGTCGGCCAACAAGATGCACTTCTTTATGCATAGGTTCCCTTGGGAAAAGCATGATAGTTCTGCTGCACAGGGACTAGCCGCAGCCCGTAGGCAGTACGGCCGAGTCGTAACTCAGTTTGAACAGAGAATACCAGCCGACGAAGTGTTGGTAGGAAGACAGTCCAATTCATAAATATGACTTTGAACTTTACTTATGAACGCAGTTACTCTGCTTCAGACTAGAAATATTTACTTTCTGATAAGCCTACATGAGCATTATTGGTTAGGAATAAAGTTAAATAGAGTCAAAATGAGTTGATATCTCCTTAGAACAAAATTAGGTATGCTTAAGTAAATAGTTAATTTCCCAGGTTTCCCCAGGTCTAATTTCAATAGTTATAGTCATAGCGGTAGCGGAGTTGGCAAAGTTGAACAAACCTGTAACCATAATAAGATATTATGCCTAGCTATCCACATTACGTGTTTATAAGTCTCTCACGGTGTAATGAGAGATCTTCTATCTACCTAGGGTCCCTAAGCACCTATTATTCTACTGTTTTAAATTAAACTAAAAGTCCGAAATTGACTTTTATGATTACGTTAAACGTGTGTGTGATGTAGAATATTCCGGTGTAAGAATACCCTTCTAGACCAGCTAAACCTATCATAACAACGACTTCGGAAAACCAAGTTTCCTGTGTGTAGTCCTAAGTACTCTTCAGCCGGCTAATAAAAGCCTTTAGTTGGCGTCAAAGCGGAGTAAATACCTAAGGTGGTCGATATATAAATATATAAATAAGGGGTACAACACAAGAGGTATATCTGCATATCGTCTGCACCACCTGTAAACAGGTTCGGATCCGACTAGGGGCCCTATGAAGCAAATATACGGAATACCACCAGCGTTGTCTGACGTACCGAGTTAAGGCGTCAGAACCTTGCGCGTAACCCTCTTGACTTACTTGGCTAATGAGATAAATCGTACGTTTCTTGATTGTAGAAACCTTCCGATTCCATCCCATAACCAAAATGTAAGCGTAGGTTATTTTATCGTTTTCAACGTCTGCCTTGGAGCTCTGTTTAGTAGACTACCAGTAGGCGTCATTAGGTACAGAGATCTGGAAAATCAACATGATTAGTAAACAAATCACAACAAGAAAAGGAACACGAACCCAATTGGTAACACAATCCCATAACCCCTGCCACGACAGCTGCACCCAGACACTACGTAATCAAATCATAGCAACTAAAGGAACACAAGAACGCGAACACAAATTATTAAACCATTCCCGCAGCCCGTTTCATGCTAGCTGCCTTCGCCAACTCGTAGCGCTCCTCATCCATTACCTAAAGCGTCACACCAACAAAAACCCAATTATAGAATAAGCACGAACACCAAAATGGACGACACGAGCATCGGAGCACCCTAAACCATTCCCGCATCCCGAGCCATGCTAGCTGCCTTCGCCAACTCGTAGCGCTACCCATCCATTATCTAAAGCGTCACTCCAACAAAAAACCCAATTATAGAATAAGCACGAACACCAAAATGGACGACACGAGCTCCGGAGCACCCTTACTGCCACTACTTCACCACCTAGACGGACGACCGGACCCCAAGAGAAAGAGAGCTTAGCGTCCCCTTCCCGGCCCTTTTATCTCTTTTTCCTGTCATGCGCACTACGAGATATTCCAGCTATCAGAGACTAATGTTAAATCATTCGTATTTCCAGCTGTTAGGGAAGTTTTCCGCTTGTCCAGCCATTTCCTATCTCAAGCGTTCCTTGCGAGGAGCCCCAGCGGAACCCCGCCAATTCTGGCTTCATCCACCTAGCCGCACTGTTTAAGCTAACGTAATGAGTAACAAATAAGACTCACTTTCATTTGAATTTGTCTCTTTCTTTTTTTTAATCTAGTTTGGTTTAACTTCTGCTAACTATGTCTAGTTAGCAGAAGAGTCTTTGTTACATTTTGTAATTCTTCCTCATTTAATTTATTTAATAAACACAAATAATTAAGTTTGTTTATTATCTGAATATTAATAAAACATTATTATCTGAATATATTAATATTTATTAAAAACTTCAACAATTTTATTTTGTGTTGTAATTGGACATAAAACAACGCCATCTGTACGAATCGGAAGGAACCCGCTTTCCTCACTAGATGCCCGGGAATAAATCTGTCAATTCTAAAACTAGCTGTTAAATAGTTTTCGATTTCCTCCAGAGAGGTCTCTGTTTCTCAATTTGTATAAAACAATAAATTTAGCGTTCCTCATTACGTTTGAAGTAGTTGTATTTCGAGATTCAAAGTTTTTGACATTATGTTTGATTGTAATTAATTAGTTAATTGCAGATATGATGTTATTTAATAACGAATTAGAATTTTAATACTAAACTTTAATGTATAACGATTTTTACTCTTGTTAGAGCCTAAACTGAAATGAATTATATTTGCGAATTGAACGGGCATTTCTGGACCGTTACACATGCTCTATTTATTTATTAATTAAAATGTTATGGCACAATAAGAGAAAAGTACAAATGGCGGACTTACTCTACGTTACACCGTTGCTGGACTGGGTGTTAACTATACATCTACCTAGGCTTGGATGTCAAAGAACATGTTGAGAGGTCAACCAACACCACTGATTTATTTCGGAGAGAACAAAAAATAATGCTAAGATTATTAAATATTAAGCTGTTACATCCCAAAGATCTAAGAGTCACCACGATTGATGATGATTTCTGTACTACACTGGCGACCAAAAATAATTGGTTATTTTGTAAAGAAATGCAGTTCATCATCCCGTTATTAAAACCCACGGCAACGTTTCTACGTTCGTTTATATGTATATAAACAAAGCCAGCTATTGGTTGTTTAACTGTCAGGCAAGCGCATTCAGTAGCGAACAAATTAACAGCTGCCCCAGGTAACATTAGCCAATTATCTAGCCACTATAAACCAACTAACTGTTATTAGTTAAGGCCTTAATTACAAATTACTACTGTATTTAATCCGACGCGAGTAATTGAAATTTAAATAACTGTTCTCGAATATTTCATTGGATTTAATAATTAAATGCGCATTAATTTGTGTTATAAAGTTGTGCTATAAAGTAGATCTAGGAAATGACTGGGTGGTTCAGGAAACGTAATATGGCCGACTGACCGAGTACCTGATGGTAGCTCGAAAAGATGTCTATCACAGCATTCACAGCAACTGTGCATTTGTCTATTCGTAATCAAGCGAGCGGTACTTTTCAGTTGAACACTGGGACGAAGATGGCTAAAGATGTCCTCGGCTCACTCAGTGGGATAACGTGATAGCGCCAAGCGACTTCTACTTTTTGCCTTAATCAATTGCGTAACCGTACTGTACCGTTCTTAGTAGCAGTTCTCACTTTACGTCTGGAGAAAGGTCAACGTTTATCAAAATATTCAAACAAACATGACTTAAGTATATTATATTATCTGAACACACGTTGAGGAAAATGAAAAAATTGGACGAGGAGCTTATAAACCTAAACTCAAAATCGAATAGCTTCCAAAACAAGTATTTGCATAGCTAGGCAATGATGCTACAACAGTTAACCCCGCATTGTGTCTCGTGTATTAAAAAAAAACAAATCATCAGCTAACCTTGTAAGGTTGGTCATGCTTCGTCTTTCGGCTCGCAATAGCAGTTTTTCGACCATAACCACCTACGAAGAGAGCATCAGCAATGATGATTATTCCAAGGAGCTGTTTAAACTCGTGCTGTGATTAACGCTCTATCATTGCCACTATCTGCAGAAATGTTTGCCTCCATTGCCTCGAATCGCTCGTTCATCTACGCAGTGGCTCTCGAGCGGTTGTAAGAACATTCAGGCTTCGGGATGAGCTTTCTGCTAAGATTCTCCATGAGAATATTTCAAAAGCAGGACCCAACATTTCTTCAAGGCCGGCATCTCATCAGAGTCGTCCTGGTGTCATTGACAATTAAAAAAAACTATTAAATTATCATAATCCTTCACAAGCGCGTTCGCACCTTTACACCAAGTGCGTGAAAGAAACAGTTGCAGCATGACTCACGTTTAGCTATGCTACCCTGGTCCGATAAATAAACTCCATTGCGATACAAACTGACAGCTTTATAATAAACCCTAGGGTTTTAAAAAGTCACATAGAAATGATAAAGGTGATTAAATGACGACAGTTTAATATGTGTAATGATTTAGTAGGGTCTGGTAGTAGGAAGCAATTAATTCTATGTCTTATTTATCATGTCGGTGTCGCAGCAGGTGACTGCTTGTTCCTGGAACGCGGCTTCAGTGTACCAGGCGAGCAGAGGAGACGAGCGGGTATGTTGGATCAGCGGACCGGGATTTTGTCTTTATTTATAGGTAGGTAACTAGATAACGAGATTCCCACGCGCGGAAATTATTTCCTTGTTTCCTTAAAGACAAGTAGATTAGATACTAGTGAATATCATAAATGTAATTATAAGTGGATGTATTATTAATTAAGTTTAATATCTTGAATATTAAACTTCGTTGCTAGCGATCAACTATTAATATATGTGTCTCTTTTATTGACACCGGCCGGATCTATATCGTTCGAAGGAGAGAGAGTTCTCGCCGGCAGTGTGAACATCCAGCAAAATACTATTATTATATATTTTGTTCGTTTCTTAAGCGAAGAAATGGTCAGCCGCAGACGCCAGCAGTGGTGAGACTAATGCGAAATACTTGACACATTTTTTTATGAGTGATATTGTGCCCATTAAAATACAACTAGGTACAGCGCTATTCAATAAGATGGAACACGCTGTAATCTAAGAATTAAAATTGCATTATTTTTCACCAAATAAAACATCGAATATAAATAACCATCACAATTAAATACGTAGGCAAGTTAGTCCGTTATTTGCCACACTTCGAAGATCGTTGGTAAAATTGTAAATCCCTAACATTCATAATAGCCGTAACAGTAACTAGCATTTGCGTAACTGTCACCAGTCAACAATATAAACGGCAGTTAAAATTCTGGGTTAACCTACCGCCGTTAAAATTATAATCGCTACGGCTTAACAATGAATTATGTGCCCTAAATGTAGTAGTTCACGAAACGTAAACAATTACCATACGGCTACCTCCGCTACACGCTACTGTAGGTGTTACTCGTATTCTCTATACGCAAAAGTGAGTTTCCTCGAAGTGGCAAAACGAAACGCTTGCTTATTAGCCGCCCGCCATCTATAAAAGCACACATGTCATAAGCCACCACCCCATAAGAGCACCGGCCCTAGGTCTGTAAACGTTTATTCTATTTATTTATTTATTATAATACATAAGTACAAAGAAGACGGTATAAAGTCAAATCGCTTCAGTTTTACGTTTGTAAACGTTCGCGTGAGCCTGTCCCAATACGCACGGGAGTTTATAATTTGTATTAATAAAGCATTTCCAATTTCAACGAATATGCGCGAGGAAATGAAATTTTTCAATACAAATTACCTCGCTGGTGGAAAATAATCGTTATTGTTCCTCATTTGTTGCCTATTGGTGCACACTCACGCACACGTGTTCCAACTTTGCGAAATATTTACTAGGGGAAGGAAATGTTTTTTTTAAACTAAAATGTATGAGATTAGTAGACACCGTTATCAAGCGGGCAGTTGGGTGGCTACCTAACATTAAAACTTTGCTTGGTGACTCTGACAATGAAACAATAATATTCAGAAAAAAAATGAGTTGCCACACATAGCTACAACACGTCGAGAACTAATGTCAGGTAGCCATCAAACTGTCCGCTTGATAACGGGGTCTAGACATTAGTTTCTGAATTCTGAATAAAAAGAAATTGATTTACACAACCCGTAGCACTTTGTATTGTATTCCAATTCGATAAAGCACAATTACCTTCGCTGCGTAAGAATAACCCCTTGCAACTGGCGTCTGTTTCTCGCGATACGTGGTAATGATAACCTTGGGTGAGTTTACTTCTTAGAATTTATCTTTTTGTTTAGATTATATTGTCAACGAATTCTAGTAATGCGTAGGTCAGAAAACAGTCTAGTTTACTGTGACAGTAAATAGATTTTTTTAATTCCTAACACGGTAAGGGGGTGTATAAAACTTCTGCTTTTTAGTTTGTGCGTCCATCTGTCCACAAGGGTGACTTGTAGGTGATTTTAATCACATTTACAACAACAAAAAAAATAGGTGTCTTTCAAGAGTTGTCTACTGTGAAATGAAAATGACTCATACCTATTTGGGTTTTTTTTTCAACTAATACCTATCATTCATTGCTTAAGTGGACATTGGGTACGGAAAGCTACTTTTTTTTTTACTGTGTAACAAAATAATAACAATAATAAAGATAAAGAAGATGATTAACCTATTATCGTGTCCCGCTGCTAGGCAAAGCCCCCTCCCTGGATTCCCATTCAATAATAAAATTAAATAAATAAATTGTACGAGTACCTATCTAACTAAATCAATGTTGGGCATCTAAGCCTAACCAACATGGTCACAAGCACTGACACTATTCAGTCAATCCTTAGTCTCTCCCTTTCAAATTAAAACACATAACAACCATCCTATTTGGTATCGTTGCATAATCTGACATTTGCGGATTCTTTCCTATTGACCACCTGTAATCACATGTCACTTAACATTAAGTACGAACGATTCGTTGCTTAATTGGTCATCGCGAAGGATCCGGCTAACATCTGCGTTCGTTAGTTCGACGTTGACGGGGGCTATACTAGGAGCGAGCCGGCGGAGCCACAGTAGAATAAAAGGAGCATGCGCATGTGAGGCAACACTGATAGGTTATTCCGAAGTATTAGATACACACTTAAGATTGATTTTACTCTGTATTCGTCGTCATTTCTGCACTAATAAACAAAGACAACGCGATTTAGGTAATAGTGAGAGATTCCTTGATGTTTTAAATACTCGTGATAAAATTATAAATAATCTGAATCTAAATATTTGGAAAACACTTTAATTTGTAACTTAATGGTAGAGATAATTAATTTGGAAATAGACTTGAAAATGACCGTACCTTAACCCTTTTTAAAGTCTTACAATAATTTCACATAACCTAGTTTAGATTAAAATTACTCTGAAAGGTTTCTCTAGAGATAATTAATTTGGAAACAGACATGTAAATGACCGTACCTTAACCCTTTTTAAAGTCTTACAATAATTTCACATAACCTAGTCTAGATTAAAATTGCTCTGAAAGGTTTCTCTCCATGAGTGCACAAGTAAAATTCAGGGAAGAATGTGCAACGGATTGTAAAGCGTACCAACTCTGACGTGACGACTACGACCACCCTGACAATAGTTAAACAACGAAGAAGAGAAGTGACCTCAACTTAAGTGTAAATAAAGTAGACAACACTAACAAGGTTCTAGGTAACTAACATCTTGGGTAGGTACGGATGTCTTACTTCTCTTGGTTTACTGTGACCGAGTAGACATCAAAGGCAAAGACGGCGCTTAATAGGCACCGTGTCACAAAACTAAACCTATGGGCTATCTGGGATCTCGCATACCGCCTCGGTTAGTGCCCTAATACAGTACCTATGACCTGGTGGTTCGGTGACACTGTTACATTTGATTTATAGGACGGCTGCCTCCGGAGTGAAGGCACAATGAAACTCATTTTAAATTATAATAAAACGGGATCGATAAATCATGAATTTTCGATTGTATTTGAATCTATCGATCCACTGTTCTGAATACTAGTAGAGTGAGCGTAGTGTAAATATACAAGAAGCGTACTGTTTATGTTTTTAAAAAGTATTTTTTCCAAATAGGGCACATTTACCGCATTTTGGATCTGTTACAAGTTTTGGAAGAAATCCAAGGCAATATCGTAAATCATGGTTATTTTGCTGTTTTTAAAAAGATTTACAACTATTAATTGTGTTTAATACGGAATAACATCTGGAAAACGTGTATTCACACTTAATTAGCACGCATAAAAACAACAGGAAGACCGATCACTACTACAGACAGTTTAACCGTGTACGTATACCACACGGCCACCTATCTGACCATAGTTTAGCGTACAGATGAAGAAAATTACAATTTAATAGGTTAAAGATGCGGATGTCGCTGGCGCTGCCTCACGTTCGCGAAGGTTTAACTAGTGATTCCAAGGAAAGAGTATTGTAAACATTGTATATCAGCCGTGCGAAGTGTGGAAGCTCTTAAGAAGGCAGCAGCAAGTGCAGGAGGCCGGCAGACGTGCCTTACACGGCAACCGGTAGAATGCAGGCTTGCCGTAATACTGGCGAGCGTACGTAACTTTGAAAAAAAAAAAACTTGTATTTGGTGGGTTTTCGGTGGCAGTGAGATGTTTTATGCCTTTGAAGCAGGTTTTGGTGGCGAGTAACGAGACCGAACCATGTCTTGCCTAATATGAAACGGAATAAGTATAAAATGAGTCCGGACTCGAAAAGGTTTGTTTTTATTTGTAAAAAATACAAGTGAGAATAAACGTAAAATTTCGTCTGAAAATTAAAAATACGTCATCTACAATATTTTAGGTATAGTCGCGTTGGGTATACGTTATTTATTTTGAATATGAAAAAAAATTATCAATATCTATTTCTTAATCCCTATTTTTATACTTAGTTTAATACAAAATAAATAGTAAGTATTTTCAATGCTTGACGTCCGTCGTTGTCGATACACTCGTAAATCAAAAGACAGGTTCAAGTACCGCCAAGTATACCATGAAACACGTCACGGGTGACAGTATCCTAATAACTAGTTTTCAAAGTCGTAAAACAAAAGAAGGAGCGTTTGAGGAGTAAAATCGATACCTACATTTAAAGCCCCGAGCATAAAGCAATTTTGCAATGTTAGCGAGTAAATCAAGGACCACAAGATGAAGAGTGAGTAATCGTTCATTTTAAGATACTGTTTACTTTGTTCCTTATTTGTCTAAAGGGAAAAGAACTATGAACAGGAAAGAAGCAATTATACGTACTTATCTAAAAAGTTGTTGACGTCTTTCTATCTGAGAGTGCGACGTTCAAAACGTAATTTACTAAATCGCTTTATTCAAACAGATGATACTTAAATAAAAATCTACTAGGTACTCTTTGTAAAGGACAATAATGAATTGATAATAATCCTACCAAGTAACATATTTATCCATATATTCGCAAAGTCATCAAAGCAGATAAAGCTAGCAACGATGACAAAAAACCAATATTAGATAACTTTAGTAATCCCAAGATAACACAAGCTTAAATAAATCTCTACGGCAACAGCAAAAGAAAGTAATCTTCTTATAATGCTGCCTGCGCATGCCCATTGTGCACATGACAATTTGAAACAAGTTGTTTAATAGACATATAACATCATTACGCGTGTTGAACACGATGACGTCTAAATTGGAAATTACAACGAGCTGTCAATATAACTAATGGTTGTACTAGTGATGCGACCCACATGTATATGCGTCACAGTGGTAAGGTAAAAACAGTAGGTACGACCACACATTTAAAGGTCAATGCTCTGTACGTTCCTATTGTTCACGCACTAGTATACAAAATGTGTGTACAAAGTTTGTATTAAATTCTGTCTGTTTGTTTACAATATTCCAATCAAGCATAAAAAGTGAAACATGCTCCGCTTTCAATTACGTAAATATTGCAATCAGTTTATTTTAACATGTTTAAAATAGTAGTTTTTTCGTTCTTATAACATTTTAGACAAAATCTACTTAAGTAATTTATAAAATTAAATTAAAGTTCGGTTTTCGCCATTACGATAATAGGTATATATGCTTCTCTCTATGATGCCTTAAAATTACATTCAAAGACCGTCAGTAAAAACAAACCATCCCAGCTAAAAAAAATGTATTTAAATGAAATTACATACGGAATATTGATACGGAAAAGGCACGTTTTGTTGTGCGTGTCATACCTTATTCGAGATAGGAAGTCATAGCTTTACTGTATACAATCTGTGTAATGTTGCAACGAGAAGTGATCGGAAGTCGTGTAAACTTGAACTCTGGAGTCAAACTGACGGTGAAAGTGTACAGTAGCCGCGTAGGTATTATCGCACACGTTTTGTGGATGAACAGACAGACAAATAATATAATGAAACGGGACTTAATCATTATTGTGCAGCTCGTTAATTGCAATGTGACGTTCAAGTTTTTTTATGCCATTAAGTCCCTAATAATTATAAAACCATGTGTGACGTTAGTCTTATTAGTAATCAAAATATAAACTAATTGGTAGGTAACTAAAAAATATACTAAGTAAAGTTACTCGAACTTGACTTTTTTTCGACTAAATTTATTTTTTATACGATTTAATTTAAAACTTTTCTTGACGGTACATAAATAGCAAACTAATTGTGGTTACATCTCGAACTATCTCGCTAATTGCATGTCTAGGAGCCGTGACAGCCACTGGGAAATTATTTCATACCTACTCATTTACATGTTCTCCAGAAGTGAATAATTATAGCAGAGCGGTTGCATTTCAAGTGCATGGTTGCCAGTTAAGGATAATGTTCATAATCTGATACTTCTTAAACTTATAAAAGTCAAGACTAACCCTAATTAAGGGTTGCAATTTAATTGTAATAAAACTAGTGGGTTTAATTTCAAATATATGTTATCCATAATTTTGTTTTGACACCCCTGGTCCGCGGGGCCCTAGCGCACCCTAAGGGTTGTATTAATAAACTAGTGCCCCCGTGTGGTTGCCGGGTTAGAATAGTGCCACTCCATGTCTTCCCATGGATGTCGTAAGAGACGGCTAAGGGAATAAAGGCGTATAGTACTGTTAGGCGATGGGCTTGCAACCTGTCACTAATACACTGGTAAACATCTTAGCCTAAGTGTGCAAAATGTGGTTATAGAATTATCAACTAATTTTTAGAGTTTTTGGTAATTCTGTAGCTCTGCCTACCCCACTCTGGGAATAAAGGCGTGAGTTTATGTGTGTATGTGTGTACTGGCTGAGATGCCTGTCACAAGATACTTCAAAGTAAACTTAAATTCAAAGAAAACTGTCATTTCTAACGTGTCTTTAATAATATCTACCATTTTCACAGCACTCCTATTCACTCACTGTAAAAACATGTAAAAATGAAGCGAAATAAATGTTTTCTATTCTAAAAAAACACTCTCATAGACACGATTAAAGCACTGCTATTTTCTCGCTCAACATATTGCTTATGTATGTATTTTTTAATACATCAAAAGACCTAATTTTCCGCTATACTTTGTAAAATCCTTTCTAAAGGCACCCCTGATATTCCCTCTAAATATCAAGTCCCTAGGTTCAGTGCGTTGTCCACTCAGCGTTTAATATTTTTATAAATGACAAGAAACACAAACCATTAAGAATGCTAACAATATGAAACTTAACCACACACGTCAAACAGAAATTGCTCCAGGCATTATTTTAGTAAAACTCAAAACCCTACCGTTTAGCCCCTAGTGGATTTATTAGGGTTATTCTTGGCTCGGATCGCACTAATGATGCCCCGATACACGGCTGCATTCCTATCTTGCTATTATAACATTCTTTTAGCGCGTCAGTTTGTTAAACATCACGTCATTCTGCATATTAAATGTATTTGCATACTTTAAAGGTTTGATACACAGATAAAAATGCTTGAAATTTGATTTAAAAAATAAGAACACATATTGTAAATGGAGAGAGGTATAAATTCACTATACCATTGGAACTGTTTTTTCAATTTGTCGATGAGACTTTAACCGGCCAGTCTAAGTTGTTCCCTAGGGGTATTACTAGCATATTAATTAGTGCGTCTATTTTAATTTGGTCCCTGGTTTTGTTGACAAAGCAACTTGGCCAAAGCAGGAGGAACCTAACTCAGCCTTAATGTGCCTACAAGCGCGGGAGTCACTTTACTTTTCCGATTAATAAGTAAGTTCATGAACAAATCCATTGACAGTCCTTTTAAAAAAATACTGTCAGTGTCAGTCATATCCTAAAGAAAAAATATTTACCTACCATGAAAAACATTAATAAATCATGTTTTTTTCAACTATTTTAAATTTGAAATGCGGAGAGAACAAAATAATATTTATTAACATTGAATAAAATCTTGATCTTAACCGTAACATCGATATAATTTTTTGTTGCAAAAATATTTTGCTACATCACTGTAGTATTCGTGGCCCGAGTTACCTCTCGTCTGGGTTGCTCGAATATTAAAGAACACTAAAACATGGAACTTACATGTTTGAGTGCTCTTTAATATTCGAGCAACGCCTGGACTACGAGCTAGTGCGATGCACTTATTAACATCCCACGATAGCCTACATTACACCATATAAATCTACGTTTATGAGAACATCAAAGTCATTTATATCTTAAGGAATAAGTACACAGGTACCGTAAGTTGTAAAATAAATAGTTTCCGTGTTGCTTAGGAAGATCATTCCTATTGCATTTTATAGATGCGTTTACAATGCAGTTTCTATTTAACAACACGAATGCAATAAGTCCATTTTATTATCAGTAAACTATTAAGCTTCGTTCGTGGCAGGTAATTAATGTACGAAAACACGTATTTTATCCTTTATCGATGAAGCCTTCGTTAAGCGTAGTAACGTGATACTTTGTTGAATGTAGCTTAAAATACCTGTGTACTTGCTATTTCTTTAAACATTTTAAAAAGGTTTGAAACGTTGAAAACATTTAATACATACATCTTTACATACTATAAAAAAAAAAACAAAGTCGCGTTTGACTTGTTTAACTATCTTTTTAGTATGAAATATGGTTAAAAATTATTTGTTCCCGATTTGTCATATTCCCAACTCGTGATACCTTGTACTTTACTTTACATTTGAATGTACAACCTTATTATAGAAATCGCGAAGAAAGTGTGTTTGCCTTTATACTTAAGTTTAGTCTAAATCTTGACTGACTGCTGAGTTTCTTGCGGCGTTTCTTCTCAGCAGTGGTCTCCTCTTGGGAAGCGCTGGTAGATTCATGACGTGTAAAAGTGCCCGTGCAGCCTACTAACTGAATAAATCTCTTTTATCTTGTTTTTTATATTTTTTATCTTATAAGGTAAGTTATGTGTTTGCGGTTCACACCAAACGACGATATACCTATATGAATATGAGCCCTATGTGCCGATGTTACCCGCACTACCTCTCGATGATCAGGTACCTACGTTATTAGCAAAACCATGGGAAAAAGTAGAATTCTAGATACATAAGTAAAAAATGCTGTGCTTGAGTTTTATAACTAAGTGGCTTTATGCACCAGGCAGTTAATCGTATGTAACTAGGTATATGCGTTTTATGTGAGAGTCAAGTCTCAAAGTTTCTCAACAATTTTCTTGAGTCGCGCAGTGAAATGTAAATTTACTACCGTAGCAACTAGCACGTAAGTGACATTTGGTTCACTAATAAAGTAATCAAGTCTTGCGTCACTGCGGATTAATAGATAAAGAAATGGTCAAGAATTTATTTTCGAAACTGTGCAGAGATATTTCTCCGCGGTTCGTTAACTTTCGTGATATACCGAGTTATAATTTACCGATAGAGATATAATTTGCCGTTTTCTGCGAACTATTTCAAGTCGTGATGAAATTGTCTCGCTTTAAATTTTAATAGGAAGAATGGGCGTGTTCAGCAAGCTTGAGTGCAGTTTCGTGAGCTGGAATTTGGATAACAGTTGACATATCTGATCGAGACTAGCGTTAAAACTTAAAATCACGTTTTGTGTCTGGCTTTTTAAAAGTTACCACTGACAAAGCTTGCTATTCTTTTTTTTAGGTAGCTAATTTTTGTTCTCTTATTACTTATTCGTTTTTTTACATCAGAATAATAATGGTTAAATTTACACATTTTCCTTTAATAACTTAAATAAAAATGAAAAAGATTTTTTGTCTAAATATTCTAATTATTGTTATTAATTAATTGTATTCAGTGATTTTATTAAAAAAAAATTGTAGTTTTAGGTCATCAGGTCCTTTAAGGTCAATATGCAATAACTACTCTATTGTATACAATTATAAGTACTTTTTGATGTAAATTAGAGGGCAAAGTTGTGAATCGATTTTGTGACTCCTTCATACAAAAAATTAAAATGAATGAGGGTTGTAATTATTTTGTACTACATGACTACGTCGAAACATAAAGAAGAGTAATGTGTTTAAACCTGTTTAAATGAAGAAAGTCCAATATTAGCTTTAAGTATCTAGTCAAATATAAATAATAGGTTCATTAAGAATCAGCTTTTTATTACTTGGTCATACAATCAGATTATCTCAGATGTACTCAAGAGATTTAAAAAACAATATTTTTACTATACTCATCGTTTCGCCAGTCGTTTTTAGTGCATGTAAAAAGTTACTTGGTCTAAATAAAAAGACAAACTTCGTTAAAGGCAAAAACCGTGTCTAAAATAACGGTCAATTATTCCAGTAAGAAAAAATGAAGCAAAAAGAATGTAAAGTATTTGTGGAATGTGTTTTAAAATTTGAATCAGACCTCTTAAGAAAGCCTTGAATACGAATTAGTTCTGTATTATGATAATTAGGTATATTCTTTCGACAGGATACGGCCCCAGTCGTCGACAGACATCCAAAACAGGTAAAAATATACACATTCTTTATTGGTCATTGTTTTAATTTAATTGACAAATTGTACCTATTCAGTAAAATACTTAAATAAGAAAGAAAGTCATATAATAAAGTCAAAGTCAAAGTATTTATTTGTAAACATAGGTAAAACTAAAATATGGTGGAAAAATATATTGTGGAACACTATGTTTAGCCCTTTGGCGTACAAAAACAGAGAGTTACAGTTTCTCGAACATACTATATTTCTATGCTATGCTAGGCTATGAAATATTAAATTATGAAAGAGTTATTGAATAATTATATATTATATGATGTCAAAATTATCCAACAGGAAATCCGACACCGTATAAAATCATTTACAACCAGTATGAAAATTAAAAAAAATATGTTTTAATTCTAGTAAGTGTAATTATTAAAGGTAATAAAGTCACTGGAGTTAGTAAAGTGTAAGAGCCCGTGTTTGGGACAGTAAACATAAAATGTCGCACCACTTTCAACCTAGACATGCTTCGTTAGAAATCATAGCAAGCAAAACTATGTCAATTAGGCTCTTCAGGCCTCTGTGGCTGGCTAATTGACCTTTATTTTAAGGCACTTACGATTTAAAAACGACTCTTACCGTGCTCCTTATTGATAAATTACTCGTATACTTAAGCCTTTTTATGCATTCTGCATGATCATTCCTGTCTCTTGGATCTAAGTGTGTTCACTAAGCAATACGCTTGGTAAATCGCTCGGCTTTGCTACATATATAAAATAGATGACAACTTCTATGGGCAGTTCATTAGCATAACTTGTATAAACCCATTTTGTTTTAAATATTTTTAATTTTAACAAGAATTGTCACGATTGGATTGAATCTGTGAATGAGAATATACAAATGTAGTGAATAATCAAACGACGTCGATTTGACGCATAATTTCGGTTCATTTTGCTATTTTGGTTGTGGTTAGTTAAAATGCCATATCTTTTCGTTATTACTACGTATTACTAGGTAAAGATAAGGTAAAGATGCGATAGCTTATAAAACGGCTTTAGTTTTTGTACTTCTGTCACAAACGCTCTCATCTCTCTTATGTTAAACTTTTTACAAGCAATACATGCACTGCATCATCATTTCAGACGAAAGACGTCCACTGCTGGACATAAGCCTCCCTCAAAGACCGGTCCAGCACCGCGTGCATCCATCGGTTTCCTGCAACCTCAGCCACATCGTCGGTCCACCTTGTTGGAGGTCTACTCACGTCTGGACGGGAACGCTCTCGGGAATTCGTTGATCCCATCAGCCACCTGTTCTGCGAGCGATGTGCCCCGTCCACTGCCACTTAAGTCGAGCAATTCTGTGTCGGTGACTTTGGTTCTGGTGCGGATTTCCTACTTTCTGATACGATCGCGGACAGAAACCCTTTGAGCGACCTTGATCTTTTGAGACTACCATTAGGCGAAACAGAAAAAAAACCAAGGTCAGTGCGAAGAAAAATAAGCCATGAAAAAGAACTGTAAACAGCCTCGCCCTTAAGTCTTCTCTCGTTCCATCTATGGCCGCTCTTGTAAATAAACCTATAGATACCGGAACACCTACAAAACGGAACTCAATAGGTTTTTACCTATAGCAACTGGATGATTAAGATTCTTCCACCAATCTTTGTAGCGAAAAATAACTATAGGAATAAAAAAAGAATCGAACAATGTTTTTCTTCAATGACGCAACGAATTACGCGTGTAGCGATATGTCGAAATAGTTAAAAGTTGCAAAAGTCAAACAGCATATTGTGGGGTTTCGCGGCGAAAGTCGGCGGCAGAGCGCATGCGTTTGACAACAATGCTAGTGAAAGCCGAAACGTAAAGATTTGTCGCCGACGTCATAAGTTGCATCGGTTGTAAACGCACTGGGGCCATGAATCACCGCTACCACTAGGAATAGGTAGGTAGCATGAGATTCGGTATCAAGCTTTACAAGAAAACTGCAGCGTTATGCTCTTACTTATAAAATCGATCAGTATTATAATAACTATGAAACAATAATAAGAATAATAAGTATTCAAATACACTTGAGATTACAATAATAGTAATAGTAGGTAGTAGTCATCTAGTTAATAAACTAGATGACTACAATAGACCATCCTCTGGAAAACACGAAAAAGCCGCAATAGTGAAACAGCTCAGCGTGAAACTGTGGCACAGAGCCGCAGCGCTGATTTTCAGCTGGACCCAAGTAAGGTTTTTATCAAAATATGCATAAAAAGTGTTCACCTATAAATTATTAATTTAGTAAAACCTCAAGCTATCTATTTAAATAAAACGGCGTCCCGTTTGGGAGCTATGATACCACAGACAAACTGATAGATACACACGTTAAACTTAAAGCTGTTTGCAACTTCATTCACAGATAAAAACAAAAACATGTTTTTTAACAAAGGTAGGTTAGCTTATTTTTTTATTTGTTTTATTTTTTTATTAGTTTAATTACTTATAATGAATAATAACATAAAAAAATACAACAAAACACAGTAACTGAAAAAGAAAACTAAAATTAAATAAAACTAACTCTAAATATATAAATTAACTAAAACATTAAATCTAAGAATGGCCCCTGCGGCATTGTACCAAAGATGCTGGCAGCATTTCCTCGCTGGATGGTTAAACTTATACGTTGAGCGAGGAAACTGCCAGCTCTTCGGTCTCCCGTGACGTCAATGAGCCTCTTCGAAACTTCTTTGAAGAGGCTCCGAGCGCTAGGACCCCACGGACCAAGGGTCTCGACGCCGAATGGAATAAACATATATTCTGGGCCGAGACCACTACATTTTACTACCTTCGAGCTGTCGGCCGCTTCAGCTGCCGCACCAGCCCTATTAGAGGTCCGGTGGAGATGTGATGGGGCTAGCGTGTCTACACAGGTTGCATCCCACACTAGCACCCGTCCCATATTCCACGGGACCAAGGTCATTCCGTCAGGTCTCTTGCCATCATTTCTAGAAATGCCTGTCGGCTCTAAAAGAGCCGGGACCTTTATTGAGGCAAGAGACCGACGAATGATGTCGTTGAGTGCGGCGTGTCTGGAAAAGCGGCCAGCACTTCTCTGGCAAGAAAGTCCGTGATGTCCTAGCCGATCTACGTCACTTCCGCAGGGGCAGCGATGTGGAGCGCAGACCGGGACCCCAAGGCGAAGGCAAACTGAAAGTCGGAGTGTGTTAGGGTCTAGGAAAGTACCAGTGCTTGGCGAGGGATGAGCTTGAAGCCAGTATCCAGCCTCCCTTGTACCGACTGCTAAAATTCTAGCACGATCCGCTGCGCAGCACTGGCTAATAAGGGAATCAACAGTCAATTTACATACTTTGTCATCCCAACACCTCTGCGATTTTGGGTTTTCAGGAAAATTTTGACCGGGGCAAGCAGTTAACCACCCATTCTTTGCGTCCTCCAAACCTGAAGTCTCATAGTTTAAAGGGAATTCCCTAAGGATTTTTCCTATGAGACTAGAAGAGCTATGGATCGACGAAAGAAAAGCTGGTAAAGCAATACTAGAAATTTTGCGGATCCCTATACCACCGTACCGAATCGGGAGGGATCCTTGGGTCCAGGAATGCTCGCTTAGCTGAATATTAAGAATGGATTGCAGGTTACTTTTGATCAAAGTATCAATTTTCGACAAAAGATCTTGATGTTTCCAGAACGGACAGCAGCGAAGCACATAAGTAAATTTAGGGACAAAAAGACAGAATTTAATAATTAAAAGGGCAAAATGTGGACTAATGTCAAGAAGCCGATGGGAATGATTTTGAAATTTAGAAATGGAATTTTGAATATAATCTGAAAAACTTTCTTCAAAAATAGGAGATCCCAGGAGGCAAAGTGTTAGATCCCAGGAGGCAAAGTGTTGTTTTTTTTTTTATTTTAGTTTAGTTTAGTTTAGGTAGCGGTCAGCCAAGCGAAGTATTCACTTTTGAAATAAGGTGAAAAAGTGGATACATATCATTGGTAGTCCTTTGTACAGTACAAAGGAATTGCAATAATAGAGTCTGGCTAATGAAAGTAGACACTGAGATATTTTCGAAACTTTTGATATGGCAACAATAAAGCAACTGTCCAAGCTTTGTCAAACAGAGGTCGCTCGTCACTCACTCATATTTGTTTGTGTTATATTTGCATTAATTCTAGCGTTCATCATGAATACCACGATTAAAAGTACTGTGCGGAAGTTACTTCATACTATAATAGACAAGTTTAATGAAAAACAAGAAGAGAAAAATGTTGAATTCGCTCAGAAAAAGGAATATTTACGTACGATAATGGACTTTTTAGGTTAGTAACTCATTGGTAATTTTGATCCTTGATTATTTTTATTATTAAGAATGAGCATGCGAATTATTTGTCATTTATATTCGTTAATATTTTTTTTTTTGTTGCAGTTACTAAAATGGAAGACATAGAAGGAGTCAATGAAATAATAAAAGTCGTTGAAAAGTTAGTGGATTTGGAGCAACAAGCCATAATAAGGACACAAAATCAATATCTGGACGAAATTTCTTCACTCACGGGTATGTGCATCAAGTTCATATTTATTTATCGTAAGGCTTAATTCACTAATAATTTGAGTTAAGGTATTCTATGATTCTTCTATACCTACAAAATAAATCAAAAAAATTATCATGTATTGACTTTATTTTCTTTTTGTTTTGCAGAAGTAAGTGTCACAACACTTAAAAGAATTAAACGTGAGGGGAAAATTAATGGAGGTGTATGGAATACTCCAGGCAAGAAGCGTCCTCACAAGCCTACAGTGTCAAATTTGGACAGTTTTGATGTTGATGCGATTAGAAACAAAGTAAATGAATTTTATATTGTGAAGAAAGAGGTTCCTACCTTACGGAGTCTTTTGGGGGAATTACAATCAAGTATTGGGTTTGGTGGCTGCCGGGAAACCCTTAGGCAAATCTTGCTGTCTAATGGCTATGAATTCAAAAAAAATAAAAATGAGCGGTCATTGTTGATTGAGCGTCATGATATTGCTGCTTGGAGACATCGGTTCCTTCGCACAATAACTGAAAAACGTGCTGCAGGAAAACAAATTGTTTATCTGGATGAGACTTATGTGCATAAGAATTACAAACCCAAAAAATCATGGCAAGGACCATCAACAAGCGGAGCAGTTGAAAATATTTCCTCAGGAAAAAGGTACATTGTGGTTCATGCTGGACATGAGAACGGTTTTGTACCAAATGCACTGTTAGTTTTTAGTACTAAATCGAAAATGGCAGATTACCATCACGATATGAATTCCCAAAACTTCAACAAGTGGTTAGTTCAAAAACTTATACCCAATTTGGGGAAACCTAGTGTAGTTGTAATGGATAATGCCAGTTATCACACCGTTCGCAAAAATAAACCGCCAACAACGGTAAACCTGAAGGCAGACATACAAAAGTGGCTCAATGAAAATAATATACCCTTTGAAGAATATCTGTATAAATCAGAATTGTTGTGCTTGGTGGATAAATACAAACCGGACCCTATATATGAGGCAGATGAAATTTTAAGGGAAAATGGACATGAAGTTTTGCGTCTCCCTCCATATCATTGTGATCTGAACCCCATAGAACTAATATGGAGTCAAGCGAAGAGAAAGATAGCAAAGAAAAATATTGGATTGTCGGCAGCAGATACAGAAAAGCTAATACAAGAGTCATTTGCAAGCATAACTGCCGATGACTGGAAAACCATGACTGACCATGTCATTCATGTTGAAAATAAGTACAAGCAAAGAGACCATATAACAGAAGGTGTTGAGTTGGAACGTTTTATAATAAATGTGCGAGATGAATCAAGTAGTTCGGAAGAGTCATTATATGAATTTTTGGAATCAGACTTTAATTATGATTCATGATTTCAATTTTTTTTTGTTTTAATTCTGTGCCAATGTTTTTTTTTTAAAAACAAAATAAAATATTTTGGTCTTTTATATGTTTTTTTTTATTTACCTTGTTTTGATACTGTACATTCCTGTAGCAGTAATATCACATTTCTTTTTTTTAACTTCTACCACCATCATGATAGTCATGAATAAACAGCCAGCGATCAACTATTAATATTTGTGTCTCTTTTATTGACACGGGATCTATATTTTTTGTTTCGACAAATTAGTGGAAAGAGTATTCGCCGGCAGTGTAAACAGCCAACGATCAACTATTAATATACGTGTCCCTTTTACTGACACGGGATCTTTATTTTTTGTTCGTTTCTTGAGCGAGAAAATAGTCGATAGCTAATCGCTTGCTCGCCGGCGGTGGGACAAGTGCCTAACGAGACATATTCATAAAAAAGCCCTCAACCGAATAGCACGCCATGTCAATCAGTGTTTTAGTTTTTTGCAAAATATAGTATCACTGGCGACACCCCTAATAACTAGTAACTAAATTATAATTAAGATCCATCATCCATAAAGTATCCCTTTCTAACAATTTATATTCTACAAATTTATTTTATTGTTCAAGTATTATTATTGTTTTTTCGCACTATACGCGGTGTTGCAACACGCCGATTTTTTAAATTTGCCGCTATTTTCCAGTCTCAGCTTTCGTTGGCCAGACTCTATTATTATAATTGGCAAAAAAAAATACTGTGCGCCTGAAATCATCGGTCTAAGGTACGTACGGAAATCATACTTACGCACGCACGGAGAAATTTGTGATTGCTGTCAAGTTGACAGTCAAGTAATTTCTATGACAATAATGTAACTGAAAATCAAACCAAAAAAACTAGTATACAAGTGGCCAGAGTTACGCATTAGTTACAAATTAACTTAGACTAGGTACATTTAATTCAAAAACTCGAATTTGCACAGAGGACGAAATGATAGCAAATTGACGTGTTTCTTCACCTAAACCCTAGTATATGTTGTGATAAGTATAGTCTCAGAATACAAGTAGTAATCGTTTAATCGTTTTTTTACGTCGGAAATGTTTTGTTATGTCGCTATAAAAACATACATTGTTATTGATTATTTGGTAGAGAACACTATTAGGCATTAAGTCCGTGATTTGAAGTTTTACAATAATTAAGATTAGTTACATGTTTTATATAGTTTAGAAATGTTTGAGTACCTTGTACGTTCAGATATATTTAATAGGAACAGTACAATTTTTGCCGTGTCACTTTAGTTTTTAATATTTTTCAGTTTTAATCACGCTAAGCGAGTAAGTATTCCTTATTACATTATATTACTACGTAACGCTCAGTGTTTCAACTTTTAAACCAATAAACAACAATTAGACAAAATTAACATAAACAAACTTACATAAGAGACAGACTGAATAATTAACAGCTCTCGCGTATGTTTTTAACACGCCTCCATTGCCATTCCGGCACTTCTATTCGGACATTAACAGCTTTATATTGATTTATTTGTTTTAATTTTTGGCTAATGAAATCGTAATCGATTGATGGCGGTCGGGTCCAAGCGATGCAGCCGATGTCGTGTACTTACGCAATCGAGATGCACTGAGATACTATCGTGCTTTCTTGTAGAATACATTCCGAAATATTTACCGTCGTAAAAGCGATGTTTTATCAACTATCGACTTAATGTTAAGGTAATAAAATACGGGTTTCGGATCAGAGACGTTGCCTTTATGTTTTGTGGATGACTATGCCGTCTTTGCCGGACAATGCGTCTTTATTCTTACTTACATGCTATTCGAGTGACAGCCGACTGTTCGGCAGTCACGGACGGACGTGTCGAATTCTTATGAAACATCGTTATTTCATAATGTTACAATTATTATAAATTAGTTGAGCATAGGTTACACGGAAATATTATACCTATAGAGATCAGAGTGTAGAACTCATCCATAATACCAATGAAGATTAATTTAAAACCGTAGTTAAGTGCATTTCGAATAATATTGTATTTGTGAGATAAGCCTCGCTTTTGAAGCAAATATGCCAAGCAAACACATTAAACTTCGCACTTCAATAGCCAGTGTGAAATCCGCAAGCAAAATTTAAAGTCACATTACGCAAATTGCGTAACATCGCCGGTATCTACGAGTATCGTAATAATCCCATTTGTCAGGGAGATAGCATCTGGCTCTCCTGCGACGATGGGAACAATAGCCCACGTAATAGATGAAAGCGAAAACAATTAGGAGATCGGAGTACATCACCAACTTTCGCGCATGGCTCCTTATCGAGAGGATCTACTTAATTTCAAACCCGCAAAAAATATGCAATATCGCGATTGTTACGTATTTTATAACGAGAAGTCAAACGGCAACAGGTTTATCTTGATAGAAGATCGTAATAATCAACACCTCAATAAATTATTTCCGTTGGAACTCCTATGTTGCACGAAGACCAAGAAATATACATTTCTCACTAGGAAACTCAATCCAAATGCAATAAAAGTCGGATAGGTAATCGTAGCGCCGTTGAATTTTGTACGATTTCGTTAAATTATTGTTTAACATGCGCTGAATTTACGGTTACATACTTTATTTATGCGCAATCGTCTTCTCTTAGCTATAAATAAAATAGAGCAGGCAAGAGGCATCGGAATTTTCGCCAGCGTTTGTATATCGATCGTTTTCGCATTACGCGCACTGCCCCGAGAGAATATCTCATTATAGATATCGGGCGTTTCGAATAGGTGCGTAATTTCATACGCGCGAGCAATATATCAAAACGAAGCGATCACCGCTCGGGGTACAATCACACATCTTCTTTTTACTGGAATCGTGTACTCAATACGTGTAAATGGCGCAGTGAGCCTAGTAATTGCACTTAATGTCGTCCCACGGGCCATTCAGTGCATTTTCAATGCGATATTTATTTATTTTAATTCGAGTTTCGCCGACAGGGCTCCTAGATTTTATCTTGTCACGCCTTTGCTTATTGTGCACTCGGGTACAAGCACTAACCGGCATTGGGTATGCATTTATTGTAGAATAAAATGCACTGCATCTGGTTATAATAGGTCTGAGTGTAATGCCCACTGGGGTCGGTAAATGTAAGGTAAACGCGGATTTGTTTATTGCAAAGAGTGGCATTTTATTGCGGGCCGCTCAGCTTGAGGTGGTTAAGCTTTCAATGGAAAGTCTTATTCAGTTAGCAAATATGAAAAGTAAACATCAATGTTTATTACTCAGCCGCAGTAACTCTGACAGACTTTTTTTGACCCTCGTCAAATGTATACATTTAAATTTTTTGCACCGTGTTCTATACGGGGATCCAAAAACTTTGGAGTCGAATCCGAAATGGCCGCAGGTAAACCGAGTCGTGTAGGTGCTATTTGTATGATCATTGATCAGTTGCGTACTTACTAGTCTACGATTTTACGTAGTTTTCACCATACATTTTAAAGTCCTATTTTCTAGGATCAAAATGCTCCTTGTAGTCAATTGGGTTAACGAAAATCCATCGGGTTTAAATTATTTAGCGTCTGCGTTTCTAAAAAAAAAAAAAAAAAATATACAGTATGTAAACTTACTAAAACCATTTATTTGAACCAAAGCATGTCTAGGCGATAGAAAAGGTTGAGGTATATAAATTATTGAAATCTTAACACTTTTTCAAATTTAAATAAAGAATGCACTGAACGCAAGTCCAATAATCTGTTACGATGTAAACATTACATACGGGTCTTATAATGGGCACTGAACGACGATGTAAACATTACACATGGGATGATACTTTTACGGTTAGCCGACTTTGAAAAAGGTGAGATGTTATAATTTTCATGCAATGATAAAATTAAAAATATTCGACACACACTAGCAAAAATGTGGTAAAACACTTAACTCGACTAGCCTAGCAACTGGTTGAAAGAGATGGTTTTAGTAAGTTTACATACTGTATATATATAAAAAAAAATAAAAAATAAAAAAAAAAAATACAAAATAAATAAATAAATATTTTTAATTAATACAAATGAGCTCTAGGATGTGATTTAAATAAACGTCATACCTGTTAGGTTTTGTGAGATTTGATTTGGTTCCGGGATAAATAAATGTCTTATCAATAAGTAACAATGTCAGAAAAAATTTAAATGTTTTATTAAGAACCCCGAAAAGGAAAATAATTTAGGAGAAGTACATACTCGACGAATGGAATTTAATATTTTTTTCTAATCAGTTAAAAAAAATACATCGAGAGCTACCCGGAGTTGGAAAATGTCAAATGACATCTATCATCGTAAAACAAGCAAGGGTCGAGTCGTGCTATTATGAAACACCTTCAACCTTCAATTGAATGTTACCTATACTTGGGAGCAAAGAAATCGAGCCACTTTCTATAGAAATTCAGTACTAAGTGGCTCGATAACTTTGCTCCCTTGTGTGTACTTTTCTTACTTTAATTTGCACTTTAAAAGTAATAATTTTGTATCATGGAAACTCGTCAACCGCTAATAGGGGTTTTGAACCAAGTAACCAGGTATGAGGAAGTCCCGGGCAAACTCCGACTAAAATACTAGTATATTATAATGTCGTAAATAACTACAGCAGCATCTCACGAAACGGGGAACATAACTTTACGTAGAATATTATAAAGCTAGGATTCATTGCCAACCCATATTTTTGCTCTGGTCATTAGATAGGTAGTTATCTTAGCAAAGTTCGTGACTAAATAAATGTTCAACTTGTAGTACGTTTTATAAATACTATATACCTTACTGGTACATTAAAAGCAGGAACTCGACCAAATCTTTGGGGAAAACTAAATCTTTCGTGATTTGTACCACATTGCGAAATATTTCAGATCAATGTTGATGTTTTTTCACTAAACTGTGCTGCTTTTACAAAACAAAAAAAAAACGGCCAAGTGCGAATCGGACTTGCACACGAAGGGATTGAAGAACTTGCTTTACGGGTGCGGAACTCTAGAAACAAGGACACTGAATTAGACGCCCTTTTCAAATTGAGCCCCACAAAATTCAGTCTAGCTATGTTTTGACAAACCCCTCAAATACACTCTCCTTAATTTTAAATACGTAATTACTTTAATCTTGTATTGGTTATGATTGTTTCTTCTTATCTTAACACAACAAAACAGAGTACAATTAGTACATTTAGGCTTTGTAACTAAATTTTTTTCGTATCCTGTGTCTATTTGTAATATGGTATACCTACTTAAAATAACGATTATTTTTTCTTTAACAAATGAACAAAAACCTGGGACTTAGCATAACAGAATTCTATCGCACAAAAACATCTGAAGTGCCAAACTTTTCAGTATATACTTATACGAACAACAGCTATGTAGCCCCGCCTTAAAATGAGAACTGTCAGGACCGAAACGTCTAAGAATTTATGAAGCCGTTCAATTCAGCAATAACATAACTCGGGCCTTTGTTGCGCGCCGCGGTTCGATGGGATTGCTCGAGTAAACGATATCTACGGGGACCGGTAGGCTGCTCTAAACTACTCTGGAGCAATGGGGAATTTAGATTATTAAGTAGCCCTTTAGAGGATAGTTTTATGATTTAAATTGTTAGTTTTAAATAAATCAAATCTTAATCAAATCATCGTGTCGGGTAGGGCGGGGTGAACTTATCAATCCTATATTTTTCCTTGATTTAGGCAGCTGCACTGAATGGAACCGAAAATAGAATACAAACACCTATGTCGACCTGTAGGCCAGAAACGGATGCGGAAATTCTTAAAAGAACAACTCGTTTATATTACACAATATGTTTCAGTGGCATAGTTTCGGATAAATATTCGTTGTGCTGAAATTAAATCAATTTTTAAACATCACAAACGTTAAGTGCTCGATATTGAATAAGCGGAATTTACCCTAAATTGTACCGACAAATAAAAACTATGTCAAACAATTATGCACTCACCACACACGTCCTGTTGAAAAGTAACCGTTCATTAAAAACAATTACATAAATATTGCAATACGCAAATGCAAATTCGCACTCATAAAAAACGAAAGTTGAACGTGACTGTATTTACCTAATGTGTTATCTGTAATAATTAGTGAGGATTTTTGCCACTCGGGCACTGTCAGTACTGTCGGGCGCGTGACGGTAGCCTGTCAAAATGTTTTGACACGAATTGGCAGATAATCATCGCGAAACTCGTAAGTTACTACGTAAGTGCGTAAGAGACTAAAGTTGTTAAATCAACTGTTTTATTTTAATCCTATATGAATAGATGACAATATACATTATTATCAAAACAGATCAGATAAACATGTAGAAGTATTATGCTGTGCAAGGACCACTATACGCAACGAAGAAAAAGTTTCGTTCTGAAAATCTATAGTCGTAAGTACATAGACAATTTGAAAAGATTGTCATCATACATTCCATGGTCGTTTAGAAACATCGATCATCGTCGATTCCTATTATCATTCGATTATAACAAGTAACCTCAAAGGGACGCGGACGTCGCCATGGACTCGCGGAGCACAACATTGTAACAAAGGACACACTTCGATTAGGTACATTGTCTCTATTGCAACTTGACCGGTTATTTCCAACACGCGTTGCGAAGTAGTAGCGACCCACCGCACCGTCAATTAAGAGTTACCTCACAAATGCTAATGTTGTCTAATTACTAAAAACTAATCCTTAAAAGATCTATCGAAATGTGATCCATCTGTTATGCAACAAAACGTTTTCTTGACAACCGGTAAAAGTAGTACGACTGTTGCGTAGGATTACGGACTAATTAAATATGACTACTAACAGAGTGTCCGTTTGATTCGGTGTAAGTTCGTCACACAATCAACATAACGCAGAATTAATGCTATTTACTTTTCAAATATTGCCTAATGATTCAAATGGGAAACTTAAATCGCTAAATGTTCCATCTTAATACAGGGCTACGTAATCAAAACGTTGATCTTGTATTCTTGAAAAGCGGTTAAAAAGGAAAATGTTAGAGAGTTTGGAAACAATTAGATCCTAGTAAGGCAAAGGAAAGAGATATGGTAAGTAATTGCCTACTCGTGAGGAGTGCAGGAAACACCAGGATAAATGGCTAGTATTAAAATTTGCACAACTGTAACTGTTTACAAATTAGCATCTCGGTTTTATCTGTATGTTAATGTTAAGAGGAAGTGTGCCGTTTTATCTTTATAAAACATAAGGATATTGAAAATAATAATTTTGGTTAAGAATTAACATTGAATACATGACATGTATGAACCAAAACATTTCTTATAGTATGTACTTAATATCAGTTTGATTGCTGTTGTTCCCTACGGAGCTGTAATCGATTTCTTTAAAGTTTAAAAGGTAAGGAAATGTCGTTGCACCGACTGTTTATATCTTCCTATTTTTTTTGTTTAAACAACAATTCGACTTTCTTCACTGTCATTTAGACTTTTATGTCTACTTGCCTTTTTAATATTCTATTATCCTGGTCACGGCACCGGAATTTAAAACTATTTTACGCTTGTCTGAGCAAACATAACATTTTTTGATTTTGTGTATACTCGTATATTACCCCTGATAACCTTTTCCAAAATCATGTACTTACTGTATTACTTACTATTACTTACGACGACACATTAGCTCAGTCGGTAGTAACCCGGCCTACTAAACGAGCCCGGCCGGGTTCAAACGCTAGTAAGGGCAAATATATGTGATGTTTTCTATGTAAAATAAGTATGTATTCTCTACATAAGTAAAATTATTGCTGTCCTAATAAATACATAAATATATATAAATATCTAGTCCCAAACTAAGCACTAGGATTGTACTATGGGTAACGAGCCCCGTAAAACTCCGATCCGTTAACCAATAAATGTTTTATTTCATACGTCCCCCCCCACGATTCCTCTTTACCTCAGTTTTCTCAAATCCGCGGCTAGTCCTTAACGCGATCATCGAACTTGTCACTTTCTCCGCTCGCAGATGCTCTCGTCTGATTATTTCCATTAGTGTCCATTAGGCATTTAACTGGTTCGATTACGGCGTCACGACCACCGTGAGCCAGTGCCATAAATCATGAGATCAGGTTCTGCGGCCAAATTCGTGCGGAAACTGTTGCGTAACGTGATATATAGTTTGTTAGATGCGTTTCGGATTTGGGTGTGCGATTTTTTTGCGATATGGCGTTTTTGGATTTTTTATTGCGGAACATTTTTTATTTCAACTAGAAGTAGGTAAGCGACTATGTGGCCAAAAGTTAGGATTATGTTGTATAATAGCTATTCGAGACTTGAATAGATGGAGCTCTTAACGTAAGGCACAAAAACCAACAGGGACAGAAATAAGGACCAACAAGGACACAAATATGTAAATGAATTAGTTATATTCAATGAATCCTAACTAAATATCTCGTAATAAAAATAATGTATGAATAATATTGAGTTGAGCTCATACTTTTTGACTGTTTAATTAAACCAACAGGAAACACAAACATAAGAACGAAAACAATAATTTTAGGTCATCATTTTTCACTTGACGTTGATGTAACGTCAAACAAAAACGTAATAATTTAAGTCTGACATTGAGGAGCCAAATTAAAAAGATGGTGAAATAAAACCATACCCAGAATTGACTTAAAATATCTTGACTTCTGGAATTCCTCAAAATATTCCTTAGTCATAAAGGAACGTAATGTCAATGACACCACACGGATGCACTTACGCAATGTGCACCTTGACAGTACTCCGTTGAGACCGATGACGATGCTTATGACGTAATGGTAACATGACGAATGAATTAATACGTCTATACAAAGTACATTGACGGTATAATTTCTAATGAATTTACTATTATCGAAAAGGAGCATCAATGGAATGAAGGCAGTGTATTTTATCAAGGTGGAAGTGCGTTTGCTGGTACAAAAGATGATATTCTCGATGAGATGAAATGCAGGCGATTCTTTAATTGCACAACAAAGCATTGTTCGGCAAACGTAATCGCCGACCCGAATATTATGAATGAACTATCATCGCGTTACTATCGTGATGTTATCTGAATAATCACGTTGATTGAAAGTATTGATAGGCGGCTACTTGAAGGGTAAGAGTAATAATAAGAAAGTGTGTTTGATAGCGTTTTGTTTCCTGGATCCCTTTTTAAAGTTATGGAATGACGTGGTTTAGGATTACACTATTTGCTAAGATACAACTATATTTATCTAAAGGATGTTAATTAACGACTATTTGTAGCGCTTTCACTCTACAAACCTGCACCCCATGTTACATTTATTTAGTCAACAGATGTCTTGCTTCATCCCCTCTTCATCACTACATAGTATAAAACAAAGTACTTCCCGCTGTCTGTCTGTCCCTATGTATATGCTTAGATCTTCAAAACTACGCAACGGATTTTGATGCGGGTTTTTTAATAGATCACTCTGAGTCAAGAGAAAGGTTTTTATATATAATTTTTTTTTTTTGTATATACGGGTGTTACAGAAAACTTAAATAAACCGAAGTGAAGCGAGGACGGGTCGCTAGTTTAATATACTTTTTATTTACTTCATTTCATTTAATATTTTTTTTAATCATTTTAATAATCGGGCAAAACAATAAAGTTTCAAAAACAATGCGGTTTAATACTTTAATTTAAATATGGCTGTGTCATGACAAGTTTATAACAGCAAATAATATAGTAGCAAAATAATTTACGCTATCGTTTAGTAACCCAGTATCGAATATTGGCCCTTGACGATGCAAAAACTAAAAAAACATATGTATTTAAGTAAGAATAACGGGGTTAGAATGTTTGACATGTTTCCAATATTTTGACGATGTTGCACTCATCATGATCTAAGAAAAACTTTCGACAGAACTTTAGTACCTACCATGAATAATAAATAACCGTTATGAAGAAGTGTAAGTAACTTAAAAGATCGTCTACAAAGTTACTTTACTATTAATTGTAAAGCACTAAAGTATCGAAGGGAAATGCAACAAGTCCGTTACTATTTGTACCGAGTAATTGCGGTAGGTGTGGGCAGGTGGCGCCTACGTCGCCCGGTGGCGCTTACGCATAACATTGGCTTGCTTGCTTCAATGGCGTATTAGCATAATGGGCTCGGGTATTATAGGCTGCGCTGCGTTAACTTCGCATATTAATGGCATTACTAAGGCGTTTTGGAAATTTCTTGTGGATATATTTTATTAGCGTATGTTTTAATTATCCGTTAAAAAAAATTACCGAAGATGCAACTCGTGTTTTACGATTCTAAGACTGCCAAAAATCACCATACAGATAGACAAGATGTATTCTAGTGACTATAAAGATTTAAAAAATGGTACCTACACATTTCTGATCACATTATTTTAGACATTAGTTACTTATGGTATGGTTCCTATATTCAAACCGTGGATAGATAAGGCTTACTTCGGGTTAAAAGTTGACATTTGCCCATACAAAATGTGTCAAATTTTAATCCGAAGTAAGCCTATCTGTCCGCGGATTGAATATAGGAACCGGCCATTAGAGAGTAAAACAAAAGGTAATTAGGTACTTAAATGTGATCTGACCCCCGTACTAGAATAAACTGTTCACGGTGGGTCAGGATAATATGGCTCTGAAATTAAATATTAAGTTAAAAAGAACCCGCAAATAAAACAATTGAAGGTTCTTGCAGAAATGGTCCCACCCACCTCAACTAATCTCTGTTTGGTCTAGTGAATGACTGGCAGAGAATGCCTGAAGGCATTATGTCCGCCAATTATACTTACTTTTTGTACTGTTACACGTTCCAGTCAGTTAGTTCAAAATTCCGATGTCAAAGTTACAAAATGAGTTGAACCAACTATGTCACATTTTCAGAATTGCATGTCATGACAGGCGATGATTGATGGACCACCCCAACGGCTTTTTATTTCATAACCTTGACATAAGGCCGGCATTACACTTGGTAAGTTTACTTACGTAAGTAGGGACGCAGTTATTTGTTAGACTAAGATAGAAATATTTTTTTCTCATTCTAACAGGTAGCCGTGTCCTTACTTACTTAAGTAAAACTTACAAGTGTAAGGCCGGCCTAATAATATGTACTGTGTTGATCCATTATACAATTGTACCATTTTGGAGCCGTTGAAAGATTTAAAGAACTATTTATTTACTTGTAATGAACAAGTAAAATTACAAAATACGAATATGATTTTAATTTGGTCCGCATGCACTTATGATTATTATTTAGGGTTCCGTAACAAATACTGAAAAACGAATGAGGAAACCCTTATGACGTTGTTGTCCGTAGTAGGTAAACATAAAAATCGCAAAAACGTTCATAGACTACAGAACAATTTAAACTTTATAGGAAAAAAAATAATGTTGTAGATCTTATGTTTAAAAAAACGTTTTCATTTGTCAGGAGCTTTCTAAACTACGCTTGAATTTGAAATCGAAACTAACGATCATTATTTTTATAACACGTCTCCCAAAATGGCTGTTTATACAAACGCACGGATATGAAGTAGACTTTACATACTTTTGTCTGTCTATAGTTTATGTCAATTTCCGCCTACACAGCAATTGTAAACTAGTCATACATTTTTATGTCATGTTTTATCCATTTCACTTTCTTGAACACTTTTAAATTTTCGTAAGCGGATTAGAGCGATAAAATTCGGCTTTTCGGCTTTTTTTTTATATTGCTATTTTATACAAGTTAAAAACGTTTGTGATGCTGTGACAACTTTTACTTGCTATAAACCTTAGACGTAAGTAAATCTAAATATTTTTAAATTATTGTATTTTGGACCCAACCTTTTTTTAATGGTCCATTAAATAAACCAATTTTATTTAATAAGTTGTAAATCTATCGAATAAGCTGTTCGAACTCCATACATCTGCTAAGTCAAACTTACTTTCATTACTATTTTAAAATACGTACTTTTGGACATGTTTCAAAGTAATAATAACATATAAGGATGTCATGGAAACCTACACAATCTTTACAGAATACTAAAACTGCCCGTGGTTTAGTGGCTCCACGTTTTTTGTAGGTATATGGTTTGAGTGAAATTTGAAACATGGATGGCTTTCAAAGATAGACGCTGGTCTGAAAACAGAGGTTTTTGAAAGAATGGATTAAATAAGCAACGCGATCTTAGTATTTATGATATATTTTATAGAATTCACGAATTCATAATTTACTAGCGCCCCACCCTCGCTTTGCTTCGGTTTATGTCAGTTTTCTGTAACATCCGTCCATAAACCAGAATCTATTATACATATAATCTTCCTCTTGAATCACTCTATCTATTGTCTATTGTCTGAAAACTGCATAAAAATCCGTTGAGTAGTTTAAAAGATCCAAGCGAACAGACAGCGGAAGCGACACTACGTAAAGTATGTAAAGATAAATGTATTTTATGTTTAATCTACGCGAAGGGAGTACTCCACATTTAGGCTCTTCAAGTCTGCTACAGGCAAGACGTGAAACATATTTTCAGGTGAGGCAAGTCCACTAGAATCAAAAATTTATTACACAACCGTGAGTCACTGCTAGCTGTTACTTCTCGCTCCAGTTACTGCGAGTATTTTGTCACGGGTGTCACGGGGATTACTGCGGAAACGACCTTGTGCGTGACACGAATACCTAGTAAATTACTCGGTAAGATAAACAACGGTTACCGCATCTTTGCTGGATAATTAAAGCGGGTAATTAGGTTTTTGTTTAGCGCACAAATTGGGTTTAGGCTTTCAAATGTTGCTTCATCAACTTGTTATTCGGTTTACTTACTTCATAGTATGAAAAAAATGTGTTTGAAATTACGAAACGCAAGTATTCGCAAAACATTAATAGTGGATTACGGCCCAAAAAAACAATATGTATTCATCGCCATCGTGACAACCAGACGCCATAAGCACATCCGTATGGCTACCAATTATTATTTAACATTTTGTTTCTGCATTCAAACCTAATTTAAAACATTTCCCGGATCTTTAAAATGGATATGATTACTCGATTATATGAACTTCGACTCCTGCGCATAAAGCAATTCATTTTAATTTGAAGATGACCTGACAACGGATACGGTTGCATAACCGTCCCATATACCTAAACGGTGACCTTTCTCTTCCTGGCTTTTGACAACGGAATTGTCAACTTAATTAAAGGTCAGCCTAGTTATTAATGTTTGCGATTTGTCTATTACGTTTTAATTCTTAAAGATCTCTACAGATGTTGAATTGCAATATCATAATATTATACGTTAGGTTTTTTTGCGTAAGTGAGACACTCTAGAGTTTCAATCCTTAGTGAATATCCAGAATATAAATGTTAATAATAAATCCGTTGTTTTTTCGTCTTGGTAATACCATAATGAACTGATAAACGAAAAGTAACCTTAAAACTTTATTACTTCAAAGATAAAACATGTTTATTCGTATCGTTAAGGTCAACTTACATGTCAAGAATGTAAAAAAATTATAGACGGTATTTTTTTTATATATAACTTATATAACTTATTACAATTGTATATTACAGTACTTAATCTAGTAGGTACTTAATCTAGCATTAGATAAAACAATAAATGTAAAACAAAATGTCACGCTCAGCAGTAAAACGTCTCAGAACTGCAAGTGTAAATAAATATAAATTCAAAATATAATTACTTATTTACCAGTATAAATATGACGGTGTCTACGTAACTTTTCCCTTAGACCAGACACAATTTTCACATGTTTTTACGGGTATTATTATATTCTTTTATCGCAACTATTTTCAACAAACGTATTATTTTATTACGCAGAATTTTAGTTTCCTCAAAAGGCGTTCTCGCAGCACGAGCTTTTGTTTGGTAAGTAGTTACAAGTCGACCCTAAACCTACCCTAGGAAACTAATGTTTAAGAGATCCTGAAAACATCATGGTTACACCAGGAAGTAGCGATCGATGAAATGTAGTTCGATTAAAGATTACAAATGATGAAGTGAAATTTGATAAAAATAATAAGTTTTTATGACCAAGTTAGGTTTTAAATCACCTTTCCACAAATGCATTTCTTCTAGATACGTGTTAATTTGAAATATAATTTAATTTAACTTGGAAATTCCTTCACGAGCAGAACTTTACCATTCCAGTATAAGTTACTCTGTCACACTTTACTAAGAAAGTAATTAACCTGTAATTTGCACTCGTGAACCAACCCACTAAAGTATTACAAAAACCACAAAGTGACTTACACAAAACAGGTTCATTTAAGTACGCCTAATAGGTGTTGACACCTGACTGCTATTTTAAGTTTGGTAATACATCACTTCTAATAAACTACTCTGTGAACCGTGCCAATGACCTGTAAACTTAATTAATTTGATACACGCGCTTACCTAGATTGCGGTTGCGTAAGTGTACAATAAAAACAAAAACATACTTAAGTTATAGCACCTCTAATTGGGTATAACATTTAAAATACACTTACTTTATGTACTCATTATCATATCGCAACAGTGAGTGATACATAAACAAATCCTGAGAAAGTTTTGTAGGATTTAGGTTATTAATTAGGGTATAATATTTTGACTTTGACAATCGTGCCAGTCAAAGTTTCCCAGCGCCATCATACTATTACATTATTAAATAATGTCTGCAAACATTAGCGCTAAATAAATATCAGGAGACAATCACACAGCAATTGACCTAGTCCTAAACTAAGGTATCGGCTTGCACTATAGGTTCTACACAGCGATATGCATAATTATAATATAGAAATAAATACTATTTATTATTTGCGGGTGGTAGGACCTTGTGCAGGGTCCGTCCGGATCGCTACCACCATCTTATCCATTAACCTACCGCCAAACAGCAGTGTTGGCACTGTTGTGTTCCGGTTTGGGGATAAGATAGCCGGTGAAATCACTAGCATAGAAGCATTCCATCTTAGTCCTCAGGGTTGGCAACGCATTTGCACTCTTAGGATTTCATTGCAGTCTTGTGAATGCGAATGTCTATGGGTCACAGTTTCCACTTACCATCAGGTGGCCTGTGTGCTCGTTTGTCTTCTCTATACCATAAAAAAAAAAAACTTGAATTACATAGCAAGCATCCAAGACAGAAACAAATACTCGCGCTCATCACAATACATAACGTTTATTTCACTTCAGGACCAACTCATTACCGTTACTCTCGAAAACTTCCACTGCTGAAGACATTTCTTCCTCAAAGATATTGTGGGCTACTCGCATCCAGATTTTCCTGCGCACGCGACTGTGATGGCTACCGCGGCGTCGTGTAGGTTCTAGATTGGTGACCACGTGCTGGAAAGCGCAATGGCCTGCAAGGTAGATCGACGATATGACTAAGAATATTATAATAAAAAAAATCATTTTATCATATATAAAGGTAAACCATTGTTTAGCTGTTATATAAAATATCAATAGTAGAATTAGAGAAAGATTCCTAAAATATTAAAGAAAATGATGGGGGAACCTCACGTAGGCTGTTTCTCAAACCTACGTAATATTTCAGATGTAGGTAATATTAAATGATACCTAAAATTAAATAAGCTGCATGGCCCAGAAATAACACTATTTCTATTATCTCCTATACCAACTAAAGCTAATCAATTTCCAGATCGGTATCTTAAGATGATCGATAACTTAGATCGGAAGAGATCTCTAAAGCAGAATCGTGTTTTTTCCTAATTATAAAGTTACGTTAAGTATTGCGACAACCATTTGTCTCCTTATTGCGAATCTAAGAAGATTTATGGCTTTAAACTAGACTCTGTTTTGTCTCTTACGTGATCCAAGTGGATGATAATACCATAAATCTTAAGAAATATCGCTTTACGTAATATCACTTAAGTGCTAATTGACCAATCTTGGTTTTTTGCACAAGTAACGTAATTATACTAAAAATAAAGCGAATTTATTCGGTAACTTGACTTTAAATTAATCCAAACTTTAGTATCTAGTTGACTACGCTTGTTAGCTGTGAGTTATCATATTTAATCTCGGTTTTTAAAATAAGTTAGTGTACTTTTAGAAAATTTTGTTCTGAAATTACAGAGCTAAGTATATTGTTAAATTTCATTTTTTATTAGCAGACGTAACATGCTCTTACCCAAGAGAAGACAGTACAAGATATAAATATTCAAAAAATCATTAAAGTCCATCCGAAAGTACACTATAAAACGGAGAGCAAAAATAAGTGAACACTAAAACCGGCGACCCACAAATTAGTCAACTCAAGCTCGACAGGGTAAAAATATATCCGCCATTTCACATTATTTTAATGGGTACTGTCAGCAACAGCAGCTGAGCAAGCCAATTGGAATACAGCAACAATGAAATGACGAAATATCCATACTAATATTATTATAAAGCTGAAGAGTTTGTTTGTTTGCTTGAACGCGCTAATCTCAGGACCCACTGGTCCGATTTAAAAAACTATTTCATTGTTAGATTATACTATTTCATTGAGAGACTCACATAAACCGAAGCGAAGCGAGGGCGGGTCGCTAATTTCTAATAAACAATTTCAAGAAACAAATTTTTCCATTTTGCAATTCTTTTGATACGTTTCTCCTTTCCTCGTAAAAGCTTTTGCATATTTGATGTGACGTAGTGCAAAGCTATAAGATCAAACAATTGACAAAAACAAAAACGTGAATAATTTGGTAAAAAAGTAATAAGTATATCAAAAATCTGACGAGTTAACGTCGGTCATTAAGCCGATCATTTGGTCTATAAATATGGTATATTCCAGCCCATGCTTGTTCTAAACGCTTTAAAAGAAAAGTCGTGTCTAGATATTGTTGACCAAGTCTTAGCTACTTTAGTCTCTGACTGTACATGGCGTCTCTTGAAATATAGTAGAACGACTTTAAAATATACCCTCAACTTCTCGAGACTGCACCTTTTCTTTTATTTCAATCCCTTTTACCTCTAGTTGTTTTAAATATCAGCGAATTCATTAAGGCCGTTGTCGCAGATATTTTGTATTTTATTATCTTTCGTGGGAACAGTTGTCATTTCCTTTGTAAGTGGGTAATAAAGGTGAATTCATGGTTTTTACTTTCGAAAGGCGTAGTATTGTATTTGTAAAAAATGCTGCGAACGAATACCAAGGTCTCATATTGCGGGTGGCTTTTATTCCATACATTTAAATACGTTTAATACTTCTGGCAAATTACACATAATAATAACTCATAAAAATTTAACATAAAACGACCACTGAATGTAACAGTTTTATGACAAATTGACGTCTACTTTAAAAGGTTTTATTATCTGCGATTCCTAATTAAAACCTATTTCTAAAGGATAGCAAATGTATATGAAGTAATAAAATTTGCTTATGTTGTAATTTGTGTCGTGCAGCGTTTTATGTTAGATCGTAATAATATTTATGATCTATTTGCAATTAATACTTGTATTTGTTATTATATTTAAATGGGTTCTGAAGTTTGTGCGCGATTAACTATGTAGGTGAAATATACTCAATTTTCTGAAATTTTGCAGTTTTTTTTTCACTGTATCGCTAATTTTAGAAAGCGCTGGAGTTTGTAAAATGTTATTTAATTTGTAAAATCAATGATTGCTATCAATTTTATTATTATCAGCTAGATTGCCCAGTATTTTTGAAGCAAAAAACTGAAGGTTCAATGCCTCCAAGAGACTAATGATTAAACTAGTTTATTTTGCACTCTTGCCACAATATTTTAAAATGAATTCTTCTTAACTCTTGGAGTTAAGACTGCGCTTAAACTTTAATAACAATTCACCTTCGAGTTATTAACTTAATGGAAAAAAGTAGCCACCTTTTCCCTTTAAGCTGACTACTCAAAGGGTAATTGTTATGAAAGTTTGTTATGTATCCCATAAATTGTTTTAACTTGCACTACAAAATTTCTTCTGATTCCAAGGAAATTCTTTGGTTAATTAGAAAACACAATAATAGTAATGAGGGCGCCACTGTACGCTCAGCGTTTGCTCGGCGCAGTCTTAAACAATAAGTCAATACAATACACAGGAATGTAATTGAAGTGTGATACAGCAGAGAAAAAGACATTATGACGATGATGCAATTCAGCAATAACCTCCCGAAGTACCAGTACAGTCTAGCTCAATCAAATGTGAATTACAACCAATAACCTGAACAGCGGAGTGCAGCCGGTGATTTACCGCGGGTCAAGACTGTACAAAGCAGAACGCCCCATCATAACCGCCGCATTTCCGCAACTCTGATGTGCTCGATAATTTGCTCTATTGAATACCTACTATCAATAGGGAGACTCAGAAATAAACTTCTAGAAGAGACACGTAAAGGAAGACATATTTTCCTGTGGCAAGAAGAATAGGCTGTATACCGTTGTAAATTAAAGTTCCTTACAAGACCTTTACACGTGCTTAGATGCTAATGCTGGTTAATTGCATAATTCATATCAACATGTGGATATAAACCGAGACTATTCAAGAAGAGTTATTAACCTTTCTGAAGTTCTTATAACATTAACATTGTCGTTCGTCACCAATTTTACAGACTTACTTAAAAGACGCGTTAACTTTTAAAACGTCCATTCACTTTTTACAAATAAGTGTAATATTTTTATGTTTTGTATGTTATTTTACTCGTAAAGTCCTAAGTAACACGTCTGGAAGAAAAAAAATACTATGAGGATTCGAAGTAACGTCTTCTTTCAAAAATGTTGCGCTGACCCCAGAAAAATGTGATAACAGCGTGAACATGGTGATGTTTTGAAAGATACGGATGGAAGAGACATCACACAAAACATTAAATCATCAAATAACCTCTATGGTGAGTGACAAGGAGGTTTAGGATAGACTTTGCTAAAACTACGATTTGAAATGCGTGACCGCATCCAGCTAAACATTGTCTTCGATACCAGAACACTTCCTCAAGTCATGTGCATGCGCATTCATTACACTTCCTATTGAAGAGTCGCTCTCAGCTCTCAGACTTTGATGTACTACCTATTTAAGCGCTAAAAGGACGGACGCCATTAATATCCGAAGAGCAACTTAGATTACACTATGATTATCTTTATATTACGTTTCCATTCAAATGACTGTGATTAATACATTTTATTCCTCCTCCTAGCTATTGCTATACTTGCAAGAAATTTCAGTTCGTTTCTATTACGTTCAGCATTTCTTTGGTAAATCCGTTGTAAAATTGGATATTGGTAAATGGATGGCTTTGTGTCATACATACATACATACATACATTAAATCACGCCTGTTTCCCAGAGAGGTAGGCAGAGACCACTTCTTTCCACTTGCTACGATCTTGACAAATTTCTTTCGCTTCTTCCACATTCATACATCGAGTCATACATGCACGTCGGTTTCGGGTACTTAAGATTTGGCCCTTTTCCAGTATTTCTCCGATTTGACTCGAAAAAGTACGCCTAGGGCGGCCCCTTCCGACCCGTCCACTCACTTTCGATCTGTATATCTCTCGTCAATCTTCTTTGTCATAGGAAGGATTTAATTTTGTTTACTGATTTTTTGATTATTTATGTCCATTAAAGTATAAAATATAGAGGACGCCCGCGACTTTGTACGCGTACAATTATGTTCCCGCTACTCTCCCTATTTTTTCTCGTTGTTGGGGGTCGATTCTTGGAAAAAAATTTCTTAGTGTACCCTTAGGATCCAGCGGTTTGGGCTGTGCGTTGATATGTCAGTGAGTTTCGTCTTCTATATATTTTATATATTTAGTTTTGTTAAAAAATGTTACCAAAAGATTTTTAACGATAAGAATGGAAGCATGAGACCTTATAGTGTAGACTTCCAACGAAATCGCGATTGACGAAGAATACGTAACATATTAATATAAATAATAGAATAGATAAGACCGAAGAATAAAAAAAAACATAAGTTATTTATTTAATTGACATAAAAAGCCTCCAGTCAAGTTGGAATTAGCGAATGTTCTCATGAAGATAAGTGACGGGCAATCGACAAATTGATAATAATGATGCTAATACATGGAAAATAGGTATCTTTACTTACAAGGGAATTGTTTGATTGCCGATAATAATATGCTATTATACAAATCCAGTAGTGGGTAACGAATGTTGTGCTGGAAATGTAATGGGAGTTGTTATGCATGTCGGTTAATTTGAGCTCGCGTAGAATTTAATGAAAATAATTGGCAAGACAAGTTCTAAGTAAGCAGCTAATGTACTGTACGTTGAACAGGTACAAAATAATATAATTAAAGCGTAAAAAGCTAAATATACTTTGACTTATATCAAATGTTTATAATTTTAGTGCAAGATCGAGAAAGCTATTTTACCGACGATTCCAACAGCGTCTTTATTTATGGAGCATTTTTGTAGCTAAATAAACAAATAAGAGAACGATAACGAAAGCAAAATCGCATTAAATATAACAAATACAAACAGTGTAATTTAAGAGCCTCAAGAGCTATGAGTAAAATAAAATAATAACAATGTAAAAAGGCATGCCTGCAATGAAGCATGATTATGAACGAAAATTAAAAAAAAAACTTTGTGATAGTAAAATTTAAAATTACGGAAAGTTTCACTGCTTATAAATCCCATTTCATCAATTAATATACTTAGTGCATTTAATTTATTTATTTTTAAGCACTAATTAAAATAAATAAGACTAAATACGTTTTTCAAGAATAACTTCCAGATCGTAATCATATTGTTTATGTTATTCATAACAGCTCTTATCCACTACGACTAAACGTTAAAAATACGGATAACAATATAGCAGCAAGTAGTCTTAAATAAATTGTGATAAAGCCCATATCATCAATATAAAAAACAGCAACAAATTATTTCTTTCCAAACACAAACACGTGCTGCTTACACTAACAGCGCATGCGTATACATATTTACCGTCTGCAATGCGTTTCCTTTATCTGTGGTGTGGCGCCGGCGCCGTCCAAATTGACATTTAACACGGGACCTTGCGCGAGCGATTTGCGAACAATACACTGTCGGCTCCCGGAACCAGACTCCTTGACCTCAGCAACAGGATAACAAATGCAACAAAGGATCGAAACAAATTGTTGAATAGGGCTGAGAGCAATAGCAATAAAGCTGACATGGGGTCAAGAATATCTAATACTCTTCTATTAATGGAGGCATTAGAACACGTGTTTAGAATTTAGATACCTACTTCTGACCACCTAGACACCTGGCCGATAAAGCCTGCTGCTTGCTATCCTGAATGACTTTGAATCAGAAGGTCTGCTAAAGTAGAGTGCCGATGTTGTCATTTGTCATTTTAGAATGGTTGATTTGAGAGACTACTTTGTTTACGTTTTCCAGCTCAACTACGCGTGATATTTTTATTATCTTCATTCATATTCATAATTTTATATAATGCTGGGTTAAGTAGGAAAAATAAACTGAATGTGGAGTTTCGTGCGGCGTTTTTGTCAGTAGTGGTCTCTTAGGAAGCCCTTTGGTAGATTATCATGAAAAGTGCCCGTGCGGCTTACTTACTGAACAAACATCATTTATCTTTTTTTTAACACGAACACAAGTGATACGTTGAGTTTTTCCGCCAATTCTCACATAAACAAAAAAGGTTAACAAACTGAATACAAACTTACGAATACAACACCAACCACACCAACAAATGAAAAATAAATCCCACGAATGATAATAAACAAGTAATAAACTGCTATCAAAAGAAAGTAACTAACAGGTCGTTATCTTAAAGATGGCATTTGAATCTTCTCAGCGCATCAAGCCACTGATCGTCGGATGGTAATTGATGAATCAACTCGGCAATTTTACCGTGAAGAAAGAAACAATCACTCATCCTGTATAGTACCTAGTTACAAATTACATGCCTTTGCCTCCAGCTCCGAATGGATTTTTGATTATTTTTGTTAGATCAAAGCTTGTTAGAATTGCTTTGTACTCGATTGTAAACATTTTTTTTTGGTAAAACGTGATTTCAGATTCACCTGGAAACTTTGTTTACAATTTTGGAACCATTTGTTATTGTCATATACAGTTCTAAAAGTACAATCACCTTGTTACAAAGCTAAAATTGATGGTTGGTAGGTTATGAGTAATGTGTAAACTTGCACTGGTTAATTGATAATGTAGAATTATTATAGGTACCGAAATGCTTAGGATTTCATTGTAACACAATTAACAACCACAGATAAGGCAACCGCCGTCTTTAAAGCAACCAAGTTCATTATCCCTGAGATTTTTGTTTAAGTGGAACTTTTAATTGTAGTCGTACATTGCACTTATGCACCGCATCGTGAAGTTGTTATCGAACACATAATAGATAAAAAGCCTACGTTTATGACATGTGTAAAGCATTCTCCACACCTACAAAGTGTGTGGAGCCGCCCACGGACCGGTCAATGCAATAAAGTTCATCCAAATTGCTTAACTGAATGTTCCCACAAGTGCGTCGCTTGCGCCGATTAGGTAACGATCAGCCGGATCTGCGGACTCATTAGAAAAAAAGATAATATCGCAGACAATAGAGCACTCAGCGACCGAAAGTGATAGTATAATAGATATTAAACCGAGATGACGTTAGCAAATTGGTGGTCCAGTCACTGATGAAATTAAAAATGTACGAGTATGACGCACACGGCATTGCGTTCTAAGAACAGATGGAATGCTGCTTGAGGATTGGAAGAGCATGAGTGTAATTGGCAAAAATCTACAGATGTTAACAAGGATGTTTTAATTTAACTAAATGCAATGTTAGCTGCATTAAAACGACATTTATACAAAGAACGCCAGTGTTTAATTTAATGTCACATGCCTATATGATGACACATATATCGAAAATATGGGTCTATATTGTATGGCTTTAATTATTTTTAGGTCATAAGTATCGCAAGGTTAATTGAACCTATTACTTTCATTTTTTTTATAAATCAAATCTTTCCTAACTTAACCTTATCTACACGTTAGATATTTAAAAAATTCTAAATGTTTTAGGGTTTCAGCGATTTAAAAATAATGAATATCAATAATTATGTAAACAAAGACAATTTGTGATGACAAATCAAGATCCGTAACAACTGGTTCCGCAAAAATATATGGGTATGGACTGCATGATCTCACTATTGTTTCCTCTTCTATGTAATGCACAATATTCAAATCCAACCTTAGTTTATTTTAGTAACTTAACAACCACTTTACCTTTTATAATGGTCAGACCGCAAAGATTCTTCCAAAGCTATTAGTTATAAAGTCAGTAACCACAGTAATACAGGAAGTTGTTTCAGGTGTTTCAAGAAATAAACGCATCACGATTTTAATCTTGGGAAACGCAATAAAATCTACAAAGAGTTTTCGCAACTGTTATTTTTAGTATTATCATGATAACTATAGCAGTTGGAATTAATAAACAAATGGGTAAATATACAACTAATTCTGACAAATACCACAAAAGGAACACCTTGGACACAATTAAATGAATATGAATATATGGTCCGCCACTAATTTAAACTATAAACCCAGGTAAGCTTACATTTTGTCTTTGGTGGTCACGAAACTACTAACTGTGCCTTCGTTTTCAAATAGTGGTCAGCAATCCATAAGCGTGGTATAGCAAAATAACTATAAGAATACAGAAAATGGTACACTTGCGTGAAATTAAAAAAATATGATTAAGTATGTATTTTACAAAAATAAAACAAAAACAATTGAGCTTTTATTACTTCTTAAACAGAAAAACTCTCTTAGTAAGTCATATTATTATTAAAATGCACTATTGTTTTTATGAACAGACATCCTTCAATGACTGGGGTTGTCCGTGAACTGTGCTGACGCCACATTAAGTGTTGTAAGCGCCCATTTTGTTTGTCAAGAACCATCAATCAACGAGGGGAATATTAAAACAGGCTTTTGATATTGCATAATTGATTCATTTTCCGCCGCAATTCCTATGAAGAAGAAGAATATAAAATTTCATTACTATGCTATTCTTTACATACTTAGTATATAAAACAAATTCGCTTTCCACCGTCTGTCCCTCTGTATGTAAGCTTAAATCTTTCGAACTAGGTACGCAACAGATTTTAATGCGGTTTTCATCAATAGATAGAGTGATGGATTAGAAAGGTTTGGTAAATTCTGGATTATGTACGGGTGATACAGAAAACTCACATAAACCAAAGAGAAGCGAGGGCGGTTCGCTAGCAACCATTAAATTACACCGCCATTTTTAAAAGGAGCTTCTCAAGAAGTTATTTTCGAAAACGGCCAATTACTGTCTATCGCCATACCATTTTACCAAAATCGGTAATGATTAAATATTCTGTACAATGAACAGAAAATTGCTACTTAACACCTGTAGAACCTTATCTTGCTGCTTTATATATTGTATTATACGTTACTACCGCGACTACCTGCAGGCGCGCATATTACAACGCGAAACATTCGTCATACCGGTAAATTATAGAGAAACAGAAGTCAGTAGCGGTCGGCTGAATGGGAAACGTAATGCAAACGTCAAAATTGCGGCCATTTACAATACATCAAGAGCGACGCCGGCGCAGCTTGCGGGTCTTTGACAAATGAAGTCGGGGGCTAGAGATGTCTTATACGCAATTTGAATTTAAAAGTTGGCGAAAGACGGAGTAGTTTTGTGATGTGGACCCAGAATTTGTTTGTTATGTTTATTGCTGTTTATTCTCCTTACTCATATAAATGCCAAAGTTTGTATGTATGGATGTATGGATGTTTGTTACTCTTTCACACTGCAATGGCTGGACGGAATTGGATGAAATTAGGAATGCAGATAATTTATAGAGACTGTTTGGAGTGGACTAACACATAGGCTACTTTTTATCCCAGAAAATTTAAAAGTTCCTGAGGGAATAACGACAACAGAAGTCTACGCGGATGAAGTCGCGGGCAGAAGCTAGTAATGTTAATAGAAATGTTAAAGTAAAATTACAAATAAGGTGAGTTTTAATGTAAATATTATGTCCACCTGACCTATTCAGTCCTATATTCGACCCTTTTTATAAGAGTACCTACGTTTTGACTCGAATTAGAAAATCTTATCAAAGGTTTTCTCTATTTCTTATTTTCCTTTCATGGCAAAAAATATGAATAACGGTATACAACACATTCCAAAATTCTGTGTATATTCTGTCGATGATAAACCCTGAGTATGAAATTGAGGTAAACAGGATGATTTCGAAAATCCTTAGTTTTTGTACTAAATACCTCAAGTAATTTAAGGAAACTATGTTCGCGTTGAAACAGCTTGTCAAAAAAGAGTTTGAAAAAAATAGAGGCTATTGTTCGGAATATAATTGACTAGGTACCTACAGGATGCGATGGTTGATTCTTGAAAACATACGGTCCTAAATTGATTGTCGCAAAAGAAATTAATAATATTCTGTCAAATAAGAATCAAGTGTCCATTATTGGTGCCTGGTCCATTACTGGTTCCACTGCCCCTTTCCCAGAATTAAAATATACCTTCCACCGGTTATGGTGATTAACGGATAAGAGATCAACGTGGATGAAATCTCGGGCAGAAGCTAGTTGCATATACCTAACTAATAAAGGTAGTTGGTGGGTAAATTGTCTATGAAATCTCCAAAATCTTCGTGTTTGTATGATCACATCGGAGATAGTCGCTTCCATTCTAGTGTAACAGTTGCCTTTGCTAATTACTGCAACCCGATAATCATTTTTTGTCAATACACTTCATCAACACAATGAGCAATTAACATATAATTTAATTACTTTACTAATGAACCAGACTTATTCTTAATTAGGTGTGTGAGACACGATGGGAGTTAAGGGCGCCAGCAAGATGGTTTTTTGAAGATATTCTTCATAAATGTTATTAATAAAAACTGGTCAAGCGCAAGTTAAACTTATGCACTGAGGGTTCTGTATACTTATTAAGTTTTGTTATGAAAGTTTTTGTACTAGGTAATTATTAAAATTTTAGCGGTGTTAGGACCATCTTATCCATCATCTTGTTCTGAAACGTACCGCTAAGGAGCAGATTTAGGGGGGTTAAGACAAGGGTTATTATGGGGATAAGACAACCAACAATATTACTAGCATAAAGGCATTCTTAGTCCTCAGGGTTGGCAATGCATTTAGAGTCTCAGCATTGCCGTCTTGAGATTGCAGTCTTGAGAATTCGAATGCCTATAGGTTTCAGATTCAACTTACCATCAGGTGACCTTTGTGCTCGATTGCTGGTTTGTTTCGAGGGGTAAGGTTTTTATGGCAAGCAGTGCCTTAAAAACCTTACTCCTCGAAACAAACCAGTCGGTGTGGGAAGTTCTAATACTTGGCGCATCAAATATAAATATGTAGATAATATAGATACATAGTGTTAGTTATTGTACCTTCTAACACTCTTCGGACCATTACGTTGCCTAGTTTTTAATAATAAATAAATAAGCAGTACCTACAGGGTTTCCGATTTACCCTTTTAGTACGGAACCCTAAAAAGACATAGCACGATCTATTTTAGAATGTATAATAGTATTTTTATGGAAGTATCAATGAAGGAATTCGCAGTTGAATCTAATTGTAAGTAAATGAGACGGTTGTTGGAAAGTAGACTGCATTCTACACGCAAGAAAATAATTGTTAGGGTTCAGTTGCTTCGATAATCTAATTTATTTTATCCCTGGAATCGTATTGTTGTAGACACAGTAAAATTAATGTCATGTTCTTATATTCAGCACTACCAGTTATCCACGAAGTGGTTTATCGCGCTTCCATCGGGAACTGTACTTTTTTCCGAGATAAAAAATCAACCTATGTCCTAAAACAGACTTGAATCTATTTCTGTGCCAAATTTCATGCATATCTGTTGAGCCGTTCTGGCGTGGTTGTGTAACAAACATCCAAACTTACGCATTTATAATGACGCAAAATAAAGAAGTGGGGCTCATATTCGTGGATTGAGAACACTACCTAGATACTTTTTTTAGGGTCGTTTTCTATGTTACCGAATTCTGCGATGTCAAAATATAGGTTTAAAATGGTAAGTCTTTCTTTTGAGGTTCTTATAGGCTATAGTACCTACCTATAGCAAAATAATTTCGACAGCAAAAATATTAAGGGAACGTGGGTGGCGGTAACGGGGGCAAAGGCCATGCCCCCCTAAAACAGATTTTTTTACACATCTGCGTCGCATAATGTAACCAAATTATTCTTGGCATAGATTTATTTCATCTACATTTTAGAAAGAAAGAAAAAGGAAAATATTTATTCGTGAGAAACAGTAACAAAGAACAGAGAAATACTCGTACGCACACATCACATGACTTTTCGTATCACGTCATCTATTAGTGACGCGATTGGTTTAAAAACTAAACGAAGAGAAACGCGCCGCTAGCTGGCGTAGTGCAGTTGTCTGGGCCCTCAGTAAGGGTACGTTTCCACCAGAGCTGTGAGTTGCGAGGAAAATTCCACCAATAAATAGGACAGTAAGGCTAGTAATAAGCTTATGTTTTTTGAAAAGCTACGTATATTCTTCATCGGTTTCAACATCAGAACAATCCAATTCATATATGGGACGAAATTTGAAGTAAGGTATGCGTGAAAATATACATTTGAAATGGTAATTTTCTCTTTGACGTTGCACGTTTGCGTCAATATGTTTACGAAAATTTTAATTTCCTTCATGGTTTGATAACACTACAAACTATACATACATTACCAAAACAAATGACAAATTAAAATACGTTCTACCGTCCGTTTTTAGCTTTTGCTGTCAAATGAATAAGAGCTACCATAAAGTCAACAATATAATTAAGATCTATCTGCTTCAAATGAAAATGGAATAGAGGCCCTGCTCGGTTTGGGATGGCAGTTGCCCACCTAAACATACGGTAAAACCAAACCATCCTCAACCATCATCATTGTAATAGGGCAACTTTGCCTTACTGTGGTAGCTTTTCCATCGCAATAACTCGCTCCCAATTTTGCATATAATGTGTTCTATATGTATGTAAGTATACTAATATGCAAGATACTGTAAAGATTCTTAGTTTGGTAGTTTTTCGTTTGAACATTGGAATTTCTTTCAAAAGAGGTTTATTGAGTTTATAGGAACGAATTTCGTTTTTTATTCTGAGTTTATTCATTCAATGGTAGGTACACATTCAAGGTAATTTGCAAGATTTATAAGTACAAGTTTTCAAATAAGTATCCTATTGTCTTTTTTTATTTGTGCAGAGCGGCGATTGCCTCAGGTATTCAGATTTTGTATACATATATAATTCAGTTAAAAATAATTTGGAAGGCTGCTAACTCGGTACCTTGCAATCTCAATTCCACATTTTAAGCCACTTAACCACTTGCGTTTATTCTTTGCCAATTTATAGAACTCCAAGACGATGAGCAGTAGAAACTTTGAATATCTAGTCACAACTCAAAATATTAAAGTTACAATTTGTTCTAAAATTCAATTATCAATATTAAACGGCGGACAGGCAAAAATTACGACAGATATCTCAAAATTTTGGTGATATACCTAGACCTAAACAAAATCTTCCGATGACAGAGCCTGTGCATGAAGTTCGTTTCATGCTTCACTTAACTTTAAGTCACTTACTTATTTTATTACAGTGGTTGACTGTTTTTACACTGGCGCTCCAGCACTCTCATAGGCACTGTGTTTTTCTAGTTTATGGCGTCTGCACTGGCGCGACGCAATGCCTGCGTTCTATGACTTAAGCTGACTTAGACATTCAAGGGTTCGTAGAAAAAAATGTCTGTCTAAGAATTCCTTATTTTTCTGTCATCGCCTTTTTCATCGTAGACGATGATGATTTATGTAACTAGGAGGTACAAACTCACTACCTAAATGGGATAGAAACATTTTAGACTCAAAAAAAATCGCCTCAATCCTTTTGAAATAAATTGCCGTCTAAAATCTACGACGCACCCCATTTTCCTTTAGATCTTTGCGTGATGGACTTTCGGCTTCAATTGAAAGGGATTATAAGCCAAAACAAGATCATCGTAATACGCTGTTAAACATCACAATCCTAACACGATTCGCAAAATGTCTGAAATCATCAACCAGCACCTTCCAAATTTTATTTTTGGGTAACCTTGACTCTTAAATACGGGAGTGTGAAGGCGACGTAGATTTGATTAATAGTTTCAACAGCACCTCACCCTCGCACGATTTCAAAAGCCTGTTGAAACGAGTCGTCCACTACCGATGGCGCACTCGCAGTATGATAAGTAGCATACAAATAATGATCACGGGCGTGCATGGTGCTTATATACATTCAGTACCGTGGACCCCGAAAGGAGGCAATCTTGGATGGATTTCAAGGAGCTGGATACAATGAGTTAAGGACAGCTTCTGTGAATCTTGTTAACTTATATTAATGTCGTAATTAGTAACACAGTTTAAGGTGACATTTTAACGACGTGTAATTTGCAAAGGTTTTTATGCCGTTATGAATTAGACGCAGTTTGTTATATATGTTAGGTAACGGAGTTTGTAAACAATCTGGGTTGGTTAGACGCAAGTGTTGCTAATAGGTAGCTCATGAAATCCAAGGTAAAAGTAACAAAATAACTAAGTACTTAGTTGCTTTTATCATGACTAGGTACGAACCTAAGATAACTACCGTTCGGTGTTGGGATTTCAACTGCCTGAAGAGTGCCACAGGCTCCACTTTATTCCTCAGAATTATTTAACTCAGACATTTAAAAAAACGATGTTAAAAAAACGGTCAAGTGCGAGCGGATTCGCGCACCGTGGGTAGTATTATATTTTAATTTGAATTCAATTTCGAATCGAATCAGCGCGAGACCAACTCACCCTTATTTTTTGTCAATTTTTTTCACCACTTTTACGATACAACAAAAATACATATGTAAATAAACTCACGAATTCATTCCCATAGTGGGGTAGGCCGAGCTACAGACTTACAAAAACTCTAAAAAGTTGTTGATAATTCTGTAACCACATTTTGTACAATCAGGCTAAGATGTTCACCAGTGTATTAGTGACAGGTTGCAAGCCCATCGCCTAACAGTATTACAAGCCTTTATTCCCTTAGATCTTACGATATCCACGGGAAGATATGGAGTGGCACCATTCTAACCCAACAACCACACGGGTACAACCAGAATGAAAATGAAAAATAATAAGTATATTTATTTGAAAAACAAGAGGAAATAGAATATTTTTTAGTACCGAAAATCAACCCGCTCACTATTACGGTTCAAAAGATACAGCTGTTTAAAGTAAGGTCGGACGGACGGACAGCGGATGCATATGAATAGGGTCCCGTTGGGTTCCTTTCGGGTAAGGAACCCTAAAAATGGTAGGCATTGAAGAACTTTTATTCATTGTGTTCAGGAGGAAGATCATTTAACAGACAGGAAATAGGAACAGTAAGAGTTTGATCATAATCCAAAGGAAACGTGCTGAATAGTAAACAGCATAGCAGGAAACGTAATAAAAACAACACTCACCAAGCCTTGAACTACAAGAGGATTAAAATACAAGGAGAAGCAAACAAAGGCTGTGATAACAGATCTGCAGGCATTCATACAAAAACATAAGACATTTAAATACGGCATGGCGCGTGGAGATGTATTGGTGAGATAGCAGTTATCGTGGATTTTAAACGAAATAATGGAGCTATTAAGGCCCGCCTCCGGACCCCGGAAAGCGGTCTATTGTATGTTTCAATTAGAGACTACATTTTTTCAACCGACTTCAAAAAAGGATGAGGTCCTCGATTCGACTGTTTTTTTTAAATGTTATTTACCCGATTACTCCGTCCACAGTTGACGGTAAACATTTTCAAAATCATTTCGTTTGAAAGGGTGTAGTGCCAAAATGGTTCCATTGTCACCAAGTCAGTATCTGTGAGGAACTGAGAGAAGTCCTCAAATATTATAGGCATGCACATAGCGATTTTGATATTTTCAGGAACAAGTCCAGTATTTGCTTTCAGAGAGTATCATTTGGTATGGAAATATGATGAAAACGACAGATGGCCACTGGAACTCCTCAATCGGTACTATATACGTGGGCGGATCAACTTTTTTTTGTATAAACGCGTCCCGTTCACTTTAAAAATAGTAAACCCTACTTTTTATTACATAAAACATGGAATAAGATATTAATTGTTTAATCAGATCTATTATTTTGTGTTTGCCTTAGTTTTGTAAGTCAGACTTTTTCCATTTTTAAAGAAAAATTTTCGTGACTCGGGTGACGAAATTTTTGTTTCAGAATACTAAATCATACTGTCCCCCAAGGGTACTAACTTACTATTATCGAAAATTCTGAAAACAAAGTCCATTACGACTTTCTATATTTAGAGGTTTTTATATACATATTAGTACCTTTAATTTAAATTCTTATTAATTAGCACGATATTACGTATTTGAATTATACAAAATATTTTTTCAAAACTATGTCCCCAAGGCGGTGAAATAACACGTGTCGTCTGAGTCACCGGATACTTTGTTTTGCTAATTGCGAGCGAGACAGCCTATGAACGGCTTAGCCAATAGGAGCTGCATCTAAGTATCGCGTGATGGCGTCTGCGTTTGCCTTACGTTCAGACTGACTCGGCCATTTCGTCCGTGACTCGCGAGGTGGTAGCGTGTGTTTATTGTGTGTCAGCCGAGTAACGTTCGAATTTCGGTAAGTGTACCTCTTTCTAATATATTTTTTTCTTCATCTAGTGTCTTTTAGGTCTAAAATGCTGGAGGTGTATGTTTTTACCGTAGTATATATTGTTTTGCGACCAAAACAACAAAACGATGTTAAAATGTCACTTTAGTCACAGTCACCTTAGTAACGAAAACCGTGACTCAGAAGACTTTTTACGTGACTCAAGAGACTTTTTTTAAGGTATTACCCTTAAATCCTTACATACTGCGTTAAATTAAACAATTTGGTAATTAGTATTTCAGTTGCTAAACTAGTACAAAAGCGGGATACATTTTTTTGTGTCTGTTACCTCAAATTTCATAGTTTTTATGCATGTATCCTGTTTGCGGATGTTATGTGACGGTGACACTATAATTTGAAAATAAATTGCATTACAATAATAACATTTTACCTTATTTTCACTATTATTAATATTATTATAAAGTAAAGACACATTGACAGTACCTAGGTTAAAAGTAGGTTCGTTTGTTTCAGTAGCAATGCCGCTTTCAGCTGCAGAAAGACAAAAACGCTATAAAGAAAAACTTAAACTTGACCCTGAAAAGTATGAAAATTACAAAAAAAAGCAACGAGGACATTATCATGCAAAAAAGAGACTTATCGGTGATTTAACACCCCAAGAAAAATACAATGCACGAATAATTTGGAAACTAAGACAGCGAAATTTAAGACTGAATAGGAAAAATTTAAACCGTGTTCTTAATAACACCCCTCCAATACGCGTACAATATTATATTTTCAAACAGTATGTGGAAGTTTCAAAATAAAGATGGCACGATTGTTGTTGATGCTCAAGCATTATGTGATTTAGCTTTTTATATTATGTTCTTGACAAATAATAATATGTGATAAAAAAAATGTAAAGTTGTTTTTTAAATATTGAAGAAAGACTTGTGAATTATGATTGATCTCAGAACTTATAGTAATGCATATAATTATCTTAAGTACTTTCAGTTTTTAAGTTTTTACTAATCACGCCTCGTGTGTGAACACGACATTTTGATAATGTTTTGGTTATGTTATTTTGTAAAACATTTATTAGGTAGCTTTTAATTGTTTAAAACCCAACAAAGTTGGTGCTTATTACTTAGATAATACTTTAATCTAAGAATTGTTATGATTAGTAGTTAGAGCTGACTGATTGTTTTTTGTTGATCTCACGATTAAGAATAATAAAAGTTATAATATGGAAGATTTATATAATAATAAGTGTTATTTTGTAACTTGTTTAGACATCTAGTAATAATATTTTGATTCCTAATCTTCAAAGTTACTGGAATTGTGTCTCTTGAGTCACATGTTTTGTCTCTTAGCTAACAATATTGTCCCCCTAAATTGCAACAGATAACGGGCTTTTAAACAGTTTCTAAGAATCACTATTTTAAAACTATATGCAAATAATGTTTTGCTTAGAACTTTGTTAGGTTAAATCACTATACTTGTTTAATTATATTGAGTGCATGTGCATACTGATTTATGTTAAAAAATATTCACTTCAAACTAGGTATGTGACTCAGGAGATAAAACCAACCCCAGTATTACGAAATTGAGACTGAATTTTGTACCTTTTATTTCGTAACTGTGTTCATTATTAATTACTTTCAATAATAAAAGAAATAATTTTAGAATTAAATGAAGTTTCTTTATCAAAATCCAGAAATCCGTATCCGTGACTCAGTAGACGTTTTACGTGAGTGTGCCATTAAATTTGTGTAATAATTCAATCAAAACACTAGAACGAGCGATGCTCGAGATATATTTGCAATCTCCGAAAGTAATATTATCAATATTAAATAATATTGCGAGGATAAAAGTACTTTTTTTTTTTTCACTAAAAAGTTGATTATGTACAAGGAATAGTTGATCCGCCCACGTATATCTCGATTAAGATAGTTGAGTTGAGTGACTATGAGAAACCATATTTAAATGGTTTAAATAATTTATGACTTTAGAAACGACGTTATTTTTTGCAATTTTGAAAGTGGTTATTTGTGGTGGTTTTTACACATTTAATTTTTATTTAAAATATATTTTAACTAAATTAGTTAGTGCGTTTTCAGACTTGTGTATGTCAGTGACATTCAATCTCATGCAAGTACCGTGACGTGCTTTATTCATACATACATACTTAAACTCATACCTTCATTCCCAGAGTGAGGTAGGCAAAGCTACTGTACAGAATTACCAACAACTTTAAACTTTACAAAAATGTTAGACCATTTGGCTTTAAACACACACTCAGTTCAAGATCGTGGACTTACAGGGTTACGGTTTGTTACCGAATCGAATCGCTAACTTTTTTCGTGTTCCGAATGACAAGTTCAAACTAAAATAAAATCGGAAACATTAATGCATCATGACATTCATGACAGGCTGCAGACGGGGTTGATAACCGAATTGAATAGTAATCCGAAACAGGCTTCGCCAATAGCTCACTGCAAAAATTGGTTTGAATTCGCATTTTATCGACATAAATATATTTTGGTCAATGTAGAATGATCCTTGTGACAGCCGTATTATTAATATAATAACACATACACAGGTACATCCCTGACTTTATACGTCCCTGTTATATTTTTGTCTACTTTATAATTGTTATTTACATACTTACCTCTACATTACTACTTATATTTCGGATGTTTGCTGTTAGGTTATAACCTCACTGGTGAGTCCAGTATCTTTCCAATGCTTTGTTACCAGAGTTCTTTAAAATTCAATCATAAAATGGCAAGAACAACATTATGAAGATGACAAAATGCATGATGAAATGATGTCTTAGGATTGCATTGCAGTCTTGTGAATGCGAATGTCTATGGGTCACAGTTTCCACTTACCATCAGGTGGTCTGTGTGCTCGTTTGTCTTCTCTATGCCATAAAAAACAAAAAAAAATCAGGTGTTTAAACCTTTAGAATGCATCTCTGAATTGGAGTAGAATAATGCAAGATTACGACTCACTGGACAGACAGTTCAACGACTAGTCCTATATTTTATTTTCCGCCTGTGGCCAGCCCGCCGCGTTTATGGTATGGAGAAGGCTAACGAGCCTACAGGCCACCTGATGGTAAGTCGGAGCTGTGACCCATAGACATTATTTGCATTCTCAAAGCTACAATCTAAAGATTATAATCCTAAGACCACGAAGGGATGCCAATTTTAAGGACTAAGAAGGAATAGGTACCACTGTTAATAACACTTGCTTGGTGGTATAGGTCAATTGATAAGATGGTACTGGGTACTGTTAGTACTCAATTGAAAATTCGAATACGAACGACTCTTCTAAACTTTGAAGTTACTATTCTTATACTATTTTCCACGTAGCCTATTCGGTTGAATAAATAAGCTTAAATAAAGACACGTAGTAAATATTTTTACATCCACACGGGTAATAAAACGAAGGTGAACTTTAAGACTTGGCTCCGGACAAAATAATAAAATTGGTAATAACGCCGGAGAGCAGTCGAACGAGATCAGCTATTTGTACGCTTGATAGTTGGACATATGGTGCCTCCAGGGCTCTAAATTATCGGTACGATCGGGGAATAAAAAGGAAACACAAATGCAAAAACATTCTTGGACATTTTCAATTATAGAACGTTAATAAATTCATGTCTAGTCTAGTTCAAGTAAATTGGCTACACAGACATTACAGACACGTCATGGAAAGGGAATGTACCCAAAGCGTTACTGATTAGTCATAGGGCCTGTTCAAAGTCTACGCCGGCAATTAAGTGTCAATACACCTTAAATTGAACCTTGCGGGTACCCAAACACAGCTGCGTGCAGTATTATAGTTACTTGTTGCGAGACAGGGGATGTGACGCATGCGCTCTTACCCTCATCGATTTTTCTCACTTTGACAGTTCCGCCGATGTTTTGAGCGAACGCTCGCGTTGTGGCAATACAAACAGAAATGGCATTAGATTTTTCGGCCACGTATAAACTGCTAGTTTTAGGTGATTCTAATGTTGGTAAAACGTGTATTGTGCATAGATATTGCGACGAGAGGTACTACGATATTTACATATCCACAATAGGTAAGTAAAATATTTACTTTTGGTTTTACGAGTCTTTGTCACAGGTGATGCTGTGTTTTAGTGCCCTTTTGTACAGTAAGACAAGATTGCATTTTGTATAGAGGATGCAGAACCAGTAAGTATGGTGATTTTTGTGATTCAAGTCCACCGTTTTAAAGTGTGTAGGTACCTACGCAGTTAGGTACGGGGTCTTAGTATTTTCTGACATATTTATTTAGCTACATAATATTTCAGTCCTGCATTTTGTAGACTATTTAAATAGATCAACACTTCAACGTGGGCATGTGCAAGAAAGTCCAGACCTCCTAGATCAATACTGGCTGAATTATTAATAGCGTTTGTCTATTTCTGGATGGTTTCTGAATTTTTGAAGGGAATAATGCACTATGTTGATTCAAGTGTACATTGTGAGTCTTGTGAATGCGAATGTCTATGGGTCACAGTTTCCACTTACCATCAGGTGGCCTGTGTGCTCGTTTGTCTTTTCTATGCCATAAAAAAAACCCAATAATATAGATACAACAAAGGAAACTGTTAAATCGCAACGTATTATACACATTTGCAACAGTCTGTCACCTTTATCAAACATATCACCGTGGCAGTTCAATATTATACTATACTCTGCATTGCGTTGTCGTGCGTAAAAGCATAAATTAAATATTGTCATTTAGATTAAGTATTTATAACTCGCCTTATCAGGAAATTGTGTGAGGGAAAAATATTATTGTAACCATAATGAAACGTCTTGACTTAAAATTACAAATAATATCTACATTTAGGTTCTATGTTCGTTAGTTCGTATGACGTGATACATGAGCGGTCTAAAAAAAAGTAATTACGCTACTTTTTTGTCTAACCTAGGAATTCATTCTGGTCCAATGTTTACAATGAAATTGGATCTATTTTTTGTTTTTTTGTTAAGGTGAGAATGAACGAATGTATAAAACAACGAATCAATGAATAACTTAATTAATTTTTATACCTAAGAACATAAATTCACCTTTTGAAATACTGCTGCGTTCAAATTTGATTTTTGTGCAATAAATAACAAATGAGCATAATAGTAAGTAGGTAATGAAAATCTTTCAAATATGCTGTGCCTTGCTCCCCTTTACTTTTTCCCTCCTTTTGTCGACACTCTTTTCATAGAAATCACTACTTATATAGAATGTTCATTTAATTGACAGGTTTTTTAAGCGTAGGAGTTAATATTTCGAGATCTAGTCACAAGTCTAACCTAACCTAATGTACCTAATTAATATGTAATATATCTCGAAAACAACATGGTTTCAGCAGAATATAAGCTTTCGAGTAAGTGAATTTCAATAAAATGAAAAATTTGTAGGTAGAACGAGGGAAACGGCTTCCCATATGATATATATACAGGCGGAGTTATTTTGACTTTAACTATAGGCATTCATACTAATACGTATTCTTCATACAATACCTACTTTTAAAATCGTTATGAATAGTAACATATTGCCCGGCTCGGCAGCCTTTTATAATAAAAACATACTCACTAAAACATCCCTTTTTGAAATTCCAGGAATAGATTTCAAACAAAAGATAATTAATTTGGATGGAGTGCCAATAAAACTGCAAATATGGGACACCGCCGGCCAGGAGCGGTTTCGCACTTTAACGACTGCTTACTACAGGGGAGCCATGGGCATTATACTGATGTATGACGTCACTAACCTAGAGTCGTTCAACCATTTATCGTATTGGCTGAGGAATATTCAAGAGGTAAGAGCTAACCGGTGTTAAAATTAGAATTCGTATAAAACGGGGCGAGACGCAGTCAAGATCTCATACTTGTCCAGCAACCACTTGCTTCCCGGTCTCTACAGTTATCTACAATTGTCAAAATGGAACCCAGGGCCCGTATTATGATCGCCTTTAATGCGGTGGATAAAGCATCAGTCAATCTCGACCCTACATAGGCACTGGTCAGAAAGAGCCGGATTGTTTACCCACTAGATATAGTTGAAGTCATAAGAATTTCCAAAAAAAAACTGTGACGGAGTTCTGTGGTGGGGCGGGGTAACATTTTGCAGATTGCTTTTGTTAACTAGTTTATAACGACAATACGAGTAGAAAAGACGGATGCATGGTTTATTCTAATTTATAAGGTAATGTACAGAGCTTGAACATATTATGTACGAAAATATATATACAGCAGCTTCAGCTTGACATACGAGTACTCTATAACCCCTTAAATCAAATGCTAGTTAATCCGTAGCACTATGTTATAAAGTGCTGGAGATAAATCACTACGGGGCCTCTATTGTACTTGGTAAATACTAATTGCGTTTTACTTGCTGTCATATTGTTTTAACTCAGCCGGCATTACTGTCACGTAAATAAGAGCTATCATAACGTAAACGATATGATAACATGTGAAAAGTACTTAGGCTTAGCCTAAGAAGGGAGAAGCGATCCGCGATATGTTTGTCGCTCGGATCTCCCTTTTCCATCTATTCTGTAACGATAGAGACGTACTATGCCACTAGCGAAAAAATACAACTTGTGCTAGCCGTACTGATGCAGTGCCATTATCATATTTATCACACGACATCACATTTTATTAGATAAGTTCGTATTCGTCTTGTCCTCATTAAGCTTCGATAGGAACTGAAGCTGACTGAGGAAGCAAGATAAATACCTACGAAGTTAATCGACCACATACGGTGTCACATATACTAGATACACTCAACCAGTTTAATTCAATGACCACAATATAACTCTGTCAAAGTCACGTGAATCACGTCACTTTGACTTAGTTCCATTGTGGCCTAGAAATCAAATTAGTTGACTGTACGTAGATGTTATGATCTAGAAATTAATTTGTATGAAAATGCTTTTCAGTACGCTTCACCAGATGTTATAAAAGTGTTAGTTGGGAACAAATGTGATGTGCACGAAAACCATCGAGCAGTACCTAAGGAAAGGGGCCAAAAGGTAAGGCTAGTCTTTATTAGACGAAACTGTACTTATACTTTACACTAGACGATGATCGAAAATGCGATAACGCTTTTCTTAAACCTGGTCCGTATTTGATGATTTTTGAATAAGTATGTTGTACATATTATAAATAACTGGGTCTGTACGTTCTACTGTCCAAGAAAATATTTATTGGAGAGAAACAATTATAAATGACCAGAACGGAAACGTACAAATCTAGTTTTTATAATGACTACATATTTATTACTAATGATAAACGTTATCGCCCGGAGCTAAAGTATATGTTTTTTTAACAACTACCTACGCGATTTAAGCACCGCTTCACAAAACTCTTATTTCTATTTTTTATTGAACATGACCGGATTAGCAATTAACTGAGACATTTAAGCATATTTCTGACTTAGTCTTACATTTTATTCACTTCTGTTTGTTTTATACTCGAAAATCTAATTTAAGATCAAAATCCTAACCTCAACGGGCGCAAATTCTCTGTGTTTACTGCATTTTGGTTTAAATGTAGGTAGTTTTATCAATAAAACTTACCCTAATATTACTGGTTACTGGTTACACGAGTTCTCATTCATGTTTTATGAAATAATGTTAAAATAACGAAATAATCAAGATGGGAACTGTCAGATTTTGGTCTTTAATTATATTTTCGAGTATGATTATTAATCGGGCTACACAGATTAAGATTTTCTTAGAATATCTTGGAATAGCTTCATAGCAAACTCTTCCAACATCTCAAGATAAGAAATAATCAACAGGCGCTTGCACTAAATAGATTTTCATTACAGATAGCTGATGACTTCGACATGCCGTTCTTTGAAGTCTCCTGTAAGAGCGACATCAACATTGAAGAAGCGTTCTTGACTTTAGCCAGAAAAATTAGGGAATATAGAGAGAACAAGGTAATTAATGCATATTTATAACCCCTGCCTGACGCAAAAATAGCGATTATAAGTTTGAACTGTGTATCTGTTTGTGGCATCATAGCTCCTAAACAGATGGACCGATTCTGATTAAGTTTTTTTTGTTAGAATGGTGAATTAATCGAGTGTGTTCTTAGGTTCGTTTGATGAAAATCCGTTAAACCGTTTAAAAGTTATGAGCTCTGATCCCGTTAGAGTTTTATTATACTACTTGAAACAAGTGACGAATTCCCTCCAAAGAAAACTCCTTGAAGTTTTTGTTCATTGCTCAGAGGTTTTTTTAGGCACTCAACAAAAATTGACGTAAATATCTCGTGACTCGCGTTTCTCGTAAACGGAAGATAGTTAACTATCGGAATGGTTCTTAGCTAGGTTTCATGGAAATTGGTCGGGCCGTTAAAGAGATATCAACTCTGCAGTCAGGGGTCGCCATCACCAGGGTTTTTTATTTTTATTATTCAGCATTTAAAACAATTAAAAAAAAAGTCACCAAGCCAAGTATCGCTGTTTTCTAGAGAACTATTTAATTTTCCGTGATAGAAATTAGCATATCTCAGCCAGTATAAAGACTGTACACGATAAAATCTGGCCATGCATGATCTGGTGTATTTTTGCGATGAATGCATATTTTCAAGCAGTTTTTTTTTCAATATGTTGTATAATTATAATACTATATAATGAAATAAAATCGTATCATAATGTATGGGTATGTGTGAGTTTTCGCCAAATATATTCTATCATACCTTTCATCCCCTGTACAGCGTTTTTTGACAATCTTCACTCGCTTCCTGCTTCTACGCCACAACTGTATTTATATTGTTACAAGCAGTTTTACCCACAATAGAATGTCGTCTTACGAAAAAAATACTTTTTGAAACTCATTTCTATTTGTAGTAGTCAGGAAGACTTTTTACTCCAAGCACTGAAAGTTGTTTTTGTATGGGAGGCATTTATTTGTCAAAAAGTCTAATTCGCCAAAGTTAAAAAACCTCAGAACTATCTTAATCTGAATATAATTAGGAAAGTTTTAACTATTGTGGTAAGATAATTTAATAACGTATAATTTGGCTTGTATAATTAAAAATAATAAAATGTTTTAAAACGGAGAATTTGGTAAAGACTGTCAGAAGATCGTGGACAAAAAAATAAAGGTACTGTGGATTATATAAGGGTCTAAGATACAGACGCTCTTACATTTTATTATGATTGTATTTTTATTATGTAGTTTCATAACCACTGACTATTACAAAAAAGTGCTGCTTGAAAATTAGCATTCATTAAAAAAATACACCAGATCATGCATGGCCAGATTTTATCGTGTACAGTCTTTATCTTAGTGCTTATAAACTATCACTGTGGTGGCTGTCCTGTTTGCTCCAACTTGTATTAATAAAAAAAAAACATTAATATAGTGCTTGGTTGGAGGCCTAGATGCCTTCCCTCCTATATCCCCATGATTCCTGTACTTTCTGTTCTTCATTATTTTTTACCCCCCGACGTAAAAAGAAGGGTGCTATACGTTTAAATGTATCTGTGTGTCTGTTTGTGGCGTTTTAGCTGCTGGCGTCCTAAGCCAATACGCAGTAACTAAACCTAAAGATAAACCTGCTGTCGGAATATCAATCTTATTTAAGTATTACTAACAAAATTGAATAGAATTTGCTTTGGTGATTGAAGTTAATATACTGCTTATTGGCTGAGGAGGGTAGGCAGCTAACCAAGGGGATAGACCGATTTGGACGAGTTTTTTTTTAAAGTCAGCTAGTTAATTCGGGTTGGCACTAAACTAATTTTGATGGCTGGCTGTTGAAGACTTATTATTTCTGAAAGTATTTATAACAGGTTTATTTTATTACCTTTACTTCAAACACAAACTTTAAATTAGTCATTACTCATTACTCTCTCAACTCCATTAAGCACTCGCCTGCGGCTCGTACCTAAAATCAACCCAACTCGACTATAATTAACGATCATTATAGCACACTTGTATCATAAATAACATAATGTACTTTTCTCGTTTCAGGCGGATGCCTTCGAGCTGAAGGAAAGAGACAGTGTGATAAAACCATCGGATTCCGAAACAGACGTATCAAAATGTTCCTGTTAACCTAATTTATTTTAATTTTACTGAATGTATTGCAGATCGCTACACGCAGGTTCGATATGTTAGTAAGAAATCTCGGCAAGTTATAAAACCGTTAATTAACCAAAACCTTTTCCTCGATCTATCACACGGCATGCTAGTAAAACAGCTGCACTTTTAATTAAAGAATGTGATAAAACTGTCAGTTTTAGGAAGTCTAAACAATTAAAGCAGGGAAAAAAGTAGCATACATTGACACGAATAAGGTCTTTGTGAGTGTGACACGCATGTCAAAGTCAAAGGCAGGGATATGTATGCGTGTCGTGTACGAAATAAACATCTAGCCGATGGCTATTTCGGAAACGGTTTAGTTGTGGTACACTATAACTGCCAGTTTCTCCAAAAATGTACTTACTTTACTTACATAAGAAATGTCTCGTAAACATCTCGTTTTCTGCCCTTTACGCGAAGCTTTAACCTTTATCAAAGAATCTTAAGTGGTTAAATTAATCATAATTCTTAAGTAGCAAGTGTCTGTCTGTGTCAAGATAATTATTGCATATATGAGATAAAAATTACAGAACGTACCAGATCCTTACTAACAAAGGCCTTATCGGGATCAAGACAAGTTCTTAATGTCATTTACCATATTATTATTTACTTACGATCGTTACTTTGCGGATAAACAGAACTGTAAAATTGCAAGTCCTACTATTAAAACGTCAAGCAATCCCAATTGTATTTTTATTGTAAGAACACGTTCTAAAACTGAACGAAATTATTCTGCAGTTCTGGTTTTAAAACACTGGCACAAAATAAAGTGATTGCTAAAACGAATACTACCTATTTGAATGGAAGGAATTTTACAGGTGTTAACATAGTCTGTGGCTCTGTACCAGTTTTCCTAATTGCCATATCATATTAGGGTAAAATACAGTTCAGGGCATTGGATCTCTCAAGTAATATCTATAAATATCTCAGAACTTGTTTGTAGCGATTGTGCAAAGGAAATACGAGCGTTCAAATCTAAATACGGATATCTTGTTTAACAGGCGGGTAAAGAACCAAAGAATCTAACGCGTTTAAAAGTAGAATTTTCTGTACTTAGGGACTATGTGCGGCCAAACCGGTTCTAACTAGTTAGCAATATCACGGTTAGGTAATAAAAAAAAGTATTAGGCTTGTGCTGAGGTGTAACAGCTAGTCGTTTTAATATACAGTATTAGAGGTCGCCTTTTTGGTTTTAGGGTGATTTAGTCTCTATTAGATTATATTTTATAGTGAGTTTTCATAATAATATTAATACTGATAATTTTTTGTAGTCTATCAAACTCCGACTAAATAATTAAATCGATTTTATTAAATAAATTGTCAATGAGTAGGTACCTAATTCTTCGCTTCGTGCATATGTGTAAATCGACTTTCAACGGATAATTTGGCAAGAGTTTGATGTACCTACCTACCCACTGACTGGTTGAACTGCAATAGTATGATTTTGGGTAAAAATTTAAGACTGCACCGAGCAAACGCCGAGCGTCCAGTGGCGCCCTCATTACTATTATTGTTTTATAATTCACTAAACAATTTCCTTGAAATCAGACGAACGGTTTTTGTAGTGCAAGTAAAAACACAATGTATGGAATACGTAACAAACTTTAATAACAATGACCCTTTGCGTAGTCAGCTTAACGGAAAAAGGTGGCCACTTTTTTCCGTTAAGTTGATAACTCGAAGGTGAATTGATTTTAAACTATGTGATATACCCTATAAGTTGTGTTTTCTTTTGTAGTACAAAAACCTACCGTCCAATTTCAAGAAAATACTTTAGTTTATTAGAAAACACAATAAAAGTAATGAGGGCGCCACTGTACATCCGGCGTACGCTCGGCGAAGTCTTAATCACGAACAGCATCCTTATTTTTGCCAACCTATCCCATTTTCAACATGGTTCACAAATTATATTTTTTAAATAGAATTTAACTTTGCATTGGTAACCTTCCTATGTTGTTTTTATTAAATCGGACACTTTTAGGCTTATGTTAAGGGTTCTATGTTGACTAAGGGTGAAGAAAATACTTTTTAACACCTGGTAGATGTTTATTTGATGTTGCCAATAAATATATTATACTATTGATCGTTGCTATTTAAAAAAACGCAACTTGACTTGCTCAGTTGTAGGGTTTTTTACAACGCGGGTTACTGGTTTATACTTGACAATTTATCTAACATCTTATCTTTATACCTTCCTACGCTTCTACTGGTTTAATTTTATAGTACCTAGTTGTCGAATTTTCCAGAGGTTCCGATGATAGACTGGGGATAATAATTATAAGTACCTATAAATAAATCTCAGCTTTCAAAGGATTTCTTTTAATTTCAGACTAACAATATTTTTTCAATCAGTACTTATCACAACTCTTGAGCGTCTGTTTAGGAAATAAAGGTACTTATTTATTTCATTACATTCCAAAAAAACTTGAATATTTAAATCAGTAATGTCTAAATTTAGACACGCTTAAATATTAGTTTTAGAGAGTTTCTTAACGTAATTTTGGACATATCGTCGGTAAAACTGCAAAACAGCGTAAGTTACATTTTTAATAAGGAGCAAAATGCACCTTTTTCATAAGACGGTAAGGTTTATTTTGCTCTGTCATAAAATTGTTAGTTACGCGGTCTTGCAGTGTCATCGATCATCGACCATATCTAAATTCAGACATGGAACACTAGCAGCACTCAAAGTATGGTAACCCGCTTAATATCTTATCAAAATGCACATAATTACGAATTTAATAATAAAAAATGGTCATAATAATAATGTAAAACCATGTATGTAACATTAAATGCATCTTCATCAAAAAGTCACAGAATGCTATCAATGTAATCCATTGGAGACTTAATGTTAGGCTTTTGATGTTATAGTAGAATAGATGCGTTACGCTTAGTATTAGGTATTATAGTAAAATTAAGATAAAGTATATGATACTAAATGAGTATCGTGGGTGAGGTAATGACAGACGTGCAGTGGTTAAAAATGGAACTAATTTCCTATACACTTTTACGTAGATGGTGGCGCCACTGGCATGTCTGTCAATATCTCGCGTGCTGTCCCAGACAGCCTTCTGTCTCTTTTAATGCCTGGAACGTCTCTCGTTTGGGTTCCGACATGTTATATACGGCCTGCGAGATAAAGAAGAATTCTAGTGCTTGGCACACACCGGGCTGGCCCCATTTTAATTCTTCACTGCTGGACAGTTAAATTAAAGTTTATTTCATTTTGGCCTGGAAAATAAAGCTTTAGCTAAATTAAAAAATGTAATAAAGAAGTTATCAAAAATTTACAACGAAATTCGTAGAAAGTAACCAGCAGACAGATACTCGCTTTAAAAAAAACAATCGGTGTTTGTTGCAATTAATTAGTATTAACGTAAATGCATTATCATTGACAGTGCTCTAAATAACAATTTAATTTAAATGAACAAAAAGGTTCATTCAAACGGCTTCATTTTAATAGTGGTACTAACAAACTGGTTTAAATCTAATATAATCATAAGTAATGCTATTAACATAGCAATCACAAATATTTGTTTTTATTAGGATTGTTCATGACGAGCACTGCCCATGATCGTTTCTAGGGAATATTAAATGATATTAGTAGTTAAAATTAACAGGCAAGATATTGTTAAATGTAGTTTATTTATATTTTAATTATGTAATTTATTATTTAACAATATATCATAAATGTAACAGTCTCATTTCCTTACCATATTAAGGCGCAATGTGAAAAAAAGTATAGAAGGTTAGCTTTAACATGTTTTCAACTTCATTTTAATTCATAACACGATGAAAATTTACTATAGTAATTTGTAAAGTGATAGTATTGGGAACCTTCAGAAGGTACAGCTAAGGAGTGAGGTAAATTACACGATTCACAGCAAAATAAAGAGTATATCGGAATAACCGTGCGGCCATGGCATGATTTTTTTGGGTGTATAGTCAAGAGCAATGAAAGCGGGTCACTTTGTGTTGAAATTCCATGGAACGTGACCCGTTTTCATTGCTCTTGGGTGTTGGGTTGTATTCAATATCCAGATGCAGTCCTTAAGTATTTTAACAATATTCTTATCATAGGGATTTCATTCTCAAGCTTAACGTGGCATGTACTTACTTAAAATAAATACATGATATTTAGTACCAATTTCACCATACGATGTTAACAACTTAACAGACGATTAGAGCGTTAACAGCTGTCAAATGTATGAACTAACAGTCGATTAACATTGATTAACATTTAACATCGTATATTTACATTAACGGCCAGGTGTTTTATTATTATGTTTAGTGGTAAATTAAATGACCATTCTTCTATTTTTGTTATAAAGTTCAGAGTACAGTCACGAGATTTCATTTGGTACCCACCTTAGGTCCAAAGTCAATTTGACATTCTACAACAATAAGGTTGAGTTTCCTAAAAGTTACAAATGACTACATCTCTAATGACATTAACGACTTCAAGCATATTTTTCTTGAAATGGGTCCCAAATTAACGCTCGTGACCGTGCATAATATTAGTACCTACTATCTTTGAATAGTATAAATCTCAATATTAGTAGAAAAAATGCTCGTAACTCCAATGAGTTACATTTTTAGTAAGTAATATTTTACACTAGCACAACTAAAATGTTAGTTTTTACTGTTCTATATACCTAGTAAAGTTTTATTATACAGCATTTTGTTTTTTATTTATTACTACACAGACTGTGTAATTTCTAAGGCTGTTATCACACTGGCGATTTACGAGCGTATTTTAAATTACCGCCACGTATTCGCCACGTACATACATCAATCAATCCATCATCAATTCCGTAAATTCACGAGTGTGAAAGTACATCACCGGCCAGTTCGGGTTGCGTTGTCAAACGTTTAAATATCTGTAGAACTTTTATACACTTCAAATTCTATTCTTGTTAGACTAGAATCGAATTTGACGGTTATAAAATAAGTTTCATAGATATTTAAAATATAAGAAATCGCTAGTGTGATATTGCCATAAAGTTGCGCGTCAACTGCGACAGATTTTTTTTGTTGCTTTGAATTGATTTCCATGGTCAGCCGGTACAGCGTGCGCTGGATCGGCATATCTGTATTGTATATAGGTATATAAATCAATCCTAAGCAAAGCAACAAATCCATTCACTCCGTACGCTCCGATTCCGCAAATTAAGTGGCGATTATTCTTTCTACCCATCATGGTTATGCATTTCACTCACCCTTCCTTGATTGGCTCAGTTATAACTAAAATAAACTAATCAATAGTTTAACAATCTCATTTTCTTCCTTGGACTAACTGTATTAATCTGAGACTCCGTTTTGGGTTCTACCTTTATGTTATTTGACGTAAAGCATTGTGCACTTTGACTTTCTATTGATGTTTGGGGCTCTTCCTTTATCTGAAGATTTTTCACGGCTTCTTGTTTACTGTAAAAAGAAATAAGTTTTGGTCATAGGTAATTATTATATTTATTATGTACTTACGGGAAAACATTTTGTTGACGACCATCCTTATTTTGACACAGACTTTGAGACCATTGAGTTGACCTTCATACCTAGTATTTTTGGTCTATACAGCAGGTATCTTGGGGTCTACCACAGATCTACATTATAATCATATAATTTGCATTGTTTTTGGTTTTAAATAATATGTACCAAAGATCAGCCTATTTAATATTTACTTACTTGCAACACAAACACAAACGGAAAGAGTGGGGGAAGAGTTCAAAATAATGAAAGGTGTAAGACAGGGTGATCCGCTCTCTCCTAAACTGTTTTTGGCAGTTCTCGAACACATCTTCAGACAACTTAACTGGGATAATCTCGGTCTCAACATCAATGGTATCAAATTGAACCATCTACGGTTTGCTGATGATCTGATCCTACTCTGTGAAAACCCAGATGACTTGCAAACAATGATTCAACAACTAGTAAATGAAAGTGCACTGGTAGGACTCGCAATGAATACAGATAAAACAAAACTCATGACAAACCATGATGAAATAACAATTACAGTCAATGGAATGCAATTACAATATGTAGACCAATACGTATACCTTGGCCAGATAATATCCCCGAAAGACCAAATGAATAAAGAGATACAAAGTAGAATAAACAGCTCATGGAAAAGATTCTGGTCCCTCAAAGAAGTTATGAAAAACCCTCAGATACCTTTAAAGGACAAAAGTAAGGTATTCAGCTCGTGTATAATGCCATGCTTAACATATGGTTGTCAGACATGGGCTCTCACCAGTAAACATAATAGTATGTTGAGAGTGTGCCAAAACAACATGGAGCGAAGTGTACTCAATATCAAAGTCAAAGATAGGATCAGGCTTGAGGTGATAAAAAGTAAAACGAAATTGCCAAATGTTACACACACAATCAACAAATTAAAATGGAAATGGGCTGGGCACATGTTAAGAAGCAACAAGAGCAAATGGGCTAGAGATGTAACAATGTGGTACCCTAGAGATGGGAAAAGGAGTAGAGGAGGGCAGAAGCGCAGATGGGACGATGACATTAAAAAGGTTGGTGGAAGTACATGGTGGAGATTGACTATGGATAGAACAAAATGGCGCATTCTGGGGGAGGCCTATGCCAAGGGGCAAGTTGACATCACACCCTCAACAATAGAGACACCAAAAAATGTGTAACTGATGTCCTGGATACATAAATATAATAAAGGCGCATGTACTAGTCAATATGAAATATAATATTAAGAATGGTAATGCATGCACTAGGAATTATAAAATTGGTGTAAATAAACAATAATTAATAATGCAATGTATTTAAAATTTAAATTAATTATTTAATCAAATTATTATAATTGTAAATTGTCAGCAATAAAGGCTATAAATAAATAAATAAAATAAATACTTGCAACAATTGTGAATTAAAAAAAAAATGTTTTTAGATATAAAATATTGTAACCAATGGAAAAAACTTACACTATATGAGTTTCACCAGCTGCAGCAGCAACTTTCTCAAGTAATGTGTCAGAAATGTCTAATAGCTCCCCGTTTTCTTTAACAGCTTGATGCTTCTTCATGTGTTTTTCATCATTGAACCGTTCTGTTTTTAGATATCCTGTAACATTCAAGTTTAAATTAATATACCTCTGCCTATTAAAATTTGTTTCTTAATTACCGAAATTTGGAAATAGCAAAAAGCATTCTTATAATATGCATGGCAAATTTTTAAGAGCAATGGAAAATTCTAGAGAAAAACAACATTCATCTGTCGTATACATTTAAAAAAATATTGAACACATTTTTTCTTATGTAGATAAAATGGGTTGAAGTTTAGCGTGAAGTCACGCCGTCGCAGACTTTATACCACGTTGACGTCACGAGCCCCCACCCTCGAACATTGAGGCGCGTTATATTTTAACTGATTGAATAAAGCAAAAAATATGTGTTCAATATTTTTTGATAATGTTACTGACGGACCAAGGAAGTATTTAGATTTTTGATTTACCCAGGACACATCTCTATTCTGATACTTACTTAAGGCGATCTCTTTGCCCTCGCATTTATACTCATCTATCTCATCATCTTTTTTCTTTAATAGATCTCGGAGTTCTTGCTGACTGGATTTTAAGTCAGCTATAGTTTTCAGGAGCATGTGCGACACTTTCTGAAAAAACTGAAAAGGGAAAGGATATTTATACATTTTAGAACATGTACTATTTTAGCTCTAAACCCAGATCAGAAAAAGAGAGAACTATTATCTAACAGACTATGAACGCTTATCTGATTATAAGATTATTATAAAGTATTTTGTTTTTTTTTCATAGCTTGGAGACAGGAGGCAAACAAGCACACAGGCCACCTGATTGTAAGCGGGATCTGTGACCTACAGACATTTGCATTCATAAGACTACAATCTCAAGATGCAAATATGTTGCCGGTCCTGTGGACTAAGATGAAATCCTCTTTGCTAGTCAATTTACAGGAAATTTGTGAACAGAACATTTCAATGATGATAAGCACATGAAACAGCATCAAGCCTATAAACAAACAAACCTGTTATATCTCAAGATATTTTAAATGGATATACAATATGCAGATATATTGTTACAGTAAAACTAGAGTTTTTAATAGACTTGACTGTCTAAAGTGCAAAATAGATTGGCAATAAAAATTGCAGAAGTTGATTTCTGTTTTACTTTAACTTCAGTTCTAGAGCAAGAAGCACAATTCTGCTGTCATTTTCTATCTTTAAAGTTAAGTCTCACACAGCAGTGATCTTCTGCACTTTGTATTGCTAGTCTTAACCTTGCTTAACTATCACTTTCACCTTCTCTTTGACTTCTGCCATTTGTTATGCAGAGAGAGAGTGAAAGCCCTAGACTAGACTGGTGTTACTATACTTATACACTGAACAGTTTAGGTAAATAAAACAAATGAATACTTACCATTTCCTTGGTACCTTCAACAAGTTTTAGTTTTATCTTCAAAGGGAACTCAAACATTTTGGTCATTGAAACTACAAGAGCAGATGCATTTTTAGCAATGTCCAGTTTTTTTAGCCTTACGGGATGCAATAGCAAATTGGTTCCTTTTTGTACGAGCTCATTCCTGTCGATCTCTAGAGCAAAATTACTGTCCTGGAAAAGTTTGAAGACTTCAACAATAGATCACCAAAAGTGAAATTAAAATAAAATCAATGAAGAAATATGGATGATACAAAGCATTTTAAACTCTTAATCAGATAGCGATTAGACATAGAGATCCAATATACACTGCCACTGCGTCATGAATATTCCCTATTACGTCATAAACATTATTTTATAAAACTAGGTATTGCCTACAATTTTGTTTATATAACAGGTACCTAGTTATCGGTATTCCTTTGCCGATTGTCAGATTTTCTAGGATAAAAAGTACCCAAAAGTCTGACTCCTGGGGGCCGTTTCATAAAAGCTTGTAACTTGTTGTTGACTTGAAGTTTCTTTTGAATACATACGGTTGGAAAGAGAGACAGGACTTATTATTTAAGCTATTATTTAATATGCAATAGGCCTCTGAGTATTAATTCAGTTCTGTATTGAATTTCACATTCATTGCCTTAGGCATTATACCTACCTAAAATAATAAAATATAAAATAATTCACATGACTCGTAAATACATGGTCGTTGGTGCGTTGTTGTATCTAATTTAATAATTAAGTAAGTAAATATAAAACATAAATTTACCTGTAAACAAGTCAGAAAACTTTCGTTTGTATAGTGAACAAACCATATTGCAACATAATCTGTTACGTAAACTTCGAAACCGTTTTTTTGTGTTATTAATATGTAATATGGAGGGTATTCTTGTAACTTAAACCACATTATTTAAAAAACAAGTGTTGGATATTTATTTATTTTGCAGGTTCGATGATTTTCTTGTTAGCCTGTATTTGACACCTGTCAGAACTGACTTTGACCACTTTGACAATGACAGTCGCTACATGCAGCGCTATTCAGAACATTATAAAAACCGCTGCCCTGTCAACGGAACGGACGGTTGAATGCAAATGGAGCGGACACGAAAGGCCGGCGGGCGTCAACAAAATTGCACCTCAATTACATGCCGTCGCTCGTCGCTCGGATACATTTTATTTTATTACAATTTTTTTATTGACTTGCAATGTACCTATGTATATAGGTACTATATAATTATGTAAGTATGTATGTTCGGTACAAATCTTGCAAGGAAGATTTTATAGTTTAATATTCCTTATACTCTATATTTTAAGTAATTAGGTACAGCTACCGTCCTTCCCTGTTGTTCATATACGAGGGACACTGAGACAAAAATTGAGAGCACAAATGTTGACTGAATTTTGACCGTCAAGTAACTCATCCTGTGCAGACGCGTTACTCTTTATCAAGCCAAGGCTTTCCCTACTATATTTTATTCGATTCCATCCCCTGAGTTGCAGGTTCTTAACCCGGCATTTTTTTAAATCTGCCCGATTCTCTTTGTATCCATACATTCTTCCTTGTTCTTATCCTTGCCATCCTCCTTTTTATCACTTCTTATCGTTTCTTCTTATTAATACCTAAAAAAATATTACCTTACGTGGATAATAATATGATGTTAAATGAATAACTACTATCTGTAAGTTGACATGTCTTCTGGTTTACTTTATGTTTACGTATATGTTAAATGTAATTATTCAAGAATTGACGAATAAACTATTCTATTCTATTCTATTCTATAAATGAGAAATGCCACTCGACAGCAAAATGGCTTTTTTATACCCTATCACAAATATCTTACGTTTTACGACACGACGAATACATTAAATCCATAGTGGAAGGGAAAGTTGAAGCGAAGCGGAAGAGAGGAAGGACAAGGGGAACCGAACGTTCATGAACCAGATAACGGAAAAAGTAGACATGAGTCGTATCAGGCCCTAAAAGAAAAGGAATGAGAGTCATGGAAATTGCTCCACCGACAAGAGCCTGGCTCTTAAATTTAAGAAGAAGATCTAAATCCGTCACTTCAAACCAGAATGAAGCTAGAGTTTTTCATCTGTAGATTTTATACTCACTCACTGATAGGCAGTTTCATCTTTTTTTAAACTTCAAGTAAAAACCCAGTACGTAATAAAATCGTCAATGTAATAGGTACCTACATGCTAAGTAGCTTTACCCAGCTACTGAAGAAGGAGAGTAGTATTTTGTATTGCATATTCATGGGAAAAAAACACAGCACGTGAGCGGTTATACTACTTAGAATTTAAATAAAAAACATTAAATCGGATTTTTTACTAATTCCTCTGAACTCCCTTGTTTATTCGCTAATATTATTATCTTAGCTCTTACCTAAATTAAAATCACGACGTTTTTAACAGTGACCGCAATCAACCTTGGGTCGGTTCCAATTGGCAACAGCTACATCCAAAATCCTAACTCCATTTAAGTTGTTTTCAAAATGGCTAAAAATGTAGTTAGTGGCTTTGTTTTGATCAAAATTGAATATTACCTACTAATAAAAGTGTAGTTAAAATGTGAAGGTACATACTTATGTAGATATTTTTAATCAAGAGACGACCTGTTTACGGTAATTTTGCAAAAAAATATTTTGAGAGAAAAAAAAAAGCTCTGTTTATACCTCAATGGCAATCTTATCTACCTGCTAGGCCTCTACTTAGTTAGATTTATGACGGTTGGTAAATAGGTACAATTTTGAGCGTAGTTTTAAACAACAACCATTCAGTACCTACTTACTGTGGCGGAAAGAGCATCAGCCAAGTTCTGCTAAGTCGTAATAACAACTAGATTAAACCTCATCTTCACTTCAGGCAGTTTAGGCACACAAAACCCCGCTGAAAACGCAGTCTAAACTCAGAAAGCAACGTAACTGGTTAGTGGCGAACTTCGGCACAAATTACTTCCTCTACAAGACCGAGAGTCCGAGAATATTACTGCACATAACACCGTTAACATCTAGTTCATTTTGCAAACTGCGAGAGCTTATTTTATTCATTTCGCTTAATTAAGTTCTGTGTGAGCAGGAAATTCATCATGGACATTAGGACGTTGATGGAACTCTATAGTTTATGAACTAATGAGCCCGGTGCAAATCACCGGTGGGGTATTCCGATACACTCCCAACATTATTAATTCTATCCCACTCGCACTATAAATGTGGCAGTATTGAGTGAAGGAGGCTAACGTGATAGAATGTCGGATTTGGGAGTAGGATTGGTTGTGCTCACTCATATTTGATTCGTAAAGAGAATTATTTGTTAGCATTTGAGTGATCGTGGTTGGGATTATAATGAACATTGTTAATTGCAGCGTGTCGCTCCGGCCAATGCTTTCATAAATTAGATTCCTATTGTTTGTCTAAAATGATTTGAAACTTACATTTGATTGAATAATACTTAATCCAAGATAGTGAAATTCGGGAATGGGTTTCATTTTTTGTTTTCAGCCGTTTTGACTTCTGATGATCGTTCTGAGTAAGAAGGGACCAGTGCGGCTTGACAGATAATTATGTAGCTGTAGATGGTGTTTCGTGGAAAAAGTAACAAATTGTAATTTTTGTTTTTGTATTACGTATGTAATTTTATTATTGCATACATTTTATATTTTTTCTATATTTTCGTAAACGCTACCTAACTCAGAATCATCTTGTTCGACTCTTCTGAATAAATTGTGTTATTATGTATGATGTAACGAAATAAATTGGGTAATTCAATAAAAGCTTTCCTTAACAAGGAATTATAATTGCTTGAAACCTGGATGCAGGTCGAATTAAGCTTGATATTCTAGATACATCAGCTATGTTTTAAGCTCGTAATGAATCTCGGTAATATTTAATCAATTAACTAACTAACCACGCTGATATTCGAGCAACTAATGACCAGCCTTCGAAGTCAACGTCACCGGCGTAGCTATATCGGTAAATTCATCGAATGAGACCCTACCCACACCACCACCCCACATGTGTTTTTTTTTGTATAAATGTGACCGCCCTCCTGTGCCCACGAACTGTTGACCCAAGTGTCCATCCTATAGTTATTGCGCCATTACTGGCCAACGTTCGTCATTTACCTATCATCCTAATAGTGAAAAAAAGAAAAAAAAGAATCCTTGTTAAATTTAATACCTGGAGTCTGCTCAATCACTGGTGACGCAAAAAAAATGGCGGTAAATTTAAAATATCACTAGCTGGTAACACGAACGTCACGCCTTGCTGGTCAGACTACATTACATTTTTCTGCACTTCTATAAATGAATGAGAGATGTGATAGAGAAGAGATAAAATACAAGCACACGAGCGAGCTTGCTCTCTCACCTCTTGCTCAATGCATGCCAGGTAGGTACGTACAGCCAGTATACCAGGGCCAGCAATGGCACCACGGGCCAGTAGAATTACAAGTATGACAGTGACAATATCAATATCTCTCAAGGGTTAGCTGGAAGAGATCCCTTAAAGGGATAAGTGCGCCTTTGTACATATTTCTATATTAATTGTATTGTTATGGTTTTTCTTTTGTACAATAAAGTGTTTACATACATACATACAATAAGAACCAAAATGTCAATATTCAAAGTATGCTCATTATCCTCCGTCTATAGACCATCTCTACATTATGCGGTGATTAAAGCTATGTCATCAAAATAAAATCAATATTCATTTTGTTTTAACACAAAAAGTTAAGTTGACCATACATGATTGACTACTTGCAAAACGCATTAAAAAGACGTGACGTGATAAAATCGCGTATATCATCCGCTTTCACTATCAAACTATTATCTTACAAAACCATGAAGTTGCAAAGACAACTTTGGTGCTTTGATAATAAAGTAACAATATTACGCTTATGCTACAGAGAAATACGGGGTTTAGGGAATAAACAGGCTTATACAACACGCTGACAAGAGTGACAAGGACGAATGATGATTTATAGATGTTGGACGCCGGAGCTGTGATAAACTTGTTTGTCCGAATCGCGATGCAAATATTTTCGGGGAGTTTCAAAACACCGACGAAGCCGAAGCGTTGTTGCACTAAACTTTTTACGTGCTGTCAAGTCGGTTTGTTTGGTAACAGAACATGGTTAGCGGGTTTTGGCGTTCCATGAAAATGGGAGAATTGGGGCGTGTAATGGGTTGATATTGTCAGTTGTGGCCTAAAATTATCAAAGAACTGATTGTGTTAAGAAAGCGAACGATACCTACCTTTATGATATGATTAGGTACTGTTAAAAAGTTATATTCAAATTTCGACTAACGATATACAGGAGCTCACGCCTTCATTCCCTGAGTGGAGTAGGAAGAGCTACAGAATTACCAACAACTCTAAAAACTTGTTAATAATTCTGTAACCAGATTTCCGACCAATGGATACTAATAAATAGATAAAAAAATATTAATATTGCTTTATGAAACGTAAGATTTTTTACATTTGTCTTTTTTCTTGTTACATAGGTACTCGTACTCGCAGGACCATAAAATGTAATGTAAACAAAAACCCAATTTTATCTGGACATTGCGTCCACCATTCGTATAATATTTCAGAGCAGTAAAATTTTAAAGCATAATATCGTATTTTTCTGCAATTCAAATCCGCAGGGGAATGCTATCAATATTTTATGAGTAGGTAGGTAGTAAGGCGTTCTCATGAGGTTTATAATACGGAAACTACTTTTTAAACCCCGACTCTAAAAAGGGGGGTTTACTTTAACGTGGTATCTGGGTCTGTCCGATATGGAAGTAGTTTTTTAAAAAGGAAATTAGGTTAATGAGGATGGTTCTTAGGAGGGCTTGGAAACCGGTTACGGTCATTGATCCCAAACCTGAATAAATATCGGTTTAGTTTAAGATACCGATTTACGAACCGGTTAATTAGAAAACTGGTTTATCACAAAATCTGTTGAGCGAAATTAATCGGTTAATTTGAATTTGACACTGCAGTATATTATAGATAGAGCGACGTAGAGATACGTCTCTTTTACACACTTGCTCCATTTAGCGATTTTACGTTACGTTATGTCACTCGAAGGTTAAGGTCAACGAGGCGTGACGGCGCCGGCGTGAGACTAAATTTAACTGTTTAATAAAGGTTTACAGCAGTTCTTCAATTTCATTCTTCATATTTACCAGTAACCTACATGGTTTCGTTTTTTTTAAACCGTTTCTTTCATTAGCCGGTTAAGGGATGAACGAAATTATACCGGTTTTAAGAACGAAATTAACCGCTATCTTGTAACCGGTTCCGAGCTCGGTTCTCAACAAGGTTTCATGAAAATCGGTTGGCGTGTTTAAGAGATATCACCTCGAAAAGTAGGGGTCCATATATCGGGGATTTTATCTATTTACTGTGGGGCTAGACAAGTTGCCATCGTTCACGAACGCTAGCGTTAGGTGATCACTGGCGACATGTGTTGTCATTGAAAAATGTATGGGAATGACGTAAGTCACGTGATATATCACTCGTTACAACTGACGCGCTGAAAAGTGATCACTATCACTCGCGCTAGTGATAGGTTTGACGACTACAGTCGTTACGCGGTACTATTTTGACACAAAGGCTAGACAAGTTGCTTTTAGACAGGTCGAATAGAACACGAGCACCTATCGCCATGTCGACCTTCTAGATCAAAACAGTATGAACCCAAAATCCTTGCTAGTTTGGTTTTAAGTTCAAAGGAGTTGAATTAAAGTTGATTTTAATATGCATTGTATTTTGAGTTACTACTATTTTAATCTAGCAGTGCGATATAAACGTCGGTATCTAAGGGCGGTATCTAAGGACGGCCGTAACGACCAAGAAACTGTCAACTGAGTCCGTGTCATCACTGTCATCATTGCCTCGCGGTCGCATAAAATATATTGTTTGAACATTGATTTCTTATTAAAAATGCTTCCGCTGAGACTTACATATACGCTGCTCACAACAGTACGAGCTTATCCAGGCGCCGACCCAGAGAAATCTCTCGTGCGAGCCTGGAGGCCGCGGACTGGATGCATGAAATGCTGTTCAGGAACATTTTACGTTAAGCAAGGTCTCATTTAGAGTTCTTTGCAGCCTTTTGCGTTCCCTGACTTCGTTGAGGAGATTGAAGGAGGTTCTCTTTGAACTGAAGGTAAGCATCATTTTGATTTTAACATGTATAAGTTGGCATGTGCATTATATAAACAATACCTACAATGAAACCTGTCAGTACCAATAAAGATATTTATTACGATTATTTCAGGTGCTGTGTGCTTTGTTGTGAGCTTTCTGGCGACAAGGACGGATCAGAGGATCACGGGGTATCTAACCAATTAACGCAACGGACCGCTGCTAGTAGATGCATCCGTGAAGTGGGGGATGCTCTCAACAACGACACAGTCTTGAAGAGGAGGATCGTCTTCCTACAATCGGATGAAGCTAGGTCTCGTATAAGACAAGAGTAAGTTATGACATATATTTAATGAAAGTATTGGATGTTTCATTCCCTGAATATGTGTAATGTTTTTTATTCACGAGGTCCCGCCCAAGGTTTAAATTAAATTAACCGAGGGAGCGTTTTTTCTTTCATTGAAAACTCTTTATTTATATTATATATATTATAATAGTAGTATGGTTTTCGGAAAAAAATAGTACTTAGTTACTTATAGCGAGGTCAAATAAGTATACCTAACCGATATCATACAATTTATTGATAAAATAACTTTTGTGTGTTTTAGGCAACTAAGAAAATCCTTCAGAGGGCTGGTTGACGATGCCGGATGTCCATATACTATTATCAACCCCTTGTCGCAGAATTACACACTCCGGTGTTTCATTTTTACACGGAGCCTGCAGCCTGTATGGAAGGAGTATCTCAACTTCCATTCAATGTCTCAAAGGTCGCCCTCTAGGTTATATTGTAGTGCGGAGCAGTCCTTTTATAATTGGAGCCAAATCCAGGATGAGCCCTACTAATTAGAGGCAGGATTATACTTAATTGTTTGGTGAAATGAGTTTGAATTACTATTAATTTATTATGTTTAAAACCTCATACAAAAAAATGCTATGAATCAAAAAAATATTGATTTCAAGTATTAAACGTTCAAAACAAAATCGAAGTACATTATTTTAGTAAAGTTTCATTACTCGAAGTTACACTGATGGCCATATAATTAGGAACCGAACGCTTGCGTTTTTCTCGTAAGATATAATACAATTATGACTTAAATTTTGACCACCAATCAAAATTTTCTTGACCAATTTTATTTTTAGTTTTCACTTATCATTATATAATAATCTAAGGTTTAAATGTATGTACAGTTTGTCGCTGCTAAAACCGAATATTTCATCAATTTCATGTTAAAAAAACTTTGTATGGACACGTCAGCACTAAGTTTTTAAATCCCTATAAAAAATATTCGTTTTTAATAGCGGTAAACCGTACAAAAATTTGAGGCTTAGTTTATTAATTAACGATAAGTGTAACTAAAAATAAAATAGGTCTAGAACTTTTTGATTAGTCAAAATTGAAAGTATATTTGTAGGCAATTATATGGGAAAAATGCAAGCGTTCCTAATTATTTTGCCACCACTGTTATTACAGGAGGTCACAACTAATTTGATTACGATCTCGGAAATGGATTATTCTGGCCTGACAGGATAGAGGGCAACTCCCTGATGCCAAATATGTCGTTCTGCCTGCGCACAGCGGTCGCATTAACTAATATGGCGGCTGCAAGACGTGTTATCTTTCCCAAAAAAAAAAGAGATAAAGGAAATGGCTGAATTTTGTACATAAAGTAAGTACTAGTTTTATGACAATTTGTATTCAATCAATATGGGAACACAATAAGTAACTGTCTTGACATTTTTTGACATTGTTCAAATTTTTGGTCGCCCTTTATCCTGACAGCCTAAGGTAAAAGCACCTATTATGGACAAGGCTCCAGTGATGAACATTATCATTTTTTTAAATGGAAACTTATCAATACTAAAATTTTATTCTAATAGTAGTAATCCCGAATAATTCAATATAATCTAATTGTAGCACTAAAAGCATTATCAATCAGAGACTTATATTTATGGAATTGTTCATAACTGGAGCACTTACCTTTAGGAGCTTTTACCTTAGCATAATCCATTTCCGAGATCATTCATATTTTCTGCTTCGTTCTTAGACGGTGCGTCATGGCCACGAATGCTGAAACGTCATCTTAACTAAACTTGTACAGTCACGAGATTAAATTTGGTACCCACCTTAGGTCCAAAGTCAATGTGACATTCTACAATAATAAGGTTGAGTTTCCTAAAAGTTACAAATGACTTGACATCTCTAATGAAATTGACCCTTTCGTCCACGTTCATAACCAAGGTTTCATAACTGGTTATGAATAAGGATTTTTTTCCACTGTTTCATAACCAGTTATTAAACAAGACTTTTATAACCTTATTTTCAAATCAATTGGACAGTGGCGACGGAGCTCCGCTTACGCGGAGGTCCTATTTCTGAGTGGTTTGGCCCTCCGGGCCTGCTGCAAAACTAACATAACCTAAACCTACCTAGTTTCTGGTTATGAAAATGGAAAAAAAAGTCTTGTTTAATAACAGGTTAACAGTGAAAAAAAATCATTATTCATAACCAGTTATGAAATCTTACTTGTGAAAGTGGACGAAAGGAAATTGACTCAAGCATATTTTTCTTGAAATGGGTGTCAAATTAACGCTCGTGACCGTACAGTCACCATCAAATATCGAAGTAGGCGTTCAAAAATACCCGCACTCAACTCAATTAATTAAGCAGTGTTGTAGAGTGTGTTGAGATATTTTTGCACACTTTGTTTGCTGCGAAGTGTTTAAAGTCGTACCTAATACTTTAGTTGCTTACATTTACTCCAACCGACCTACAACATCCGACATTATGGGAATACGAGCATATTTGGAAGGTATTATAGGAATGAAGACAACATGAATTGATTATTTTACTGAGCAGAAATTATGGAAAGTACATAATTGTATTAACGCAGACATCACAGGAACATCGGAGTGTACGGATCCAGTGAATCTGCACTGCAGTCCTTCTAGACAATGCATACTATGTGGCAAAATTGGTGGGCGAAGTGGCTGGAGACAGTGGTGTTGGTTTTTTTCTGAAATTAAAACAAAATGACTTATCATAATTTTTGTCATGAATATAAACTATAACTTTGTTTCTACATTTTTTTTACATTCAAGTCAAATATTCGTAAGGGCGCTAAAATACTGAAATATTGTTGGACAAAGGTTAAGAAATGTTATGTACTCGCTGTCTCCAACAATAATATATTATCCAATATAGGGCTGAAACTATTGGACACGTCTAGAGGCAGAGAGCGTGTCAGATAATTTTGAGCGTAACGCAATGGGAAATATAAATTATTATTGGCGACTGTACTTATTCTCATTTAGTTTAGGTATATTGGTTTTGCAGACACTTTAGAGAGATCAAATAACTTATATGAATAAAAAGCAAATTATTTACATAGATTTAATGCTTAATCTTTGGCCAAAGTAGCTGGTCACCCGAAACGTCATTTAGGCATGAGGATTATTTACAGTATTCAGCCATTTCCCTTATCGTTTTGTTTTGGGAACGATACCACACTTATTGAGGAAATTTCCTTAATGAGTTATCTCATGCCTCCCCCAATAACCCGGCACAAACATGTAGACTTGGCTAAAAGCAGACATATTTATGCCGTTTCAGTGGTTTGACTGATGCAGCTGCCGTTCTCAGTTTGACAGAGGAAGTTTGAAGTGGGACCTAGGCAGCGTATCCATGCAGGTAACGTCCGCCAGGTTAGGTAAAATACTGAAAATACGGAATAAAACTGTATACACACCATGATCTGCATTTGCGAATATCATTATAGGTATTCAGTGGACTTCATAAATATTTTCGTAGTTCCAATCGCGTGTAGTCTAGTTCCCTGTAAATTAAAAATTAACTGTATATCTATATCACAAACACGCTGCTCCAGTTAATTGTATCGAGTACAGGCTAGTGTACTATTCTGCCCATGCAATTACGATTAGTATAGTACCGCAATTTTAGCAAATGTTATCCGATTTTAAGGTGTAGCTGGAAGAAAGTCAAACACAACTACACTAAATAAATAAAGAATCGTACATACATACATACATTAACCCTGAAAACATTACACTCCTTATTTTAGGCGGTCATGTAAAAATAGTTGGGTATGCCTGTGCGCCCCTGCTGCGCTTTCACGTGATTTGAACATAAACCTCTATCTGATCTTCATTATTGATTTAAATAGGGAAACTGTTTAACAAACACCTGGGAGACGCGTTCATACAAAGGAAGTAACTTTTCTTACATGTTACAAGAATTCATAACACATACATACACGTACATATTTACCTTAGAATAACACACAACACAATCACAATCTCATAACATTTTATGAAAAACAACATGTAAATAAATAATGTAACAAATACAACATAATACGTACCTAGAATGTTTATTTCCAATGCACATCCTGCGACAGCGTCAACTTGACTTTTAAGGTCGAAAAGTATAGACAAAATTTATAATTTTTAGAAACAAAAACTAGACTGTCGAGCGAGGTTGTATTCATCGTGGGCATACACCTTGGCTAGATTAATCATTTTTGACAACGCATGTCGACAGTGATCGCCTAACGCTAGCGTTACATTCGATGGCGACTTGTCTAGCCTATAGCGCCAAGTGACAGGTGATCACCAAAGTGATCGCCTAACGCTAGCGTTCGTGAACGATGGCAACTTGTCTAGCCCCACTGGTTACTCACGGTAAGTCACGTCTACGTTTACGGCGAAGAAAGTCGTAAACAAGGGTTCTGATAATACGGGCCCCAAGTTCAAGTTCATGTTAGTTATGTTTGCGGTCAAGATCTTTTCTTTACGATTACTCTAACTTCGAAGGATGGCGACTTATTCTCTTTTTGAGAGAAATAGTCCCTTTTTAGACAAACTTAATTGAAAGTTGAATTGCATGACTAATAAAGCGGGTTTGTCGATAGTTACTTTAAACTATTCTGTTGTTAAAACACACACTTTTTACTTTAAAAGAAGTAGAGGTGAGGCATTCAAGTATTCAAGAATGTTTAATAATGGTTCCGTGTTGTGTGGACAAAGACGTAAAGCTTACCCATTCACATGTACAGGACATTAATACAATAAATAATATCAATAATCTCTCGCAATAACCTTTTTGTAATAGTTGTAAAATATATAAAAATAATTTTTTGTTACCTATTTCAAGTTATACCCACAAAACATACCATAATCGAAAATTAAAGCCAAAATTGTAACAATAAGTTCGTATACCCAAGTAGTTATTTGTATCCACCGACCCGTTTCCTTCCGGACCGTTCCGTCGATTCCGTTTCATGAATGTGAACTAACACGTGCCTTTTCATTACAATATGAATGTCACCGAAATACACGCGAGCAAAGTATGTATTTTCTAAAAACATGAACCATGCCCTTCTAAATAAACACTGAAATACATACATACCTACATACCCCGTGTGGTTGCCGGGTTAGAATAGTGCCACTCCATGTCTTCCCGTGGATGTCGTAAGAGACGGCTAAGGGAATAAAGGCGTATAGTACTGTTAGGCGATGGGCTTGCAACCTGTCACTAATACACTGGTAAACATCTTAGCCTAAGTGTGCAAAATGACAATGTGGTTACAGAATTATCAACAAGTTTTTAGAGTTGTTGGTAATTCTGTAGCTCTGCCTACCCCACTCTGGGAATAAAGGCGTGAGTTTATGTATGTATGTATGTATGTACCTACATACCGTCGCGTCTTCATCCCATAGTGGTTACAGGATTACCAACAACTCTAACAACTTGTTGTTAATCCTTTAACCACATTTTGCACAACAGGCTAAGATGTTTACCATGTGTATATTAGTGACAGGTTGCAAGCCCATCGCCTAACAATACTACAAGCCTTTAAGCACTGAAATAGTTTATCCACATGAGGCTTAAATGTCAGGATTCTTTACTTTACCTCACAAACATGTAGCTTAGGTACACGTATCTAATTTCATCATAATTAGAGCGAGTACATACGAAAAAGAACCTTTTATTTCAAACAACAAACTTGCTACTTCAAAAGACGTAGGGGTAGAACGTTCATAGCTTTTGTTTCGCCACCATCGTGTTACGCCCTATGCAGTCACGGAGATTCAATTACGGCAGTGTGGAGATAATTTTGTGCTCAGAATCTCCGTCGCATTCAGTTACATACCTTTTTGAGCGTGGAAATGCACGGTGCGTATTTCAAAACACTCTAGCGTGTTAGGTTTTAATGGGGTCGAAAATACCAGGGACCGGCCCGCTATCCCATTCAAGCGATTTTAAATGGGTTTTTATAAGGATTTATTTAGAAAAGCCGTATCGCTTGAAAGCCGTTACGTCTGGTCCTAGTCCTGTCCTAGTCTTGTTCGATTATGATTTTAAAGCGCTGTATTTTGAGTGATACCGGTATCCTTTTTAACTTAAGCGCTATTTATAAGGGTTACCCTAATAAAAAGCCGTTCAATTGGGTTTTAAGCGCTATTTACAAGGGTTACCCTTATATTTGGTTATGAAATAAAAGAGCAGGATATCAATTTAATGCTGCCGATCTGAGATTTAGCTCTTTAGGTTTCCCTTATGTGAAGTCATATATATCTTCCAAAGGGGTTATTCTTTTAGTGGATTATACTTCGAGAGGTAAGTCTTTTAAAGGCTTTTATCGGGGAATGGGTGGTCGCGTCCCTGGAAAATACTATTAGGTTTAATCCAGCTACGGCGAATTAGTGGGCAAATCAACATTTGTTACAATAAAACAAGAACTACCATGTCACATTTCTAAGTAGATACGTACCTAGTTTATTGGTCATTCAATTCAACAAATTCGTAATATTGGACCAATATTCGTTACCAAAATTAATAACTAGAAATTAGATGTATAAGTACCAGGCATTTTGGACACCCAAGATGTCGGACGAGTTGATTTAGTTTTCCACTTCCCGTTAGAAGTTGATTCCAAGAAAAAATCTAAATGTACGCCTAGGATACCTTAAGTATACCTCTAAATTTCAAGAGCATTATAGTTCACAAGTTTAGACTGTGCTTTGTCTATCAGTCAGTCATGAAAGGTCCAAGTGTATAACAGATTAGTACATTATTAACCAAGGGATGAAAGTGATCAATTGCAGCCCGAGATAGTTCGAGGGTGCAATTGATACTTTTTCCTGAGTTAAACACTCTAGCTTTCATTTCTTTATGAGGAAAGTAACAAAAACAGTTGTTTTTAACATTTTTGAGAAAAAAATATGACGTCAAATACTAGGAGTGCATAAACGTTAAAAGTACATTGCTGTGACGCGTGGGAGACTTCCACGCTGTGTCGTGTGCGCCGGCTATCTACCCATTCAAATTTAACTTTCCGAATAGGAGAGATGAAGTTTATTTTGTCTGACTTTACATTATTATATTAAAAAATATAACAAAGCAAACCACGTCGTAGGGTTTAATCCATGAGCTCATAACAGTTTCTTTACGAAGTCGTTAACTTTTTGCGCCATCTTCCCACTAAGGTGACGTGCTGACGTGTAATTAATTAGTAACTTCGGAACTGGCCGCGGAATTGACTTAATTGCCTAAAACATACTTTCTTCCTATTTTTGTACTGCCGCAGGATACCAACAGCAACAGTAGGTATATTGTTTCAGCCTGAGATCTAACCTTCTAAATATCCTCAAGAAAAACACCATTTCTATATAGCTACTAGCTATAAGCCAGCTAGCTTTGTCTTTTACCCTCGGCGTAAAATGAACTGCTTAGTTCATCATCATCATCATCATTAAATTTAAGAGCTAGGCTCTTGTCAGTGAAGTAATTGCCACTTTTTTCTACTCTGTGCTAGCTCTTTCACTTCCTGATACGACACGACATTGGCCTTCTGTCTTATTTGGTTGAACTGCGTAGTTATGTCATGATAAACCCCTGTATGGCTTAGCCAAGATACAATTGCTGGGGCTGCTAACGTTTCTATTTTCTATCGATTGGAAATGTATGTAGATGACGATTGACGCAATCTGTTACTTTACTAAAATCCGATAAATTTTAACGGGTTCTCTGCCTTCTGGCAAAAATGTTTGGAAAAAAGTTCCTATCGTTTCTCAACCGTTTCATTTGCCAACCTGTTTTTTTCTGTAACTGTAAATATTTCAGGTATTTTTATTAAAACTCACCTAACCTAATCCATAGGATTCTACACAATGGTACTGAAATAAATCCTGAAATATTTATAGTTACAGAAAAAAAAGCGGGTTGGCAAATGAAACGGTTGGGAAACGATACATTTTGCCAAATGATTTTCGGCCAAGAGGCAAGGATACCATTTTGTCGATTCTAGGAGATCGCTAACTTAGCGTTAGTTATGTATCATGCCGATTTAATTAAGATAAAAAACTCAGATCTAAACACAAGGTTGATTGTGTTCCGGGGTTTACTCTTGTTATTTATAACAGTTTTGTGGCTGACAGTTTTTCGCGTGTATATCTCCGACAAAGCCCAAATGCTGAGGCTGGCTTTGTTTGCCTTTTTTATCTCGGCTCAGAAAACGGATCCTGGTTTACATCGTTTCCTTTGAGAATTTTATTTATTCTCCTTATATTATTTACTTTAGCACTTAAATGGAGTGAGCGGTTGAATCTCTCCTTAAGCTGTTCTTGGTAATTTGTGTTCTTTATTTGTTGTAAAAAGTACCTATTATTTACATTATAATTTGCATTAGGTACCTATAATCAAAGCTATCATAAATTCCGAACAGTGTTCTGTTATTTTAAAATTCAATAAGCCTTAATTATTTAAACGTCACACTGTTACTATTTCAATAAGAATAGAGTTAGCTCTTTATAAATGAATATTTATAGACATTTAAAATACCAGAACACTGATCCGAATTGACCCCTATGCCTTCCATTTTACTAACCCATTTTGTTGTGCTGCCACAATTCCGTTGCTCTTATTACGGGAGCTACCAATTAAAAGCTTTCATCTAAGTATCTTCCCGGTTAATTTGCCTAACAAATAAGGTGCGTACTTGCGTAGGTAAGCTGATGTAATATTAACGCGGATCCCTTTGGAGCTGCGGTTTTAGATGGGTGCAGGGATGCCGAGATTTCAGCACAAAGTTGTTTACTTTCAATAACAAAATGTTCCATTTTAAGGAGTTTCTTTGGATTTAAGAGCGGTGGCGTGGTTTGTGTTGATGGTTAAGGAAGCGTGGCTAATGGGACTGAAGGTAGCGATTGATAAGATAGTACTTAAAAGTATATCGAGTGAAATAAACTAACTACTTTTGGACCATTATTTATTAACGCTTTACATTTTCTTACGTAGCTCGATTGTTTCAAGTTATCTTACTTGAACAGTATACATTTAAGGCGTTCGATCTGCATATCAAATGTGACTAGGTACTTATGATTTCCCCATAGCCACATGTCTTTTGTATAAAAGAATAAAAACTAATTATGTATGTCAATATACAATAAAAAATACTAGTGTAGTAAAACTTTTCACTCAGTTGACAATTTTATTCAGTATTAAAATGAGTTCTCAGTTCAGGGTTGCAACATTGTCTTATAAATTGATAGGATACAGGATAACAGAGTGGGGTGTCGCAAAACCCGATCCCCGCAGGAAACCGCAACGTGTCTTATTCGTTTTCCACACTATTTTATTTTGATGGGACCTCATTTGTTGGCAGTAAATCGGACAGAGAAAGATTGATATCGGTACGAGAATGACCACCGCTGCTCAGCTGTACTTTGTGGTACTGTCGCCCAAAGGAAATTGTGGGAAGACAAAATAAATAGTGCAGTTGAAAATAGTTTTGCAGTGAAACTTTCAATGTATGTCAATTTAGTTTCTTCACTGACGATAAAGTAAAATCTGTGCTGCGATATCTTCAAAGGATCTACGCAAACTTATACTTTAAAACTCTGCTGGCATGCCCGTACTTAGAGAACCAGGCCCTGCCACTTAGCCCTTGCATTTTTGCCAGCTTTTGGGCTTATATGATGGTTCCGCCACAGGGAGCCCTAGGCCAGGCAATTACAGGATTATCCGCCGTTAAGTGCCTATGTGTATTTTATGTTTAAATAGGTAAATTATCGTCATCATGAGAGCTTAATACCGTCCACTGCTTCTAATAGGCGTTTCCGGAAGCATAATTGGGTCGGTGCTTATCGCGCATCCAGCTGTTTCCAGCTGCCCTATAAGAGGATTGTGAACCACTTAAATCATGTAGCTCCCCTAAATCAAGTACAGTTTTCTCGATTTTTGAATATGTTCCAGTTATTATGAAAAACTAGGTCTGTAAGTTCCCGTTTTTTTTTAAACATACAGACATAGACAAGGTATTCAAAAGTCGTAAATCATAACTGTATAAAGTTTTTAAACAAATTTAATTGGAAACCAGTTATGATTTCCACGGTTTACTTTGCTTTTAAATTTTCATTTCTGGGGTCTAAAGCAGTTCAGTAAATGAGAGAAAGGGACAGAGCTGTAAAATTACTATAGCTCTGTCCCTTTCCCTCAACCTAAACTGAATTGCTTTAGTATTTCATAATAGCCCCCTGATGTCTTATGCATCCCTAATCTCGACTAGATCACAACGTTTTCTTAGATAGGAACGTTTTACGTTTTCTTAATATGGGAGATAGAAGCTCTCAGCCCGAGTGCATTGAAGAATGTTTGCAAAGTGGTTAGTTGGAACAGGATGAAAGAAGTCTGAGATAACCCTAAGTGGCGTGATGTGTATTACGGCAGCATGTTTGTAGGATGGTTATTTCTACAGGCTGATGTTAATATGGATCTGATATGACATTTGATAACACATGAAATGTGTCAATCTACCTTCAACCAACGTATTTTATTTTAAGCAAGACTTACGTTATTCTGTACAGAGCTGTTACTCTCTCAAAAACAATGGACGATCGGACGAACGAGCGAAATCGCAGCGGCGAGATTAAGTAGTCCCGTCAGAGCAAACAAAACACATTTTTAGCGTGTGTATTTTCAATTTGTTAGCATAGCTTCAGTCGATAAGATCGAACGTATAATTGAAATTGCTTAATTGAAAATGCACGCGCTAAAATGTGTTTTGTTTGCTCTGACGGGACTACTTAAACTCGATGTGATTTTGCTCGTTCCTCCGACCGTCCGTTGTTTTTGAGAGAATAACACCCCAGGTTTTATTGTTGATTGTTGAGGGTGTTTCAATACTTTTAAAGTGTTTCGGGCTAAAAAACATTTAATCGGCGAATACAAATGGATCCGGAATGGATATAAAAGTCAACAGTAAAAACATTGTTTATTCAATTGTGCTCAGAAAATTTAAGCTGAAAAAGGTGTTAGAATTTGCCTGGCTTACCGTACAGCGGGTATAACACCAAATACGAGTGCTAAATGACATCATTTGTCACGCGCGATGTGTGAAGCGAAATTACTCGATCAACTCGCCTATTCGCCGGGAAGCATTTTTTTACGATGTTTGCTATGGGTTATAAATATCCTTCATATTCTAAGGATTACCTCTTCTTACAGAAGATTATGATGATCCTAGTGATATAATATGTAGGTAGGTACTATATTATTGATATTGATGTTAATATTGGACGTTTTCTTTGAGGTGCACAAATAAAAGTCGTTACGTTGGGATCAAAAAGTATATACTTTTGCATTTAAGAATATTCAAATAGACTTGCCCTTTTATTCGTAAAAGCGCAGTAGCTAAAGCATTTGAATTTGAATTTGATTTTGATAGAAAGTGGCAAAGAATACTTTGACTAAAATAGGTTTAATGTGCGTTTATGAATAAGAGCGTTAAACAGTATAAATCCACAATGCATTGTATTACCTCATTGAAAAATCAGCTGGACGTTCGTTAGTTTAGACGAGCACCAGAAAACGATTTTTAAACACTTAATTTCATTGATCTTTAGGATGCAATTGGCAATATCTTTATGTTGTATCGTAAAAACGGTAAAACAACCGTATACAGAAGAACGTACCTATATAAATAGAAGTTACATTTATTTAACCTTAAATTTAATATTATCAATAAATTATTGATATGTGATAAGGATATGAGAATTTGAACCTAAATCAAGCAAAAACCAGATTGCATTTACAATTAAGTATACACGACGACGCGCTGGCCTAGTGTGTAGTGACCTTGCCTACGAAGCTAGCGGTCCTGGGTTCGAATCACGGTATGGGCAGATATTTGTGTGATGAGTGCGAATATTTGTTCCTGAGTCATGGATGTTTTCTATGTATTTAAGTACCTATATATTTCTCTATATAAGTATTTATATCGTTGTCTAGTACCCATAGTACAAGCCTAGAGCTTAGTTTGGGACTAGGTCAATTGGTGTGAGATTGTCGTATATATTTCTCTATATAAGTATTTATATCGTTGTCTAGTACCCATAGTACAAGCCTAGAGCTTAGTTTGGGACCAGTGGGGCTAGACAAGTTGCCATCGTTCACGAACGCTAGCGTTAGGCGATCACTTTGGTGATCACCTGTCACTTGGCGCTATAGGCTAGACAAGTCGCCATCGAATGTAACGCTAGCGTTAGGCGATCACTGTCGACATGCGTTGTCAAAAATGATTAATCTAGCCAAGGTGTATGCCCACGATGAATACAACCTCGCTCGACAGTCTAGTTTTTTTTTCTAAAAATTATAAATTTTGTCTATACTTTTCGACCTTAAAAGTCAAGTTGACGCTGTCGCAGGATGTGCATTGGAAATAAACATTCTAGGTACGTATTATGTTGTATTTGTTACATTATTTATTTACATGTTGTTTTTCATAAAATGTTATGAGATTGTGATTGTGTTGTGTGTTATTCTAAGGTAAATATGTACGTGTATGTATGTGTTATGAATTCTTGTAACATGTAAGAAAAGTTACTTCCTTTGTATGAACGCGTCTCCCAGGTGTTTGTTAAACAGTTTCCCTATTTAAATCAATAATGAAGATCAGATAGAGGTTTATGTTCAAATCACGTGAAAGCGCAGCAGGGGCGCACAGGCATACCCAACTATTTTTACATGACCGCCTAAAATAAGGAGTGTAATGTTTTCAGGGTTAGGGCCTGTTTCACAATCGACAAGTAAATTTATCTGTCACATAAAGTTGTCTCTCTCCTTGTCTATTTTCAAGTGTACGACATAGAAAGGGCTAAACTTATCCGTCAAATATCCTTTACTTGTCGATTGTGAAACAGGCGGTAAATGTATGTATGTACTTATGTACGATTCTTTATTTATTTAGTGTAGTTGTGTTTGACTTTCTTTCAGCTACACCTTAAAATCGGATAACATTTGCTAAAATTGCGGTACTTAATCGTAATTGCATGGGCAGAATAGTACACTAGCCTGTACTCGATACAATTAACTGGAGCAGCGTGTTTGTGATATAGATATACAGTTAATTTTTAATTTACAGGGACCTAGACTACACGCGATTGGAACTACGAAAATATTTATGAAGTCCACTGAATACCTATAATGATATTCGCAAATGCAGATCATGGTGTGTATACAGTTTTATTCCGTATTTTCAGTATTTTACCTAACCTGGCGGACGTTACCTGCATGGATACGCTGCCTAGGTCCCACTTCAAACTTCCTCTGTCAAACTGAGAACGGCAGCTGCATCAGTCAAACCAGTGAAACGGCATAAATATGTCTGCTTTTAGCCAAGTCTACATGTTTGTGCCGGGTTATTGGGGGAGGCATGAGATAACTCATTAAGGAAATTTCCTCAATAAGTGTGGTATCGTTCCCAAAACAAAACGATAAGGGAAATGGCTGAATACTGTAAATAATCCTCATGCCTAAATGACGTTTCGGGTGACCAGCTACTTTGGCCAAAGATTAAGCATTAAATCTATGTAAATAATTTGCTTTTTATTCATGTAAGTTATTTGATCTCTCTAAAGTGTCTGCAAAACCAATATACCTAAACTAAATGAGAATAAGTACAGTCGCCAATAATAATTTATATTTCACATTGCGTTACGCTCAAAATTATCTGACACGCTCTCTGCCTCTAGACGTGTCCAATAGTTTCAGCCCTATATTGGATAATATATTATTGTTGGAGACAGCGAGTACATAATATTTCTTAACCTTTGTCCAACAATATTTCAGTATTTTAGCGCCCTTACGAATATTTGACTTGAATGTAAAAAAAATGTAGAAACAAAGTTATAGTTTATATTCATGACAAAAATTATGATAAGTCATTTTGTTTTAATTTCAGAAAAAAACCAACACCACTGTCTCCAGCCACTTCGCCCACCAATTTTGCCACATAGTATGCATTGTCTAGAAGGACTGCAGTGCAGATTCACTGGATCCGTACACTCCGATGTTCCTGTGATGTCTGCGTTAATACAATTATGTACTTTCCATAATTTCTGCTCAGTAAAATAATCAATTCATGTTGTCTTCATTCCTATAATACCTTCCAAATATGCTCGTTTTCCCATAATGTCGGATGTTGTAGGTCGGTTGGAGTAAATGTAAGCAACTAAAGTAGGTACGACTTTAAACACATCGCAGCAAACAAAGTGTGCAAAAATATCTCAACACACTCTACAACACTGCTTAATTAATTGAGTTGAGTGCGGGTATTTTTGAACGCCTACTTCGATATTTGATGGTGACTGTACGGTCACGAGCGTTAATTTGACACTTTCACAAGTAAGATTTCATAACTGGTTATGAATAATGATTTTTTTTCACTGTTTCTTAACCTGTTATTAAACAAGACTTTTTTTTCCATTTTCATAACCAGAAACTAGGTAGGTTTAGGTTATGTTAATTTTGCAGCAGGCCCGGAGGGCCAAACCACTCAGAAATAGGACCTCCGCGTAAGCGGAGCTCCGTCGCCACTGTCCAATTGATTTGAAAATAAGGTTATAAAAATGGAAAAAAGTCTTGTTTAATAACTGGTTATGAAACAGTGGAAAAAAATCCTTATTCATAACCAGTTATGAAACCTTGGTTATGAACGTGGACGAAAGGGTCAATTTCATTAGAGATGTCAAGTCATTTGTAACTTTTAGGAAACTCAACCTTATTATTGTAGAATGTCACATTGACTTTGGACCTAAGGTGGGTACCAAATTTAATCTCGTGACTGTACAAGTTTAGTTAAGATGACGTTTCAGCATTCGTGGCCATGACGCACCGTCTAAGAACGAAGCAGAAAATATGAATGATCTCGGAAATGGATTATGCTAAGGTAAAAGCTCCTAAAGGTAAGTGCTCCAGTTATGAACAATTCCATAAATATAAGTCTCTGATTGATAATGCTTTTAGTGCTACAATTAGATTATATTGAATTATTCGGGATTACTACTATTAGAATAAAATTTTAGTATTGATATGTTTTCATTTAAAAAAATGATAATGTTCATCACTGGAGCCTTGTCCATAATAGGTGCTTTTACCCTTTTTTAAAGGGCAACCAAAAATTTGAACAATGTCAAAAAATGTCAAGACAGTTACTTATTGTGTTCCCATATTGATTGAATACAAATTGTCATAAAACTAGTACTTACTTTATGTACAAAATTCAGCCATTTCCTTTATCTCTTTTTTTTTGGGAAAGATAACACGTCTTGCAGCCGCCATATTAGTTAATGCGACTGCTGTGCACAGGCAGAACGACATATTTGGCATCAGGGAGTTGCCCTCTATCCTGTCAGGCCAGAATAATCCATTTCCGAGATCGTAATCAAATTAGTTGTGACCTCCTGTAATAACAGTGGTGGCAAAATAATTAGGAACGCTTGCATTTTTCCCATATAATTGCCTACAAATATACTTTCAATTTTGACTAATCAAAAAGTTCTAGACCTATTTTATTTTTAGTTACACTTATCGTTAATTAACCTTTTCAACGCTATGTCAAAAACAAAGTCGTCGCTCACACGCCAATGACAGCTAAACACCAAAGCTAATGTCAACTTTACCTCATAGCCACTCAGGTTTAATTTGCGCTGTCAACCATGACGGAAATATCCGTCGTTGGCGTTGAACCAGTGGTGCGGATATATCCGTCAATGGCGTGGAAAAGGTTAATAAACTAAGCCTCAAATTTTTGTACGGTTTACCGCTATTAAAAACGAATATTTTTTATAGGGATTTAAAAACTTAGTGCTGACGTGTCCATACAAAGTTTTTTTAACATGAAATTGATGAAATATTCGATTTTAGCAGCGACAAACTGTACATACATTTAAACCTTAGATTATTATATAATGATAAGTGAAAACTAAAAATAAAATTGGTCAAGAAAATTTTGATTGGTGGTCAAAATTTAAGTCATAATTGTATTATATCTTACGAGAAAAACGCAAGCGTTCGGTTCCTAATTATATGGCCACCAGTGTAACATCGAGCAATGAAACTTTACTAAAATAATGTACTTCGATTTTGTTTTGAACGTTTAATACTTGAAATCAATACTTTTTTGATTCATAGCATTTTTTTGTATGAGGTTTTAAACATAATAAATTAATAGTAATTCAAACTCATTTCACCAAACAATTAAGTATAATCCTGCCTCTAATTAGTAGGGCTCATCCTGGATTTGGCTCCAATTATAAAAGGACTGCTCCGCACTACAATATAACCTAGAGGGCGACCTTTGAGACATTGAATGGAAGTTGAGATACTCCTTCCATACAGGCTGCAGGCTCCGTGTAAAAATGAAACACTGGAGTGTGTAATTCTGCGACAAGGGGTTGATAATAGTATATGGACATCCGGCATCGTCAACCAGCCCTCTGAAGGATTTTCTTAGTTGCCTAAAACACACAAAAGTTATTTTATCAATAAATTGTATGATATCGGTTAGGTATACTTATTTGACCTCGCTATTAGTAACTAAGTACTATTTTTTTCCGAAAACCATACTACTATTATAATATATATAATATAAATAAAGAGTTTTCAATGAAAGAAAAAACGCTCCCTCGGTTAATTTAAACCTTGGGCGGGACCTCGTGAATAAAAAACATTACACATATTCAGGGAATGAAACATCCAATACTTTCATTAAATATATGTCATAACTTACTCTTGTCTTATACGAGACCTAGCTTCATCCGATTGTAGGAAGACGATCCTCCTCTTCAAGACTGTGTCGTTGTTGAGAGCATCCCCCACTTCACGGATGCATCTACTAGCAGCGGTCCGTTGCGTTAATTGGTTAGATACCCCGTGATCCTCTGATCCGACCTTGTCGCCAGAAAGCTCACAACAAAGCACACAGCACCTGAAATAATCGTAATAAATATCTTTATTGGTACTGACAGGTTTCATTGTAGGTATTGTTTATATAATGCACATGCCAACTTATACATGTTAAAATCAAAATGATGCTTACCTTCAGTTCAAAGAGAACCTCCTTCAATCTCCTCAACGAAGTCAGGGAACGCAAAAGGCTGCAAAGAACTCTAAATGAGACCTTGCTTAACGTAAAATGTTCCTGAACAGCATTTCATGCATCCAGTCCGCGGCCTCCAGGCTCGCACGAGAGATTTCTCTGGGTCGGCGCCTGGATAAGCTCGTACTGTTGTGAGCAGCGTATATGTAAGTCTCAGCGGAAGCATTTTTAATAAGAAATCAATGTTCAAACAATATATTTTATGCGACCGCGAGGCAATGATGACAGTGATGACACGGACTCAGTTGACAGTTTCTTGGTCGTTACGGCCGTCCTTAGATACCGCCCTTAGATACCGACGTTTATATCGCACTGCTAGATTAAAATAGTAGTAACTCAAAATACAATGCATATTAAAATCAACTTTAATTCAACTCCTTTGAACTTAAAACCAAACTAGCAAGGATTTTGGGTTCATACTGTTTTGATCTAGAAGGTCGACATGGCGATAGGTGCTCGTGTTCTATTCGACCTGTCAAAAGGGCAACTTGTCTAGCCTTTGTGTCAAAATAGTACCGCGTAACGACTGTAGTCGTCAAACCTATCACTAGCGCGAGTGATAGTGATCACTTTTCAGCGTGTCAGTTGTAACGAGTGATATATCACGTGACTTACGTCATTCCCATACATTTTTCAATGACAACACATGTCGCCAGTGATCACCTAACGCTAGCGTTCGTGAACGATGGCAACTTGTCTAGCCCCACAGGTCAATTGGTGTGAGATTGTCCCATTATATATTTTTTTTTTATATAGTAAATAAATATCAGGGGACAATGTCACTCAGGAACCAATGTTACCGGGATTTGAACCCAGTCCCGCTAGCTTCGTAGGCTGGGTCACTTCACTACTAACTAGGCCAACGCGTCGTCTCACGTATACAGTTTAAACATATTAAACACTAGAACCACTCTAGAGATTCAATTTAATTCATATTAAAAGCATTCGAGAATTAATAAGTGCCCAGCGGTACGTATTATCTTGTCACATATTTATGGCTGCTAATTAATAAGTTGGTTGTTTGCTTTGTCGTTTCATTGTTGACGCTCCTTAATTACCAACAAGGGCCGGTTCACAAAGGCCGATTTAACCGATCGAAATTTTGTGTATAAAACAACTAGATAGGTAGGCTGGTAACCGGTGTACTAAATAAATACCTACTTCTAAGTTTCCGAGGCTTTGCCAAAATCAACAAACGACATCCCTATCTGTTAAAGAAAGATTGTTTTTTATTGCTCGTTGAATGTTATTCTTAACCGAATTCAAAAAAAGGAGGTTCTCAATTGGTCGAGTTATTTTTTTTTGTCATTTGATTTGATGTAAAACGAATTCTAAAGGGTTGAAAGTATCTTCAAAACTCCGAAATAAATGTTACATACAAAAATATCAAATTCGAATTCAAAGTCAAACCATTTATTTCAATAGTTAAATGAATTATAATTTCTTATCCTAAAGTTAGCAAAAATACGGTATAATAAAATAAAAGTGAAAGTAAAAGTAAGGACGACAGCACTTAGTACGCCTTGACTGTCAGTACATGGATCATATCATATGGCAATGATTCAAATACAATCAATTAACCATAATATCGGTGATGCTGATTTAACGTTAAGCACACTAACATTTTATTCTGTATACAAATATTTGCATAAACAAATAGCAGAAGCTGGTACCAGCACCGATGCTCATTTGTTTTCAAGCCGAACGATTTACCCTAAAAGGTTTGATTTAGGGATATGTTTTTCTTATTTGCCAACCTACATGGCGGTATTGATTGGTAGGGAGAACATTAGCCTGAAACCACGCCAAATGTGACTCAGGAAAAGCATTAGTGTTACGCACATTCGTCGATAAAAAGCCCCACGCTTTTGCCAGTATAGGGGGAAAGAATAAAATAAAATGTCCAAAACAGTAGGTAAGTACATTATTCCGTCAAAGTCAAGGGTTTTATAAGTGGGAGCCCGTTGTTTCCCATATTTTTATTCATGTATTTATTTATTTAATCTTTATTGCACAGAAATAAGTACGAATGGCGGATCTAATGCCTAAGAGCATTCTCTGCCAGTCGACCAAATAAGCAAACAGACATTTATATAGTGGGTGCACAGAAAAAAGAAGACAGACAGAGATAAATCTAAAAACTTAAAACATAATTATTTTTATTGTTGCTAAAACTTCCTACAATAAACATTTATGTCATATACAACGTGGGAACGAGTAACCCGATAAATTTTAACCATCGATTCTAGAGCCAATTTGTAGTATAATCAATTTCTTAGTAAATAATGCTTTAGGTGACAAAGTTCAAATTAAATTAACTATGGAATATTTTTTTTAATAATAAATATCTTGGAAATTATGCGTTATTGGACTACATGTTATATCACATTATATACTACAAAATGGGCTCTAGAATCGATGGTTAAAGTTTGTCGGATTCCTCCTTCCCACGGTGTATAAAACATATAATAGTTATAATACATAATTATCTTTAAATAAATATAAAGATTTAATATACCTATACAAACAAAAACAGAGACTAAAATGAACATGATATGATGAGAAACGATATGTGTATACACGATATATATGACTGTGTGGTGCCGGGTAAGAATAGTGCCACTCCATGTCTTCCCGTGGATGTCGTAATTGGCCACTAAGAGAATATAGGCTTGTAGTACTGTTAGGCGATGGGCTTGCAACCTGTCACTAATACGCTGGTAAACATCCTTGTGCAAAATGTGGTTACTGAAAATTATCAACAAGTTTTTAAAGTTGCTACACCACTATGGGATTACAGGCGTGAAGGTATGTATGTATGTATGTATACACGACATGTGCATACTATTTACCTACGCTTCCTTCAAGAAAATGCTTACGGAGCATCGCTTGAAAGAAAGCTTTTTAAGGGTTCGTCTAATATGAAGTGGGAGCGCATTCCAGAGACGGATTGCCTGAAGGGCGAAATAATTTGACATGAAGCCAGTACGTTGAAAAGGAATAGTGAGTTTAAGAGAGCAGGAGGCACGCAGTTCGCACCCTGGACGGGGAGTATCAAAAGTAACGTTTAAGATAAATACACGTTAAAAACAAACAATAAACGTTGATGTACGTTTTTTTGGTTATAAAGTATTTGTTTTCGTTATTATTGAGACGTAATCTTTATATCGCTGGACCGCAAGCTTTTCCGGATTTCTTTAATATTTAACGTGCAGATTATATAGGTTAGGATACGTTTGACTTGTAAAAATCCTGAAAAAGTAACAGTTTTTTTAAATACCAGCGTTGTGACTTGCGATAATTATGACCTAAAACTGATTATGACTAAAATAATCATGGTAGTCAATATAGACCATTCTAAGTAGGTATTTCCTAAATAAGATGGAAAATATAATATATGATATAAGACCTATTATGAGTATAAAGACTATACAGTAACAAAATAATAACAAAACGTCGAATTTACTACAGTATCCAATCAAAAACTTAACTTTAAAACATTAACCCGTTTTTGATGACGTTAGATAATTGTTTTCAATTACAAATAGACAGTTGAATAGTTTACATAAAATACTTTTTGTCCCTAAAAAAACGATAATTCTTTATGGAAAAATGACCGAACGTTCTTATTACGCACTCGGTTTGAAACCTTTTTAAAGTGAACATTGATAAAATGACAGGTGTAATATGAAAGTGCTTATCATTTCCATTAACTTTTATCCCCGAGGACTCGATTCGATTTGTCATTGAAGTGTGGACACACGTTAGTCATTGTTCAGGCTAACAATGAGAACACACCGGTAGGCTGTAGGCACAGTTCGAAATAAAAAAATGGCGTCGTTTATCACACCCTGTACACGCAAGGGCATGACACAAGCGTATTTTTCCATGGTATTTTTAAAAGTTGGAAATATGAAACGGATTGTTAGGTGTTTTTAGGTTTCAGAGAGAATTTATTGTTCGTTTTGTTGCACGCGAGTATTAATACGTGTTTAAATCAATGTAGTAGTTAGTCTAGGCGGGAAAATGGTTGTGATATTTTTGTATAGAATGGCTCAATGAGACAAAATAAAAACAAAAAACAAAATTCAAAGTATTTATTTAGTAAATTGGCGACACGAGGGCTCTTCTATACGTCGGTGATATGTAGTGAATCAACTATCGTTCCGGACAAGGCCATCATTACGGAGAAGTAAAAAAGATAAAAAAGATTCCAGCAAAAGGTAATTTTTTAAATCACAAAGTACAATAATACTAAAAGTAGGTACTTCTTAGATAGTTTATACAATCTATATAAATAATTGTCTGTATCTGATAATTATGATAAAGAATCAGCTAGCGCAGTGCTGCCCTGTCCGATTAGGCGACGAGACTAGCCCCGCACTCACTTCATCAAAACACGATGCACAACCTGCACAGCTGCACAGTGTGGACAGTTGGGAGTATCAGATATACCCAAAAAGAAATACAGTTTTTTGGTCGGAACAAACCATCATGCTTATCAATTCTACGTTCATCAAACAGATCAAACTACAGAATAGTAGCACCTAAATCTACAAGCTCGCATTTCGACAAATACAACCCAAGAGATACTGATATAAATCACTAGAGATCGCTGGTATCGGCATATTCCAAACGATTCGGCAATACGTAAACAAGAACTTCTGGAACTATCCAAAACTTGTAATTAACTCGGATTCTGTTGCTCTGTCATGTACGAATCATGTGCAGTACCGTGAAATGGAAATAAATGCACGGGGAAATCTACTTTGAGATTTCCTTTTATGCTATCTTGGTGGGATTATCTCTGAATATTAGTTTAAATTTATTCATGAGGAAGATTTCAGGGCCTTTTCATAAACGTTTAGGTTTATCTTCAAGTTTTCTTGGAATATTTTACGTTGGTTGATGCAAGAGGATGATGTAATCCAGCATTGTATGATTTGTATGTCACCGGGCTGATGAAGAAGAAGAAAAAGAAGATGATGGTGATGGTAATATTAGCCATCAGCGGGCCTATTGTCTAACGCACTAGCAATCACGATCGTTTTCATTTCGAAAATCGAAGGCTTCTCTGGATACAAAATGAAAACAATGTTCCACTTTAAGGCCGACTGCGATTGCGAGTGCTTTAGGCAATAGCCCCTCTGATGTCCATTCTTGCTTTAATTTTCTGCCTAGCGGATTGCGACGTGTCAGTGTCAGAATGAGTTACCATTTTATAATCTCAATAATGTAAAAAAAGAAACTGAGGGGATATTGCTTAACGCACTCGTAACCGCAATTGTTTTCATTTTGAAAATCGAAGGCTTGTCTGCATATAAAATGAAAACAATTGTTCCGCTTTGAAACCAATTGAGATTGCGAGTGCGTTAGGCAATAGCGACGCTGGACTGACTGACTGACATATCAACGCACTTAACCCAAACCGCTGGGTTTAGACATTCCAAATTTGGCACGTAGGTTCCTTGTGAGGTCTAAGGGTGCATGAAGAAAGAATTTTTGGAAATTCATCCCCTAAGGGTTTAAAATAGGGGCAGTAATGGAAAACCAATTCTACGCGTACGATATGGCGTGAGCGTCCTCTAGTTATCTACACTTCTACACTAATATTATAAAGAGGAAAGGTTTTTATTTTTGTGTGTATGTTTGTAATGAATAAACTCAAATACCACTGTGCCGATTTCAAAAAATCTTTCACATTGGAAAGTTACCTCCATCCTGAGTGATGTAGGTAGGCTATGTTTTATTTTTCTGCGTGGACGGAGTTGCGCGACAGCTAGTATAACGTAAAAGGGGACAATTATCCGTCTAAGTTCTTAACATCTTGATACGACATGACCTTAACTTCCTTTTCCGCATGCTAAATAAATTTAAATAAATAGAAGTTTCCGTACCTATTTTTTTCCTTATCATTTTTATCCTTATCATATCACATCAAACAAGTAAAATCAAACTTTGAGAAAGCTACAAAATCAAGAATGCGGTTAGATGTAAGAAAACTGCGCAAGAAGGCGGGAAATAACACAAGTTTTTATGTTAGTTCACTTAAAGAAAACTCTTTGCTTTTCGCATTTTTGTTCTGAACATACCACAACAAAACTACTTTAGCACGCGTTGTTTTGCTCCAAATACTCATCAAATCCCTTTATTTTTGCGCCCTTTTATTATAAAGATGCATATAATACGTATATTGATACCAGTTTCATTATTTCTGGTTACTCGGCAAGTGCTAGATACACGGGGCTTGGACTAAAGGACTTTATCTACTTCAATAATTGAAACCCAAATTTCTAATAAAAGCATAGTTATTAATGCATATAAACAAAGTTTTACCAACGAAAACGTTACAATAACAACAAACCACAATATTCAGTATATTTTTGCATAAAACTCTATTGATTCAGCTGCACACGTTAACGCAATCGTGATACAATAACAAACCTTCTGTTAACAGAGAGAACAATAAAGTGGGCCCGAGTCAATTTGAATAATCCTTACAATAACCAGGGGATTGTTATTGCTTTCCACTTCGCAATTTAAAACCCGGCCACTGCTCTAAATTAAGGCCGAGTATCTATCGGTATTGCAAACGCTCATAAAGGGTGAACAATGTGTGGGTAGCATTTGTTTATAGCCTCGGTGGCACAGCCTACCTTCACGGTTGGCTTATCCACTTTACTGCCTTAATACCAAAAACCGGGCAAAAGCATGTCGGACCATGCTCAGTGTAGGGTTCTCAAAAAACCACATGTATGAACTAATTTTCCATTTAAAGTTATTTGGTTGGTTACTGGTCTTACATGATTTTTAGTAGGTATAAACACTTTAGTCGCCTGTATCTCAGGAACTAATTAAGTCTACTTAGTCAAGATAGTTTTCCTTTGAAATTCGTTATATGAAATTTCATTAAAAATATTTTTCAGATTTTTAGTATTTGTAGGGGGACGGGACGGACACTTTAGTCTAACAAAAATTGGCGCTTTAAAATTAAATATTTCATAAACTGATCACTAATCTAAAAATTGTTTCCACAAACCCGCAATTTATTTGAAAGACCTATCCAACAATACCCCACAACGGGAGGGACAAATGGGGTAGACGAGAAAAAAAAATACATCCCCACGTTAGAGTGTAGGGGAGGTATCCAAAAATATTTCTTTTTTCAAGATTTTATTTTACCGCTTTTTTGGCGTGACTAATATGTATATTCAAGCCAAATTACAGCTTCTTAGTACTAAGAGTCCCTGAGCTAGGCTGCGGACGGACGGACATGGCGAAACTATAAGGGTTCGTAGTTTGACTACTTACGGTACCCTAAAAAAGGTGGGTTAGTGCATAGTGATAGTAAAAACATTTTGAATTGAATGCTGTTACCAGTAGAGTATAGAATACTTTCAATTACATTGCAGTTAGCTACTTCTTTGGTATTAGGTAGTGCAGTTTAGGGAATGAGCAGTTTGTTAATTTAGGCGGTGAAGTGTAAAAAATTGAACTTCAAACTTAAGCTTAAACTCACCATATTTATTAATTTATATAACTCCGCTCCACTCTAAAAGCTAAACAACGACATATTATGTTAAGGCCCCTTTTTCCACTTCCTTATTAAACTTATTATTTTTATGTTGTTTACGTTATGGTAAAACCAATAAATGATTAAAAGGCAAGAATTTTTTTCAAGCCGGTAAACTTTTTAAGACTGTGTTTATAATTTGGAGTGATCACTAGTATATGGGAAAAGCATCGATAATTGAGTTTATCGATATAGGCCATCCCTAGCTGTAATGTAATTTTGCCTCGAAGAGTCCTATGTCTGGCTATAATAAAGTTAAAATGCAGTAAAAATAGGTGTAAAGACTGTAGAATAGAGGCCCTGATGTAAAATTTATATTTAATAGGCAAATTGAAGTAATTGTAATGACACAAGGTTGTTTCTTTGGATTTTTTTATGTTGTACTTGTACTACATGAGTTTTAGTGATTTCGTCATAAAGCACAAAAGGCTATTTTAGTCCACCCAGCAGCATTCACAAACCCTTTAGATACGAGCATAAAGTTGAAAATATATTTTTAAGAAAAAAAATATGCTTAATCCTAGTTTGTCTGATTATCCGTTGGCATGATTAAATTATAGTATAGCATAGTGGAAACATACATACATACCGTCACGCCCTCGTTCCTAGAGTGAACTGGAAGTTTCTTACATGAAAATGCTGTAGCGTGATATTAGAAAGAAAGAAAAACATTTGTTCGTGACAAACAGCAACAAGGGACAGAGAAATAGAAAAAGAATACATATAGTCACGAACCAGTTTCAACTTAAAGTAATGCTGGCATTAAATTATGTATGTATGTAAACACTTTATTGTACAAACAAGAGATAACAATTATAAAATAGAGAAAAATATAACAGGGATGTACAAAGGCGACCTAACTTTAAACTTTAAAGTCGGCGCAAATTCGTTATAAACATGAGGTGAAATGACGAAAGGTTATACATACATAATACTAAAAGGTACACATAAACATAAATTAGGTCAATAGGAAAAAAGAAAGAAAAAAAATAGCACGCAACCTGTTATGTCTCGTTTTGCTTGGGCAAAGGTCCCATAGCCTAAAATAAGTATATAGACACAAAAACAAAACAAATAAACTAACTGTATATGTAATGTACTCGTATGTATTGTAAGTATGTAAACTCTTTATTGCACAAACAGAAAAAACAAATAAAAAAAAAACACAGAAACACAAAAGGTATATGTACAAAGGCAAAGGCGTATGTAATTATCTGTCAAATAAGTTAAAAACTAACAACAATAATAAAGGCTTCTTTTTTATTAGACACACTGAAATTATGCGAATTATAATTATACCTTTTGAATTCATCCCTTGACATGACATTATACCAGAATTTTATGATAGCATGTGAAAATATATCAAACGTTGTATCGAACATTATACACGTGGTTCCCGCCCTTTGGTTATTTTCAGTACGTCTCCATATAACGAGAAAACGCTTTAGATGTCAGAGGGTATTACAAACGGACCGGGTATTGTTTCCCTCCAAATTGATGTGGAATGTTACACCTTTCGTAATCAGATGAGGCCTTGTATTCGATTGTTCCTAATTTCGTTTGGATAAGGAATAATTCCTATTACATGCCAGCCTTCCAAGAGCACCGAGTCAGTGTTTAGTGCATGGCATGTAATAATAATAATAATAATAAGTCATTTATTTCAGGCAAGTGTACCCATACATCATTAAAATTTAATGTGATGAAGTGATGCTTCTTCATCACTATCACTATCACTACATAGTATAAAACAAAGTCGCTTCCCGCTGTCTGTCCCTATGTATGCTTAGATCTTTAAAACTACGCAACGGATTTTGATGCGGTTTTTTTTAGTAGATAGAGTGATTCATGAGAAAGGTTTTTATGTATAATAAATTTTGTTTTATGTACGTGTGTTATAGAAAACTCAAATAAACCGAAGCGAAGCGAGGGCGGGTCGCTAGTTATCTTTATATGACTGTATAGCATTAAACAAAGCCGCTCCCGCTGTCTGTACGCTTAGATCTTTTAAACTACGGAACGAATTTCAATGCAGTTTTCAACAATAGATAGAGTGATTGAAAAGAAAGGTTTTTAAGGAAAATTAACTTATAGATTATGTACGAGTTTTACAGAAAACTCGCATATGCATATGGTATATACCGACGCGAAACGAAGGCAAGTCGCTAGTATAGAGCCGTGTGAGTGTTTTCGAGAATTTAAAAAAAGGTCTGGCTATATTCGACCAAATAACATGAAAAAAAAAACGTTTCTTTGATGTTCATAATACCAGAACACAATGTTCAAACAGATAAAAAAAGGGATGGACGTATTTGTATATTTGTATCTTCATGATGTGCTGAACAACAAATTCAATAAAGTCATTAACACATTTTATCTTAATTGTCTGTTGTGTCTGAAAAGAAGGCATTTTTTCTTTATATAGAATACTAACACTAACCGACCCGTTTCTCAGTCATCCGTCACTGTCCGCCGAATGCGTAAGCTCGGAGTGGCTTACGGAAAGACATCTTAATATAGCCTTTTGACTGTTACATCTCTTTACACAATCAGTGCCGAAAACTCTTTATGAGATTTCGTTATAGCCCCGGGAACCATTTGCCTGTCCAACGTTCGAATTTGTTAAAACTATTTTAAAATCGTTTTCTTAAACGGAAATGTGATAAATATAAAAATTAACCGATCCTTTATTATGTGATGAATAAAACCTCTGACTTATAAATTTATAGTAAGTAATAAAAACTATCATAATAAGATAACCTTAACTACTGACAAATGAATATAAAAAACGTGGGTGTCCCAAATAATCCCTAACAACGTTTTGTCCTAACACATCGGTTGTCCGAAATTTCATTTGCCCTAAACAGGCTTTCAGCTGAGTCAGGCAACTTTTTAAGTTTTTCAATTATATCTGCGTTAGGTAAGGTTAGATTCTAAACACTAAAAACAAAACACAAAAATAACTTTACTCTTAAACGTTTTAAAATTGAACCAGAAAAGGCTTTAGGATAAACGAAAATTCGGACAAACGATGCATTAGGACAAATGACGATTAGGGATTCCATAGGGGAACCAAAAAACGTATATCTGCAAAATAGAAACGGGTGAAACAATTGAATTTATTATTAATGCTGAAAATATTAACGTCACAGAGGAACTTTATATTGGAATAAAGTGCCATCTATCGAGTGATAGTGAAATCAAAGCATCGTCGTTTAGTCCTGAGATATTTTTCATGTTCCATCCCTCAACCCCAATAGCTCCGAGGTAATAAATTGCTAGGTTCGATAAAAGGGTTAAGACTAGTGTTGCCAGACGTTCCGATTTCAGCGGGCCGTCCCAATTTTAAAAGTTCTATGAACACTTCCCGATTTAGCTTTATTCGGGGCGCTATTGTCCCAATTATCAGCGTATCGCTAGAATAATGTAGTACAACCGAGAAGGCATAAACGGTTTTTCACAATTGGCATGGCAAGACGGCTGTAATTCGCGTAATTTCTTGTACTGTCCCGATTAGAAAACCCAAGTCCCGACTTTTTCTAACACAGTCCCGATTAATGATAAGACAGACCGGGCAACACTAGTTAAAACCCCTGCGAGCTGAAATATAAACCACGCCTTGCAAGTAGGTATGCTCCGGCAAAACTGTGTCACGGAAGGGTTGTTAATAATACTGATTTGCTATTATGTGGGTAAATACTCAACGAGCCATATGGGGCCTGTTTACTTACCCAGAATTTCAGGATTTAATGGGACATTCCTTTCATATAATACACGCAAAATTGGACATTCTGAAGTTATTAGTTTTGTGAAAGCCACTTTTCGCGCTGGGGTACAATGGAGAATTTATAAATAGAGTACGGTTGGATATTAGGTTGAATTTTGAAACTGAGATAAAAAGGGAATAATATTATTAAATTGTTGGTATTTCTTGCAATAACAATAAAAAAAAAATGTTGTGTTAGTGTTGTGATTAATTGGTTTTTCTTTCTTTTTAATTACTTCTTTCTTTTGAATTTTTTTTTTCTTTCAAATTATTTTTATTTCTTTTAGAAATTAATAGTAGTTCCCACTTCTTGATCATTGAAATATATATATATATACCTAATTATATAAAATAATATGATATACATGTAACGATTATTTCATTCGTAACCACATCACAACATGCGGCCATAGTATGATTGCATTTATCGCGTGACAAAATATAGATAAAGTATCCGTCACTCTCATACGTGTCGGAATTCTACGGATGTTTTATCCACATTTCGTCACGGCACCAACGCATCCATATTAGTGCCCCTGATTTGTCCACAACAGCTAAATGCAATTCGAAAAAACATAAAATACACGAAACTATTTTAATTGTACAAATACCAAAAGAGGTTTAAAAAATAAAAACTAGAAAACAGATTGTATATTACAGTTATTCTCCATATTTTAATTTCTTCCTAAAGCATTAACAAAGAAACATTAAGATATATTTGAATAAAATGACTGTATTTGCTGTAACAGAAAGCTCACAAAACGAGATTTGAAGTACTATGTCAACGTTTAATACTACGATAAGGCGATTAAAGCACACGTGTATTTGATCTTACTGACACAATCTTATGATGCAAAATATTTGAAACTGCAAACATTAAATATTGTTTAAGGATCAAAATCACTTCTACATTATTTTAATATGTTGAAATATCCAAATCAAATTAATTTATTTCATTACATTTAGACATTTACCATAGACAGTTGCACAAATTGCGGTAATAAAAAGGGCGTGAGAACAGCTACGCTGAATTTGAACTCACCTGTGGTCAGCTATGGAGAGATTATAGATACATTAGTTAACTAGTTACATAAATAATTAAGCCTATTTATAAATGTGAATGCAAAAAAATCTTACTTGATAAACCTTTCTTATAATTATATGTATAATTCAAATTTTTTACATTGAAAATTTATGCTCATAACATTGACATCTACAAATTGCCGAATATCTTAACATTTTCACGAACTAACACAAGTATTGAAATAATGCAGTATTTTTTAGGGCATGTGCATTGTACCTATAGTTATTACAAAACACTTTTCATAGAACGTATTTTTTTTAAGTCACAAGTCTGAACTAACCTTGCCTACGGAATTAATGTTTAAGATATCCTGAAAACATCATATTTTCAGCAGAAAATCGCATTCGGTGAAAATAAGTTCGAGAAAATAAAGTCCATAAAGTGAAATTCGATTCAATGATGGGCTGCCATTTCTTATTCTTAAACATTTTTGCTGTGTTAGCTAACTTTATTTCTATGTTACTGAAATTCTTACAATATGACTGTCGAATGAAATGCGATATCTATATAAAAAATCACACAGCAAACAAATCACAAAACGGCTACATTACGTAACTGAAATATGCTTATAAATATACTGAAATATAATACGTACCTTGTTGACAAAACGTCTCGAATACTTCTAACGGATCTTTATTAAGACAGACCAAAGATTCGCAGATAAAGTATAACAAAACAAACTTTTTCTGTCCGACCAAATATCCGAAAGAACCAATAAAAAGGATCCTCGAAGAGTCATTCGGATGTAAAGAATCATTTCGTCCGAGGTTGTTCCATTTTCAGTTCACATTGAATTGATATTCTTGGGTTTGTCACGGTTTTGTGGTAATCCAATACCGTTGAGAACTAGAATCTGTTTGTTTATATTTTACAAAACAGAACAAAAATAGGTCACAGATACAGCGAGTGGGTATCGTTATTTGTTTATTTAATCTTTATTGCACAAAAATAAGTATTAATGGCGGACCTATTGCCTAATGGCATTCTCTACCAGTTGACCAAATAACTAAACAGACCGACCAAAAAATTACATTGTGTTTCCGCAGAAAAAGAAGATAGAGATAAAAACTAAAAACTTAATTATTACTAATACATACATTATTTATCGATATTTTCTTTACGATTTTTATTTATCGGGTAAGTAGAGTGATACTCTGGGGTAATCCCTCTAATTCTTAGCAATTCATCAAAGTCGCTCTAGCCTGTTGGAAAAATCTTTCTCGATTAAATGGCAGTCGATTTAATCCTGAACTGCTTAGGTTTAATTTTATTCACTAAGGTACCTGACTGATATTACGCAAGCAATTCGCAACTATTACCAGGGTATTATGAAATACAGGAAAATTACAACGTTTGTATATGTAAGCATAAATATTTTTATATCTGACAATAATAACATGATGTGTAGTTAATTGGGGTAAAAAAAAGTCATGAATATGTATAAGAACTAAATAGACCTTCATATTGAAAAATAAACGTCCGTTTTCTTTGTAATTTTCTCTTGGGAATTATAAGCGTATCCAGGATGAAAAGTGTAGGTACATACTATCCTAGACTGCCTGTGTGCCTTTTTTTTAAACCTGTTCAACTGCTTGTGCGTGTAAAACATATTACCTTCAGGCATTAAGTCCGCCATTTGCACAGTTTACATTAAAATTTCATTTGTATTGCGCAAAGAAGTTTATAAATAAATGTCCGAATATCTAAATATTTGAATTTATTGTTTTGGTAAATTGGTTACATGAGGGCTCTTTTACACATCGGTAATATGGAGTGAATCTACTAGCGCTTTAGCGCCGTGTTATTCTTAAACGAAGCAACGGCTAGCGTTCATGGTCGAACTAGAATAACTTGATCCATGTGCCAACTAGGATTGCATGGACATCCGTGTGTACGAACTTGATAAATACTAGCCCCAGGTAAACCAAGATCCTAGATACGGACCATCGTTCAGTCCTGCGGCGAGTAACGTTCAAATTACACTAGTTCGACCAAGCGAATTCGTCGTTATTGGGTAAAAGAAATAACACCACTGGGCGCACTCCCCACGTGATCAAGCGATTTCTCGCTCCGTTCCGTTGGAAGCTAAATTCTCGGCAAGCGCAATTGTGCAAATAAAACGCCTGCATTTCGTTCCTTCACGGTTATTTTGTCGTAAAGACAAATCAAGACAAATCCCGCGTGGGGCAATTCTCTCTCATAGTGTAAATAGCGGTTTGCTGTTACAAAATAAGTTCTATTTATCTAATTGACCGTTTCATTACGTACAGATTGGTTCTTCGGTTTTACTGCAGGGTTTTTTATTTGTGTTTAGCACTCGGTTTTATATTATGGTACAGTTTATGAAATAGCTGCCTCAATATTGTAATTATGAAAGCATAACACCTCGTCAGTAGTGACAATTGATTGCCCACGATGTCGACGGTTTCCTGCCGCTTAGATTGCGTGAATGCAGGGATTTAAGCGGTCCATTTAACCGGTGGCCCGGTGGTATGCCTCGAGATTAAGTCAGTCAACTCTCTACCATAATTTGTGTCTTCAGAGAAACATCGTAAGAGACCTTCGAAATCATAAGAATATTTAGTTAATGTAAGGAGGGTCCACTGGGTTGTTGATTGTTATTTTTGTGCGGTCTTATTTTTTTATAGAATTACTAACAAGCTGACGACGATGAAATTAAGGATGTGAAATTGACTGTCAACTTGTTTGTAGAACTTACCCCCTTAATCATAGACGCGAAATAAACCTACTTTAGTTAAAGGACTCATTTTATCTTTCTGTTTAGTTAAAATATCATAATGACAGATAAGGACAGAGTTTACTTCATGCTCAGCTTTAATTATTGCGCGTTTATGAATAATAGTGTTAACCGTAACTCCCTTATTCTCTCTTTCTGTCCAATTTAAAGGACATAACGACAGATAAGCATACTTCAAGCATACGTTCGCTATTGCGCGTTTATCAATAAGATGGTTAAACTATTAATCCGATTCTGACAATGCTTCGTCTCATATAATATTCTTGACACATGTGCAATGCATGCATGCATGTGCATGTTTTATACATGTGCTATATATTTTTCCTGAAAATCAATGTAGGCTGAGACAAAAGCCAGTTTCCTATGGTAGTTTTTTTTTTCATCCCCCAGAATAATAAAAATAAAATATTCAGGTCAAAAAGTTCATAATTAATCTTATTTTCCTAAACCCGTATTTCATATAAAAACTTTGATCCCCTGCCTTCACGAATTTTACACCCGCCTACTTACGTTCATCGTGGGAGTTACGAATGAAAATAAGAAATATCTTAAAACGTGCCTAGCTTAGGAAGCTTTGAGAACTCTTCAGTTTATACCTGGCTATAAAAATGTTCACAGCATTTTCTTTTATATCGCAGTTAAACGGAATAATGAAAGAAAGTTACTCAGTATTTTCGGGTTAAAATATGCACCCCTATGCAAACTAAACAGAGAATGAGCCTTTTCGTTTCGCGCTGATGTAAAATGTTCATGTGGTCCCTAAAGAGATTCCTCCGAGAAAATGCAGAGGGAATGGGATGAAATTAGTTTATCGCGAACACCCATCAAACTAGGAGCGAAGTTATACTGACCAATGGAAAATTCAAATGCGCTGCGGAATGCCATACATGTTTATCATGCTTCGTTGGAATCAAACTTTTTGGTCCGATAGCAAGTAAGTTAATTTTACACAACTGCCCAAAAAAATTGTAATGTTATGTTTTCAGGGTTCATGTATGTACGATTCTTTATAAAGTTTGGTTATTTGCGTGTAAATGGATACAGCAAAACGTGCCACAGGGAACTGTGTTGTTTAAGTAGAATTCATTTGAACAATGTCCACTGATGATGCAATGAATGAACAAACGCTGGAATGTTTACGTTGGTTTTATTCTGTTGTAGGTTTTTTATACACCAGAATTGTTTGCAACACGAGTATGAATGCTGCTTTAATTATTTTTTTCAAAAAAGTCCCCTTTTATGATAAAGTTGGTTGTGTTCCGTGATCTGGATCACAATAACCATAACGCTTAATGTGTCTTTTCTTCGGATATATGAAACTTGGTCATATTTCCTTGAGACTGTCAAACGTGAAAACACGATTAGAAATGAAATCCTCAATAGTTTTGTTTTTCAAACAATACACCATTTTCGCATGTTTTTGGTTAAACCTTCGAAGCCCTGGGAACATTAATGATGATTTTTGGTTAAATAGTTGAGTTCTTATAACTACCTAATCCTGGTAAACTATTTAATCTATTATTGTTTTAGTTTTAAAATAAACAGTGATTATTTGAATTTGACGTCGCAATCAAAGCGCCTGTAAACTATCTCCATCTCACGTTCTTCCCGCGGAAGAACATAAAGCCATCCATTTTGATTCTTGTGAGGGCGTGGCAGCATATCGTTACTACTTTAGAAACAAAAACCTCGTATCTGACATTTCGAGATGTATGAGTTTGAACTTAAACTTACGTTTAAGTTTAAAATTATACGTCACAAAATATGAGATACGAGGTTTTTTCAAAGTAATGACGATAAGTGACCACTTACAAACCTACTAAAATGCAAAATAATTACCGGTTTAGCATCTAATATATACCTAGTAAATAAAAAAAATCCAAACAACAATAAAATATATAATAGCACATTTATAAATGCGTGGTTGAGGGACAAACGTTCTAATAACTCACGCATTTTATGATTTGAAAAGAAGAACCATTTGTTTCCTTCATATTTCAGGAATAGTAACGGACAGTAACTACTGACCTCAGGGATACTTGTAGCGGTAAATATGCGGGCGTGTGAAGGTGCAGTATATTTCTACTAAATTTTGCATGGCTCTCGGAAATTTCAAGTTTGGAAGTTATTCGTAGCGTCGTTTGTTTAAGTTATACTGGAAAGCCTTGCGGTAGAATACTTAAAATATTGACGTATAGGTAGTATCCTGAAATTGCTCATTGAATGCAAAACGGATACATTCCAAAATAATTTGTTCTTGCATTAACAATCTTATACGAAAAGATTGTAATTTTATAATGCAACACTGACTTATTTTGGAATGTGTCCGTTTTGAATTCAATGAACAAAATATACGAAAAGTACGACATTAATCTTTACATTTTGCATTGCCGAAATCTGCTACGATAAAAACAAATGAGACCTGTTTGTAGTGTTTCATAATGACTAACCGCCGCAAACGGAGTTAATGACGATTAATGGTGCGTTCCTATATTCCAAACCGTCACTATTGCCTCACGCACTCGCAATCTCAATTGACTTGAATCGCAATTGTTTTCATTTTGTATGCAGACAAACCTTCGATTTTCAAAATGAAAACAATTGCGATTGCGAGTGCGTTAAGCAATAGCCCCTCAGATGACGTTTCGTTAATACGAGACATTTGCAACGTACAAAATGTGTAAAATTTTAACGAGAAGTCATCTACGATTTTGAATACAGAAACGTGCCATAAGTCGTTCCTTAGTGACGATTTGTCATAGATAAGTTTGAAAATGAAATGAGCTAATTGTTTCTAAAATGTCTCTGATAGCGGCTTTAAGATTCCCTAGTGATATTTTATTGATCTAGATTTTGATGTGTCTACGGATTAAAATGAAGCAATTGAAGGTTAGGTGACAGAAAATATAATGACCTTTTAATAAATTGAGGTATCACGTTTAAGGTAAATGCGCCTATCACGGACAGTGCTCCAGTCATAAACAATCCCAATAAAACTAATTACATATTTTAGAACGCTTATTAGATAAGATTGTAATATAATTCTTCGAGCCTACCTCTATTAGAACTAAATCTTCTGAAAGCACCTTTTTGTCCGTTAAAATTGTTATTGTTCATCACTAGAGCTCTGTCCATGGTGGGTGCATTTAGCTTACGATCAATTCTTTTTAACGCATTTACTGCTGGTTGTGCATTAACGCGTATGTGTGTTAATGGTTTTAGAGTATGCGAGCGAGCTTCATAATATAAAACCAAAGATGTGTCAAAGAGGCATCCGTGGAAAGGGACAGCAGCAAATGCGTCAACAAAAGTTGTACCTATTATCGCTCATTGAACGCATAACGGACACATTCCAAAATAATTTGTTCTTGCATTAAAAATCTTATACGAATAGATTCTAATTTTAAAATGCAACACTGACTCATTTTGGAATGTGTCCGCTTTGTATTCAATGAACGTTATGTCAAGGTTTACTTTTTCATTTAAACGACTATTTATTTTTAATTAAATTGATTCCCAAAATCCTATAGCACT